>CM064525.1:22301298-22613798 GCA_032716605.1 Paralithodes platypus
TACTATCACGTCATCAAGGTAGACCGTGCATTTTGTAGGGATTTCGTCACAAATATCGTTCATCAGGTTTTGAAAAGTGGCAGGTGCGTTCTTAGGCCCATAAGTGGAATCCGTTACATTGGTAGGTCTTGCCATCTACCACAAAAACCACAAACTTGCTTAGCTCGGTCCGACAGGGGTACGGGCCAGTAGCCTTTTACAAGATCAATTGTAGTAAAGGTACTTTGCATTCCCTATCTTGTCCACGCTGTCGTCACACTCGAGGCCAAAGGGTAAGGGTTGGTGTGGTCAAGCCATTTAGCCTACGAAAGCTATGCAGAACCGCATCCCTTGACGTCAGGTTTTGGCTTGCAAAGTGAGGTGATGTACACTTCACATAACCCGTCCAGTGATCATCCCTCTCTCAACCACTGTATGCTTTAAACTCCCCGTAAGGTGCAACTTGAACGGGGGGGCACACGGAGGGCACTGACTTGAAGGGCACGTATCACCGACGTACACGTCGTGCGTTACCTGAGTAGTGAGCGGGGTGTTCCGGCGCAAACAAGAGGGGTATGACCTGAACAGCCTAGGACAGCAGCACCCTGGCTGCTAAGCAGCGTGACTTACAGCTTGCCTAGGGCCTCTTGTTCAGGATTCCCCGCCCAACTGATCCGCGGAAATGAAACAGTCCCAGCTATCCTCCTCAGCAGCTGACTGTCCCACCTCCTTCTACCCCGGGCCGCTTGCAGGCCAGCACAGGGACAGTGAGAGGCTCTGAGGGGCGGCTCAAACTCTTTCATGAGTAACATGACTATATAAACTGTGTTTTTTGCTACGGTCAAGGTTTGCAAACGAAGAAATGATCATCAAGGTCGGACAGTTTTTAGCCAACCGACCCGACGGCCACACAATGAAACTTGGCAGAAAGGGGTGTCAGGCAAAGGTAAAAAGAACATTACCCTCTGACCCACGAAAACTTCCCGAGATTCCCTTGGGCGTCTATTACTGACGGGCTTCATGACCGCCTGGCATTAACCAAGTTATTACCTGCCGCTGCCTGCAACCTATAAGTCTCGCCCGGCTCTCAAGGGATCCTATTTAAGTTACAGACCCCGGCTTCTCTTGCCCTCCAGATCTCTTTCACCATACTTCACCCTTAATTAGCGGCGAGCAACATAAGTCGAGTTAAAAAAGCTGG
Source organism: Paralithodes platypus (assembly GCA_032716605.1). Taxonomy (NCBI): domain Eukaryota; kingdom Metazoa; phylum Arthropoda; class Malacostraca; order Decapoda; family Lithodidae; genus Paralithodes; species Paralithodes platypus. Next base: position 22,302,479 of record CM064525.1, read on the forward strand.
AACTATGGTGGCGGCGCTCGACATAAATAGAGTCGGACAATTTCAAGCACGTACGTGGCTGAGAGAGAGAGACAAGTGCGTGGAAGGAGACTAGCGAGCGTATGACTGCTCCAGGACCACCGCGGCGAACACTGACACACAATCTCAGCTCCCTCCTCCCTCTCCACTCGCTACATACTCAATTATGTACTGAAAGTACCGAAGCTTATACCTTTTTTGCACTAGCGTTGCACGGTTAGTGCAGAAAAATATCATCATAAAAGGACGTATGGTCATTCGAAAGCTCTGTTTGCCCTTTCAGGAGATAGGTACTGTTTTCGTCTGGGTCTATTTAGGCATGAACATGATCACGAAACAGCCCTATTTGGCTAAAACACCCCGCTGTGCGGTCACATAATAAACGCATAGGCCGCTTAAAAAGGTCCTCTCACATTATGGCCAAAGACTAGCTGATTTGGACTGAACCCCAGGCTCTCTCCTGGGACTTCACGTGCAGCGAACAGAACATACGGCAGACCCAAAATCCCAATCAGTGTCATGTTCTGCACAGTAACAGCGTAGCATACTCTTCAGGGTCGAGTGCCACCGCTCCAAGACTCCCTGACTCTCGGGATGGTAGGCTGACGACACTACAGAACATATACCGTGCAACTGAAGGGTTTGCTTGAACATTTTGGATGTAAAATTGCTCCCCTGGTCTGACTGCACCTCACGTGGAAATCCATAACGGGAACAGAACAATAATAAGTTTTTAACAACTGCCCTTTGCCGAGCCGTTTCTCATGGGGTATGCATTCCGGGTATCTCGTAGCCACATCCATGATTGTCAACAGGAATTTATTGCCACTACTAGTAGGCGGGAAAGGGCCAACCAAATCTACTACAACTTTGCTGAACGGAGGCCCGGTGACAGGTATGGGAAACAAAGGTGCCTTCGGGATTGTCTGGTTAGGCTTCCCCGTTGTCTGGCAGGTCGCCACACCCATCCACCCATGCACAGACATCAGCCTTTACCCCAGGCCACCAGAAAAAACCTGCCCAATGCCGCCAATGTTTTTGTTACCCCCAAATGACCCGCCACCGGCACATCATGCGCCAGACACAATAAGGACTCTCTATACTTATTTGGAACAACCACCTGGTCTACTACCCTCGCACCGCCCTCCCACTTCCGATTTGGGGTCTAAAAATCTGCGGTACAATATCCTGTTGAGCCTAAAGAAATCTCCCGGCTTCGCATCCCCATCTTCCTCCAACTCTATGGCACCATTGCTATAACGAGCTAGGCTAGCGCCTTGCAGCTGCTGCTCACTTATGTCCCCGGGCGTCAATGCATCAAGATGGTTTTGTAATAAGACATTACCCCGGCTAGTAGGCTCTACTGCCTTAGTGGCTCTCGCTACAACTCTTGCCTCACGCGAAGTCTTACCCAACTCTGCCTTGTTACACACCATCTCTGGGCCAGAGTCAACTCCCGTGTTTATTATAGGTCCAAGTACCGAATCACCGAGAAGTGCAGCAGAATCAATGTCCCTTTTCCTGCCCTTAGCAAACCTTCTCCTGATCCTTCCTCCACTGTCCCCGAGGTTGAGTGCTATGCTGTGCAGGAGCCGCAGAGCGAGATCGGGTTACCACACAGGCCATCTCATCCTGTTGGCACCTCCCAACCCATTCCCGATTCTCACCATCCACGTCGGCCAGCCCTCTCGGCAACGACTAAAGGGTGGAGTCCCGGAAGTGGGCACCGCAAAGTCGTTGCCGAGAAGAAGGTCGACGCCCTCAACTGGCAAACACTCAACGATCCCTACATCCAGCTCCCTGCACACCTCTCCCACTCTCAACTCCAACCTCACAAGTGGGTATGACCTCGTAGCATTTATACCCTGCACCACAACAACTCTGGCCGCATTTATCGGTTTCCCTGTGAAGTTCCTCAACAAACTTTGCGAAGCCCCCGTATCCCTCAACAAGTCAACCCTCCGTAGTTCACTCCCCCAGCTCACAAACCCGTGTCCCCGATGGCTACAGAAAGTGTCCCGGACAGGTGTCGAGCCTTCCGTACGCTTCTTTACCGCGTGTGCCTCAGCTGCTGACAACCTACCCCGGGCAGTTGCTGCAGCCTTCAGAGACACACCGATACTGTGAACCAATGACACCGGCTTAGCGGGAGTGTTACTAGGGCACTCACGTGAATAATGGCCTAGCTTCTGACATTTGTAACATTTCACATCCCCAATGGGCTTCTTCCCTTGTGCGGGCGAAGAAGGGGCCTGACCTTTAGTAAACGGGAGAGGCTTGTGTTTGTAGGTGTTATTAGGTGCAATGCTTTTAGTGTGGTTATGTGTCATAAGATTTGTTATTATCGAAAACTCTGGTGGGTGGGGTATAGCGCCCCTTCTGCCCTGACTCAGCCCTCTGAGCGGCACCGCAACCACGAATCAATGATAATCTGAGGTCTGCCATCTTGGCAGCCTCCTCTACTGTCTTGGGACATTTTTCCTTAATGTTCAGCGTTAGATCGGTTCCAGTACATTTGTAAAACTGTTCCAGATAGAAAAGTTGCTTAATTTCCTCAGCCGACTCTGCGTGCTCGGACCGAAACCAGTTATTACATGCATCTGTTAAGTCCCGTGCGTGCTCCATAAAACTGACGTCGCTCTTCTTATTCACGCCACGGAACTTCAATCTATAAGTTTCGGGTTGCAGTTCGTAGGCCCGGAGCACAGCCTCCTTCACCAGTCCATACACGACACTCTCGTCCAGTGACAGTGCATCGTAGGCTTTCAACCCCTTACCCACTAGACGTGATGAAACTAATGCTGCCCATTTAACCTCCGGCCAGTCATACTCACGACACTTCTTTTCGAAACGAGCAAAAAACTCAGTCACTGCTGTCTCATCAAATTGCGGGTACTAACTTAATTAAATGCGAAAGTGAGTCTGTAACCCGGTGCCCACCACCGAGATGACGCCCCGTGGTCTCTACTCTAGACTTCTCGACATCCATTTCAGCCTGGTACCTGGTTGCATCCTGATTGGCTTGGATTCTAGCAACCTCTATGCGTTCTATACTAGCCTGTTGTATCTGAGTCTCCTGCAGCTTAAACTTAGCTAGTTCTAGCTGAAATAACATCTCAGGAGACAGGCCTGGGGGGGGAGAGCACAAAATGGGGGATCCACACCGAGACGTGTTTACGGGTAAGCCAGCTTGCCATTGAGAACCATCCTGCTGCATCGTGCTAAGACTCGCTGGCTGAGGGCCCAGCTCAGGGGTAGAGTGGAATGGAGGCTTGGAGGTAACCCCCCAAGACCCTACTCCACCCACCGCCCCATCGCCATCACCCAACAAACATGCCACCAAATTCTTCTTGGGCCAACTGTCAGGACAGTCCCGCCCCAAAACCGTGGCTAAACAGCGAAGACCGTAACAATCAATAGCCTGCAGGCGCTGTTCGGTCAAAGGTGTCTGCAAAAATGCCCGGGCATCCCTCTCTCCACTTATAACACTCCCCTCCCTAAATATCTGCTGTACTTGCTGGTCACTAGGCTGTACCGTGTTATCCTCCCCCGTAAATGATGAGTCATTAGACATAGTGATGGTATACAATTGCTGTTCATAAACAAAAAAAAGTGCTTATTACTAATTGCAGTCTCGACTCACAAAATGTTAAAGATGCTTGAATGACTCTACTCTAGACACCTAACGAAACAATCTGCAAGTCCACCAATACAATAATGACACAATAAAAATTCCTCCAATATGCAAGAAAATTCTAGCCAGCTCTACTAGGTAGCATAGAATAGTTCTCCAAAAAACATGTGATAGGATACTACTGAATCTTGTGCAAGGTCGCCATTTTGTTACGGCTGGATCGGCAATACATATTCGGGATTCTTGATCGTAGGACAGAAATGGCTTAAGTGACAACGACACGCTCGATTCCAGTCCCAAATACTATATGCTCCAGACAACAAAAGCACCAACGCCCTACAGAGTTATCGTCTACGGTAACGAGGTACCTTAACTCGGCGAAAGTGTACAACAGGGGTAGGCTATGAGGCTAAACTCCCTCAGACATTTATAGGTTACGTTATTACTAAAGAAATGCAATACTCAAGAAACTACGTTAATATTAAGCCTCTAATAATGTAGAATAGAAGCAGGCTAAAGGTATGACAGTGAAATGCTAAATGACAAATGTACACGCCTACTTGAAAGCGCGTGCACTACACTAACTGTCCCCTACTAACATGCACTAGCATGTAGCATACAAGATGTTCATGATCCAGTAGATACCTAATAATACACATGGGAGGAACATAAACAGTAGTCACTTATTATAATAATGAATCTATACTTGGAATAACTAAAAGGTTGCAGGCAACAGTACTGCGCCGGTAGCCTACTACCGCATAGGCTACTTCGCTTCTCTCACTCTGTCTCCCCTCCGAGTCCGTATGCGCCCTACGCAACAGAACTCCGGACACAGCAGCAAAACGACAGTGCAGTTAATTGATACATGAAAGTATTAATAGTGTTGTCTAGTGTGTGAGTAATGTGTATTGTAAAGTGTTATAGATATACTTAAAGAGAGCTGCAATGCATAGTAAAATAAAGATATATCGCACTCATCATCCCCATGTGTTCTAGCTAGCAGGCCAAGTCACAGGAACAACGAGTCCAGCACCGAAAGCGAGAACCCAGGAGAAGACTGTAGAGAACACAAGGACAGATAAATTACGTTACTCTACTATACCGGCACTACGAGCGAGCTGTAGTCTCGGGTGCTACACTCGCTCCTGGCTCGGTAGCAAATCAAGGCTAAGTCCTCGTCCCTCTACAGACAACTCCTGGGCATGGTCGGGCTCTTACACATGGCACCAGTCTAGTCACAAATGGGATGATGAGCAGGGCATATAACTCGTGAACATGTAGAACGTTCACCAACTATCCTCATCAAGAAGATCGCTGTTCACATTAACCCCTTAAATCTAATACATGTAAATATATGCTTGTCCTAAGAGTAATACGAGAGGTGAGTGCTGAAACTCCTTTAGGACCTCAAGGGAAGGTTATGCATTTAAATAGAGAGAAGAATGAAATGAGAGTAATGTCGTCAGAGAGAAAGAGTGCAACCGTGAGAAGTGGGGAGAGAGAGCAAGGGATGTTAGAATCTCAAAGGTTCTAGGCAACCTAGTCCAGGAACACACAGCCAACCTCCAGGCAGTGTGCTGTACGACAACATGGGCCCAGCCCAGGCAGGCAACAATGGACTACCAACCCTATCGCGCCTAGCTATAAGGGCAAGGCTGCCAACCAGTCCATACGTCTGGCAACCACCCGGCCGGCAGCGCGGCGTGTTGCTACCCTCTTGCTCTGAAGCCCAACTCACTCTCTCTCTCTGAATTCCCATTATCCTATCTATCAACTTCTCTATTGATACTACATATTAAATGGAAGGTCTCGACATGGCTTAAAACAAAACCCACCACTGGTTAGCACATGACGAGACCTTTGCAGAGATACAAAGAACATAGTTATAAGTTGTCACACTCAATATACATAGCGGCTGACGGTAGCCAGATCACGGGCGGTACAGTGGAGTACCAAGGAGTACAATCAGGTTGCGTTGCCCAGCACTGGGGTGCGTCACAATATGTGCACAACAAACTCACTTGCTCTCGTGTTCCCGATTTCGACTCCTCTGATTTCTCAACTTTATGGCTCAAACTTTCCTGTCATTCTCTTACTAAATATTTCTGTGCTGTCTATCTTTCCCCTAACTCTACCAACTTTCCAAAATTCTTTGACTATCTAAACTCTACAGTGGAACACATTCTATCCATTTCTCAGAAATCTCCATCTTAGGAGATTTCAACGTTCACCACCGCCATTGGCTCTCCTCTCACACTACTGATCCCCCTGGTGAACAAGCCTACGTCTTTTCTATCCTAAATGACCTAGAGCAGTTAGGTCAGCAACCCACCCGTATCCCGGATCGCATCGGAGATCGGCCCAACATTCTTGACTTGTTTCTAACTTCTAACCTTTATACTGTCGATCTTTTCTCTCCTCTGGGCTCCTCCGACCATAAACTTATCTCTGTCACCTGTCCTATCTCTCCAGTACAGCCACCCGATCCTCCTAGCCGGCGGCGCTTGTGGCACTTGGCGCTGCCGACTGGAGGCTCTTCGGCAGTACTTCTTTGATTTCCCATGGAATGATTTCTGCTTCCATGGCCGAGGACCCTCGGAGAGTGCTGAACGCATTACCGAGGTAATCCTATCGGGCATGGAAGCATACATTCCATTCTCTTTCTCTCAGACTAATGCTAAAAATCTTGGTTTACTCACGCCTGTTCTACTGCTGTCCGCAACAAGGAGGAAGCATTCAAACGGTACCGACGCCTTAAAACTCAAGACTCTCATTCTTCATATGTTCTGCCTGGAATCAAGCCAAATCTGTTTTTCGACTTGCCAAACACTCTTTCATCAATAATAAATGCACTGAACTATCCAACTCTAGCTCTTCCCAAGCTTTCTGGCATCTAGCCAAAAACCTCTCCAACAATTTCTCTTCCTCGTCTTTCCTCCCCTTTCCACTCTGATGGCACAACCATCACTTCTTCCTCTGACAAAGCTAAACTCTTCGCTCAAACTTTTGCTAGAAACTCCACCTTGGATGATTCCGGTGCTATTCCTCTCCGCCCTCCTCTCTCTTACTTATGCCTAATATCCTAATCTCTTCTAAAGATGTACTTTCTACCCTCTCTGGGCTTAACACTAATAAGGCGTACGGTCCGGACGGTGTTCCTCCTGTTCTCAAAAACTGTGCTTCCGTGCTGACTCCCTGCCTAGGCAAACTCTTTCGTCTCTGTCTATCCTCTAACGTCTTCCCTTCATGCTGGAAGTTTGCTCACATTCAACCTGTCCAAAGAAGGGTGACCGCTCTCAACCCTCCAACTATCGTCCAATTGCTCTTATCTCTTGTCTTTCTTAAGTTTTTGAAACTATTCTTGCTTCCAAATTTCTTAAGCATTTCTCTTCTCATAATCTGCTCTCAGATCGCCAGTATGGCTTCCTTAAGGGTCGCTCTACTGGTGATCTTCTTTCATATCTTACTAACTCTTGGTCATCCTCCTTTCGGGACTTCGGTGAGACTTTTTCTATTGCACTAGACATATCGAAAGCCTTCGATAGAGTCTGGCATTAATCTTTAATTTCTAAACTACTCTCCTTCGGTTTCTATCCCTCCATCTGTGCCTTTGTCTCTAATTTCCTTTCCGGCCGTTCCATAGCCGCGGTTGTGGACGGCCATTGTTCACTTCCTCACCCTATAAACTCCGGTGTTCCTCAGGGCTCTGTCCTATCTCCTATTCTCTTTCTAATTTTTATAAATGATCTCCTTAACTGTACCTTAATTCCCATCCATTCATACGCAGACGACTCAACCTTACACTACTCCATTAGTTTTTCAGAACGCCCCTGCCAGCAATCCCTCAACGACAAACGTAATGAAGCCATAGAACTCTTAAATTCTGATCTAAATACTATTTCCAATTGGGGCAGAGAAAACCTTGTTAACTTAATGCTTCCAAAACCCAATTTCTCCATCTATCTACCCGTCAGGATCTCCCAGCGGACTATCCCTTATTCTTCAACAATACAAAAATCAACCCTTCATCTTCTCTCAATATTCTTGGTGTCTCTTTTTCTTCTGCTCTCATTTGGAAGGACCATATTACCAGTCTTGCTAAGGCAGCCTCCCAGAAGCTGGGTGTGCTCAACCGCCTTAGGGGGTTCTTTTCCCCTGCACAGCTTCTTGCTCTGTACAGGAGCATAGTGCGCCCTTGTATTGAGTATTGTTCACATGTGTGGGGAGGTTCCTCTCACACTGCTCTCCTAGACAAAGTTGAAAGGAAGGCCTTTCGTATCATTAACTCCCGTCCACTCACCAACTCTCTGCAATCTCTCTCTCTCCGCCGCAATGTTGCATCTCTCTCGCTATTCTATCGCTACTATAATAATCAGTGTTCCTCAGAGCTATCCCAGTGCATACCACCTCCTTTACGTAGGGCACGTGGTACCCGTCTTGCAACTCAATCCCACCCCTACTCTGTGCAACTCTCCAACCCAAGAGTGAAACGTTACTCTCAAACTTTCTTCTACTCAACAGCTGAGCTCTGGAACTCTCTCCCAGAATCAGTCTTTCCCTCTTCCTATGACTTAAATTGCTTCAAACTCCGTGTGTCCAGGCATTTTGGCTCGAACGTCCCTTGATTTTGGCCCTGTCACTCTTTCAACTATGGGGGAGGCACTCGCTATAGGCAGTTATGCCTTTTGCCTCCCTCAATCACATAGAAAAAAAAAAAAATGTGGTGTTGAAGGAGGCAATGCTCCGGGCCTCTGAGTTGCAACCTGAAACCTACAGGTTGAAATTTCGGGGCGTTGTAAAGAGCAAGGAGAGCTCTTTCCTTGAACATGCCCGGGAACTGACTGACACTATGGGGAACTGGCTCCGGTCTGAGAATGCGACAACAGTTGATCAGGTTAAGCAGTTATTTTTGTTGGAGCAGTTCTTCCGGTGCACAGGCAGCGACCTGACATTAACCTGGAAAAAATGCCCTAAGACTGTAGAGGAGGCAGCTAAGCTTGCTGACCTCCGGCTTTCTTTGATTCGTGGGTGCGGGTCTGCTCATCGTAGTGAGACAGGTAGCATGGGGCGTAACACTCCACCCCCCAAAGTCAATGAAGCACAAAATAACACTGTAAAAAGTAAGAGCAATGATACCCATTATAACTACAAACACAAAACCGTCCCGTTTTCAAAAGGGCAGGGCCCTTCCCCACCACCTCAAGGGGGGAAGTCTAGTGGTGAAGTGAAATGTTTTAAATGTCAGAAGGTGGGTCACTTTGCACGTACATGTCCGAGTAATATTCCTGCTAAGCCTGTGTCTTTGGTTCGCAACATGGGGGTGTCTCTGAGCTCTTCTGCGTCTGCCCGGGGTAGGTCGTCAGTTGCGGGGACACAGCCTGTGAAGAAGGGTTTGGAGGGCTCGACACCTGTCCAAGACACTTTTTGCAGCCATCGAGGGCGCGGGCTTGTGAGCTGGGGGAATACTAAACATCATGTCAAATTGTTGCGTGACACTGGGGCATCACAGACACTTTTTAAAAATTTCACAGGCAAACCTATAAACGCGGCTCGGGTTGTTGTGGTACAGGGGATCAATGCTACCAGGTCATACCCGTTGATTAGGTTGGAGCTGGAGGTGGATGGTGTGTGTCGTGAACTTGATGTTAGGATCGTAGACAGCTTGCCAGTTGAGGGCGTCGACCTCCTTCTGGGCAACGACTTTGCAGTGCTCACTTCGGAGGTTCCACCCTTAGTTGTTGCCGAGAGGGCGGCCGACGTTAATAGGGAGAATCGGGAGTGGGTCGAGAGGTGTCAGCTTAAACAGATGGCCTGTGCAGTCACCCGTTCTCGCACGTCAGTTCAGTCACAACCATTGTCTCAGTCTTCAGACCAGCGGAGGAACGGTCGGAAGGAGCAAGCTGAAGCTGGGAGTTTTGTGAGTTTTGCTCCAGCGGCTCTCCTTAGCGGCTTAGTACTTGACCCAGAGGTGAGCTCCGGAGTGGCCTAGAAGCTGTCACCCCTATTGACATGGTTGGGCGTTATGGCACTCCGTGACTTAGTAGTTCCCAGTTGGAGGAGAGTTGTGGGAACGGGGCTATCAAACACGAGGACGGGGAAACATGTCATGTGAACCTGTTGGAGGAGTTTGTGAGGCAACCACCTGAGCAGGCCTACTGTCCCTGCGTTGGTCTGCAGCGGCCAAGGTGGAGAAGGAGAGGGGGGCAGTAGGGCACAGGTGGAGGAGAGTAGGGATTGTCATGTCTCGGCGGAGCAGTGGGCGGGGGACACGAGTCTGGAGGCTGTGGAAGCGCTAGAGCACCTGCCTGAGCAGCAGTGTGCAGCGCTCCAGCACCAGCTCGGTTCATACCCCACTGGTCGTGCCGAGCCCCTGAGCCTCACAACTCGGGCGGTGCAAGATGTTCCGCGGGCAGGTCATGTGAATGTTGAAAGACCGTTAGCCTCGTTTCGGTGGTTCAAGGTGGGCGACGAGGCTTGGACATGGTTGTCAGATCAGGGTCGACCCATGGCTGCCAAGGGTGGTCAGAAGGAGGACATTGAGCAGATTGGTGAGATTGGCTGTGGAGTGGATGTGCCCGGTCGTCGCATAGCCTCCCAATGCTGCTCTAGTGGAATGCAACAGCCCTACCATAGACCGACTGTATCTGGCCATGTCGCTAAAAGCGGTGATGCTGCGCAAGCAGATGTAGTCGTAAGGAATGCGGGGGTGCGCATGTACGGTATCGGCGGGGAAGCCTTAGCAATAATGAACTATGGGGGTGACTGCACAGGTGGTACTGATTGTCCCTCTCATGACCTGGCTGTTCTAGGGACGAAGGTGGAGAAAGAGGGAGACTACAAGTTAGAAGCTGCAGTCTCGGCTGGGTTGTGGGAGGGCACTAGGCATGTTGTTCTGCGAGATAAGTTGTTTACTAGGCTGTGGCAGTGCATCCGCATGTTTGTTGCTTCTCCAGGCCTGATGTACGGGGTTGAATCCGACATGGAGGCTGGAGACAGTGCGAGGCTCAGTTTAATTCCCTACCATATAAATCCTGCTAAAAAGCCTGTCGTGAAAACAGAGCTAGACGACATGTGGAAAAAGGGTCTGAGGGATAAAGGATATTGTGAATGGTCGTTGCCAGTGAGTTTGCAACCTGAGTTGAGTGGCAAGATCAGTGTGTGTGCATTATCCCTGACAGACACCTATCCATTGCCCAAGGGTCTGAGGGATAAGGAATGTCGTGAGTGGTCGTTGCCTGTAACTTTGCAACCTGTGTTAAGTGGCAAAATCAGTGAGTGTGTTGATTGCGAGAGTGTGTGTGCGTTATCCCTGACAGACGCCTATACCTTACCGAGAGTTGACGACACCATAGACTGTCTCGGGGCTGCATCGCCTATCACGAAGGTAGAACTAGTGAAAGGTTATTGGCAGGCCCCGTTGCCGGAAAGAGCGAAGAGAAATGCCAGTCTTGTGATGAATTGGGCAGTTTATCAGTGCCAGGTGTTGTTTTGCTGCCGGGACACAAGTTGGATGTGTGGCATGCTAAGGGCACTGATAATGTTTTGGCTGATTGTTTGTCACGGGAGGGTTTGTTTGCAGGAGAACCCTCGCCCTACAGTCGGTGTGTGTTGAGCGTGGAGGAAAATAGGCTACATATATTTAAAGCCGAAAAAATAAAAACAACAATAAAATTTAAAATCAACATAAAAAAAACTCTTTCTGTTATAGCAAATTTAAGTATGTTTTGTTACAGCTGAAGCACTAGCTATTAGTGGGCTGAGTTTCGTAGAACTCGCTTTCGGAGCGTAACAATTTTAAGTTTTGCTATTGTGTTGAGGGGGTAAATATGTAAATTTGTTTCATTTTATAAGTATGCTTTTTTTGTGAAACCTATATGCTGTATTATTGTGCTGGGGTGGGGAGGTTAGGTGACGTGTGCCGATTTCAGATATCAGAAATTGCCTAATGTTAAGTGTCTGATATCTTGGGGGGGGGGGGGGGGGGGGGTGATGCACGTCAGCTCCCCAGCGACCACGAGGGGGCGGAGGTTGGCTCCCAATCCTCTTCTCCCCTCTCCCCAGGCAGTGAAATGGGCTACAGTTATCAGAGAATGTTGTTCTTTCTTTCATAGTGTTCATGTTGTTACAGACAATCCCGTGGTGGTCTTTACTTTCGTCTGTATCAACGGGAAGTATTTTATATCGTTAGTAGAATGTAAGATGCATTGTGGAGGGAGAGAGAGAATAGCGCGAGCATGGTGGTAATATGTACGTGCGTAGGTATGTGTTACCTCCCTCACTCGAGGTGTTTTCCCGCTCGCGCAGTTTCCTGCGCCCTTGATTGGCTGGTGGTTCCTGGCGCCTTCTGCAGCCCTGCTGCCTGGTGACGTAGTCGTCTGTGATTGGCGGCCGCGGTCCTGGGACAGTGGTGCGGGCTCCTGTCCTTGTGTCTCTCTCAGAGCTCCTCGTAGTGCTGTAACGCTAACATCCCTTTGCAATCTATCAGCCCACCTCACCCCCCTATTGCGAACTTTCTTTACCACTGCTTACCTTCTTCTCTCTGTATATCCTACTATTAATTAACTGCCCTTCCCCTTGACGTTGATTTCATATATCCGTCACTGTATTATACAGCGAGCTCTCAGAGATATTATATGTACTTAGTTAGGCATTTTGGATCAGAGGGTTATCCATTTTGGCTTGGGGAGGTTTGACATACTCATTGTGTTGTCCCAACCTTATTTTCTTGGGTGTCTGCCAGGTCAGTCGATGCTAGACTGGGGAGAGGCTATCAGGTTGAAGTTTCCTATGAGCATAGACTTCGTTGAGCCTATGCAACTGTACCGGATACCTGCGGAGGCCTAGGTCATTTTCTTGTCTGTGTACCTTAGAGCCTAGCACTGTGTTGGCGTGAGGGCGTTGGCCTAGTCCACCCAGCACTGTGCTAGCTCGTTAGCTTTTGACTTAGGAGGGTCGCCAGGAGAGAACCAGGTACACGAGACCTGGATCTCTCAAGAGAGCACCCCGTCATTTAATGTAATTCGGCGCACAGACTTGAGAACGACACTAGGCTACCGAGCATGTGGCTCGGCCCAGGTAGCTTAGCCTACGACTCCCCTGCTAGACTTCGTCCACCTGGCAGACCCCCGATTAGGGTTTATAATTTCATTGTGTATATGTGTGCAGCATTATTGCTCCTTATGTTTATAGTAAGTCGTGATTGTTGCTGAGAGACCCAACCAGAGCAGGCTAGTGCCTGGTTGGAGAAAGCACATCTTTTTGTGGTTAGAGTTTAGACTGCCGACTGTTTTATAATTACACCTGTGCCAGATAACACCGTATGTCCACAACTATATATGTTCCCACAGTAAATAATACACAGTTCAGAATCCGATACGTACTTCTTAGTTGCATCTGACTTTTGCAAAAGATTCCGGCATGATGCTTTAGGACTTTCTTTGTTTCAATTTCTTTCAGACAGGAGTGACAGTTTACTGATTATTTAACGTAACGTTAATTATCCTTCTTCTAGTTTGCTATTAAATCGTTGCTGCGATTTAATTACGCTATCTATCTTTTTCCTTGTATACTTTAATAAAGTAATCGTATGTTGTATGAGTATAGGCTGCTTCAGTGATCATCAGCCTATAGTGTGCACCTTTTACCGAGTCATAGGATACCTCGTTGTCCAAGCACGACTCAGGGCGGTATAGGTGTTTTGTTCTCCAGTGGTTCAGGCAGGGGTTGGAACTAGTGTTACCGTTGTTGCATTTAGCCTTATATAGTCCAATGAAGAAGAGCCCTGTGTCTTGTAGAACCTGGATCGTAACATTAGTTACATGTTTGACATCACCCTTTGCAAGGTAATTATCTCCTTCTTTTTATATATAGCTCTTGTCTTCACAGTCCAGACAAGATACTAATTAAAAGTTTTTTCCAAAATTGGCATAGTCTTGTTGCAATATAAGCTAAACGACACTTGAGATGATAGAGCACACCTGATGACACCTACCATCACAGTGTTCCGATTCAAAGCGATGTGAAGAGAAGAGAATTACAAAAATGTGTTTACCACTTTTACTCCACGTCGATATGGCAAACTTTTATAATTGTCCAATACATACAAATATTGGCATGCATCTCAAAATTTAGTGCTGAATATCATGAGCTTTCCAGATTTACAATGCCATATTCAGTTTCGGAGATATATATTTTTGTTTGCGAATATATTACTGATCAGCGGTAGATAAAGTGAAAGAAAACATGCCGTCTCCTATGACCTCACTATGAACATGATATTGACCACGATACAATTATGTTATCAAAATATTTTGTTTATCACTAAAAATATGATAAATGCCGATTCTTATAAGTAACAAATATATTTTATAGTATACTTGACATCCGATGCCTGGCGATGTAAAGTAAATAGAATTAAAAACATTGTTCATATCACTATAAGCAAATAATAGCATTTTCCTAAACATACAATTATGCACATGTAACTGAAAATGTAATGCTGAATCTTGCGAATTGTCCAGATTTACAATACCTTATTTAGTCTAGGAGATACCGATCTTTGTTTGTAGATATTTTACTGATCAGCGGAGTTTGTGTAGTACCGGTAGGCTTCTTCTTTGAGCTTTCCTTTACAGGGGTTTTCAATGTCTTAGATGGAAAACTTTTCAATTCATCCTCACTTTCACTAATGTCTGTTTCACTGTCACTACTCTCCTCCCACACACGAAATTATATTTCCTCCAGTGTTATAGGTTTGAATTTCTTCGCCATGATTGCCGGTAATTTATATTTAACAAATGGTGCAATGTATGTTCAATGTAGTCAAAGAGTTTGGTGTGGTTTGTGGAAGGAGTAAACTGAAGGTGAACGTCAATAAAAGTAAAGTAATGGTGTGTAATAGGGGAGAGCATAGAGTGAATCTAGATGTGAGGCTGGATGGGGAAATATTGGAACAAGTAGAGTGTTTTAAATATCTAGGAGGAACGATAAGCAGCAGTGGAGGTATGGAAGTGGAGGTAAAACAGAGAGTGTGTGAAGGAAGGAAGGTTTTCGGAGCAATGGGAAGTATGTGGAAGACGAGAAATCTCGGAGTGAAAGTAAAAAGTGCACTGTATCAAGGAATTGTTGCGCCAACAGTGATGTATGGGGCTGAGACATGGGCTCTGAAGAAAAAGGAGAAAAGAGGGCTGGATGTGATGAAGATGAGCTGCTTGAGGAGTATGTGTGGAGTTACTCGTAGAGACAGATTGAGGAATGAAGAGATACGTAGGAGAGTGGGGCAGCAGGAACATTTGTCTGCCAGAGTGGACAGAAGGGTGCTGAGCTGGTATGGTCATGTTGAACGAATGGGAGATGAAAGGCTTACAAAGAGAATATGTGAGTCAGGTACAAGGGGAGATAGAAGGGCAGGAAGACCCCCATTGAGATGGAGAGACTGTGTAAGAAAGGCTTTGGATGATAGAGGAATGACTATAGATCAGGCAGGGGAAGTGGTGGTGGACAGGAGTGAATGGAGAATGCTTGTGAATAGTTGAATGAACACGTGGTCACTTGGAGTAAGGGGTCGGGCGCAAATTGGACTAGATAATAGTCCATCAGGCGCCTGGCCCGGGGAGATGATTAATATGAAGGGTGCGCCTGGAAGTGTGGTGGGAGGGCTTGTGGCTTTGGCTCCGCTGCATGTCTGCCTGCTGAGATCGGAACCTCTCCGGGTGGTCGGGGGTCGGGGGAGTGCTGGAGCGACCTTGGTGACCCTGGTCTCTGGGTCTTCTGGGTGACCTGGATGTGTGTGAGTTTGTGCTTTTTATCTGTGTTTATTTGTTGTTTTATGTTGTTTTTGTGTTTTCCCTGTTCTTGCTCTGTTTTGAGTCGGCTACCCCCAAAATGGGGATTGGGCCTGAGCATATAGATAGATAGATAGATAGATAGATAGATGTTCAAGATTAACACAAAAATGTAACCACAGAAAAAAATACAACACATCAATCTATATATTCTGTTGTTCGTCCAATATAAGCTCACACAAAGGCAATTCCATACCTGAACGCGGTATAGGAGTAGATAAGTGCGGTACAAATCCACTGGCAAGGCCGTCACTCAAGACACTGATTGACGCGGTCCGAGATTTGTGTAAAAGTAAGTTATCGGGATGAAGGTGACAATACTGGATTGTGGATGCAAATGCTTCTTTCAGATATAATTATTATGACATTGACGCAATAATACAGATTTTATATTTGTTTTTGTAACTGGACGCGACATTTGGATCCAAATATCTTTTGTTTTGTTCACCTTTGACGCTAATGTCGCATCCAAAGATAGGTAAAGTGTTAAGGGGGAAGGGTTTATTTATTGGTGGATTTATTCATATATATATTATTTTTTAGTTTCCTCCCTAGACCTCCATTAAGCTAAACACACAAATATAAAAAATCCCAAAGATTCCCCTTCAAGATATATTTATACAAAATGTCCCGACCATAGGCAGGTTTCTGGTAAATTACAGACTTGCTAATAATAATAATAATAATAATAATAATAATAATAATAATAATAATAGTATTTATAGAAAATAATAATAATAATTTAAAAAATTACAACTAACAATACAACAAAGAAATAATAATAATAATAATAATAATAATAATAATAATACTATTGGTATATTTGCCTTCCCTGTGGAGCGTCCGTAATGGTAGACTTTATAATTATTAGTTCATATAATGATTTTATCCTGACGAAAGGTTTACTCCATTAGCAGCTGATTTATAGATAATAAAGTGAAAAACTAGTAACTGCTATGTCTCTTCATCATGTACCTTAGATAATTTTTCACAGTTTACATCATAGTTGGTTCTGTGAAATGTTGTAATCCTTGTAGCTGCGTAATTACGAAGGTGACAAGTAAAATTCTCGCCAAAATAATAACAATACAAAACACACAGACTACAGTATAGCCTTATATAATGATAGATTGTTAGTTAGTTAGTATAGGACTTAAGTAGTTATCAACCCTTCTGGATTATAAAGCCAACACTCTGGACGTCAAGAAGAGCGCCAGGACTGGAGCCCCTTTTAGAAAACTCTAATCCCTTCCTAATTGCAAGGACACGTTCATGGTCGTCTCAAGTCATGTACAACTCAACGACAAAATTAGGGCCTAAGTTTTATAAGCTATCACGAACTGAATCAAATCTTTGCATTAATCTGTTTACCTAATATTTACATTTCGAAGGTTCGTTTTGCAGTTCCAGAGTTTATATTGGGCCCAGATTTATGTATTAAACTGTACAGTCACGAGCATAAGTCGTGCGACATCCACGAGATATCCCTTTGCGTTAGTAGGTGGCGCGGTTATCATTTTTATGAATGAGTGGGTGGAGGTAGGAGGTGGGAATGAGGGGTCGTAGAGTAGAATACTAGCTTGTTTCCCGCGTGCGTGCGTGTGTATGTGTATGTGTTTACCTGGTAACAATTTCATTACACGACTTATTTATCAAATTACAACTTTGTTTTCGTTACAATCAATTCCAGGAAGTAACTGCTCCTAGATATAACATAAAAATGCAACTATTATTTTCTGTCTCTATAACTGGCTGTTGGAATATCTCCTCTCATCACCCCCCCTCCTCCCCCCCCCCCCCCCCCCCCCCCCACACACACACCTTCTCGTCTTCTGCTCACTCCGCGACACTAACTTTTACAGCTCGGAAATGATTGTGTGTACGGTCACACTACTTGAAATAGTAATTATATTTATAATAATTGTTGTTCTATGCCATATATTACAGCATTGATATATTGTAATGTATACTAAGTGAAACTTCGCCCCTTCCATTTATCTCTTCTTGTCATCTTTTTACACAAATTGCCCATAATGTTGTTGTTGTTCCCCAAGCTGCCTGGCCGAACAGCCCCAAGGCCCCGAGCAAGGCCAAGGCCATAACCGAGCGCCCCCACAGAACCCTCCCTGCCGACCACAATAAAGCCTGGGCGACCGAAGCCACTCCATGTTATAATGTTATGCACATATATTAGTTATATATCGTAGATACATTTCTGAAGTCCGATATCATAACCAGCCAACTACTTATGAAATAATTAGTTATGATTAGTAATTGGCGTTGGCATGTTTTTATAAGGTTCGTATGTATAGTCTAGTGATTGGGGGACACTATTTAATTTGAATAGCATTGATAGCAAAGTAGGCAAGGTGCATAGCCTATATATGTTTAAATATTTATAAGTATTAATGGTTATTTCAACACATTTAGTTCCAACTGTTTATATTGTATCATTGGTATTTACTTTGTGCATGGTTGGGATGTCAGCGATTATAGTTATATGAAATTACTATGACCAATCTTTATAGACGAGAAGATAGCCATAATAGATAAAAGTTACGTGTTCTCTCAGAAACATATTACCTACCATTCAAGAATGGATGTGGTGAAGTGGTACCACGACACTTTGACAAATTTGATAACAGAATAATGACAATGATCAACAATCGAGCAATTACAAATTATTACCCCCATCACGTCTTCGAAGCGATGATGCATCACTAGCATTATTCAATAAATATGTTAAGTTAAATGTTCATTCAAACTTACGTATATTGTTCCACCTCTCCCTGTAGAACAAAGGCGGTTGACAATGCCCATGACCTAACAATTGCTCGTCCACAATGCAGAACTTATATTATTTAGCACAGTTAATTTACTACGCGAACCGCATCTATCTGTAATTTCCTTCCTCAGAGTATCTTTCCATCAATCCCCATTCGCCCCGATAACAACTCGTCCCGCATTTGTATGAGGAACTTGCTCCGATTTGGATATGTTAGGTTAGGTTAGATTAGGATAAGATTAGATAGTTTATTTAAGTTTAGTTCAATAAAAAATAACAAAATATAATCATAGGCCACTTCATTTCTAGGATATAAAACGTTCGGGGGGAGTTCTTTTCGAGGAGAATGGTGATAGTAGTGATGATGGT
Organism: Paralithodes platypus; assembly: GCA_032716605.1. Classification (NCBI taxonomy): domain Eukaryota; kingdom Metazoa; phylum Arthropoda; class Malacostraca; order Decapoda; family Lithodidae; genus Paralithodes; species Paralithodes platypus. The sequence continues at coordinate 22,321,131 of CM064525.1, forward strand.
GATAGTACTGATGATGACAGTAGCAGGGATGGTATTAGTAGTAGGGGTGATGGTCAGAGTAATGATGATGTTGATATTAATAGTGATGATGGTGATAGTTGTAGTTTTAATGATGATAGTATACGTGATAATGGCACGATGGTGAAAGTAGTAGTGATGATGGTAGTAGTTATAATGGTGACAATACTAGTGATAATGGTGAAATTAGTAGTGATGATTTTAATATTAGTAGTGATTGTGACTGTAGTTGTGATGACTGTGACAGTAGTAGTGATGATGTTGATAGTATTAGTGATGATGGTGGCAATAGCATTGATGGGTTGAGTTGCCGTATGGGTTGGGTATGCCTTATGGTTTGGGTATATGCCGCTTTGATATTGGGCAAAGCTATTTAGCATCCTAGTTATATTGAGTTCTTCCATATTAGTATTGCAACATAATTATGACACTAATTATTATAATAAAGTTATAAGTAATACACTAATAATAATGAAGGGCTCAATATAATTAGGATGCTAACTATGGCAACATTCCCGTGGACAAAGACGATGATTATAATAGTATTAATAATAATATAAGTGTTTTATTATGACATTAATTCAATCGATGTTATATAATGCATACCATATATGAATCACCCATCCCATATTTCCAATATCCGCAGAGGTCTAACCGCCCTTTGTTCCCATAGCAAATAACGATCACGCTAGCTGTTTTTTACATAATTTGCTGTCGAATTTGTTTTCCTTTTTTAGTTTTTTGGTGTCCAATCTGGCACACGTTTCGAATGTTAGTCGTCCCCTACAGGATTAGTTTCTCGAAGCATTGGTGAAGTTCCCTTAGCCCTTTATAAGTGCGAGCAGGTCCTCTTCGATATCAGAAGGGTCTGAGGTTCTCGTACAGTCTCCAGTCCTGGTCGCGATTAAGGAAGACGTCTGGGGTTCTCAACCTCCGGGTATATATTCCCAGTATACCTGGGGGTATAAACTTGGGGGGTCTCGGGGAATCCGGTCTTATGTTCTTCCTGACTTTAAAGTGGGCTTAATATGATCCTCATGGGCCGATAGCCTATAAAGTCCTATTTTAACCAACTAATCTTCAATATCAGTTACACAGGTTTTCTTCAACGTCTCACAAAATATGGCATATTGATCTACTATAGTGGATTTAATGTAAGCAAATATTATGGTTAAATAAGTATACACATAAACCTCTGCATCACGTGTTTCGCTTACGTGTCTTATTGGTATTGCGAGCACCTATAAAGCTGCTAAACCATGACTATAATTAACGCATCTAGAATGACTATAGCGCATCATGAATGGGGCGGAATTAAAACAAATATTTATATATACCATTTCAAAACCCCAGGCGACAAATAATTGCCGAGCAAGTGCTGTGATTCATCCGCATCACTGATTATCAGAGTGCTGTGATTGATTGTCACTACAGACCAGGACATTCTTTAACCCTTTCGCTGCAGGTGACGTCCTGGCAATTTGCAGCAATTTCCAGGCTTTAAAACCCTGTAAAAAACGTAAAAATCGAGTGTCAGTGGGCGGGAGCGTGAGGGGCCCACTTCCGAACCTCAGAACAGCGAGCGGCTCACTGAGGTAGACTGTGTATCGCGCGGGTCTCTCTCTGCCTCTCACAACAGTGTAGCCAAGCGAGCGAGTGCTAACAAATAGCGGATTTCCTGCGTTTTCACTGGCACCGCTGCGGGTGAACCAGGCCACGTACGAGGCCCATTCTGGTCTCTTTTTGAAGCTATTTTCACCTAGTTTTCGGCAGAATACAGTTCATTTAACCCTCTCACGACCATAGGACGCAGAGGTTGCCAGATTAGCAATAAGAAATAGATTACTCTCACTGTTATAATTACCTCTCCAAAATTAGTTTTCTGCCCACAGCTAACTCAAAGACAACTGCAGAGGTTGAAGTAAACAAACTAAAGGTTTATAGATAACCCTGATGGTAACAAAGGATTTAAAGTATCCCTAATAGGCTCAAAAATCGCGTCCGGATGTGAGAGGGTTGTTGTTGTTGTTGTTGTTGTTGTTACCCAAGCTGCCTGGCCGAACAGCCCCAAGGCCCCGAGCAAGGCCAAGGCCATAACTGAGCGCCCCCACAGAACCCTCTCTGCCTACCACAATAAAGCCTGGGTGACCGAAGCCACTCCATGGCGGGGAGCTGAGGAGGGTGCGGAAACGCCCGGGAAACCAAAGTCCCACCCAGGGCCCTGTGCCCCTCAGCAATTATGAAGAGAAAGTTGAGGGGCAAAGGAAAAATGTGACGCTTTGGCTTCCAATCTTGGTAGATTGGGAGGTCAATCCACGGAAAAGACGCCGTCACTTGAGATCTAGGAAATACATAAGTAAAAGGAACAGTCGGAGTAAGCTATGGGTATGGCAGAGATCGCTCAGTTCTCACTCTGAATAGACCAGCCCATCACCATATGACTAGAACCCAATCCTCTCAGCATCAGCTAGGAAAGGCCCTAGAAAGCCGCCTTTGGCGGGGGGATAGCTCCCCTATTTCAACCCCTTTCGGGGTTGGGCACCCGCCCTGGGTTAAGGGTGAGAGGGTTAATGCAGATGGTTGATTTACCATTCAGGAGTGCCTGAATATGCCCTAAATAGCCCAAAGAAACCTGCAGATAAAGGGTTAAATGTTTTTATTGTTTACTTTTTCCATACGTTTGTTATTTATATGCTTATAGAATCATACAATGATGAATGTATGTATTTACTCAGGAACATACCCCATAGTTGGGGGTGACCGACTCGAGACAGAGACCGAACATAAACATCCTTTAAAGTTCCAATTCTTAGGGTCCAGGACCACTTCGCGTTCCCTCGCCCCTTTCTCTGTCTTGCCTAGTAGGTGAATTTTACAATGATAATTACGAAAAATACTTCAATTGGTTAGCCTCGCCTAACTGTCATTTCGCCTACAAGTCTGCTTGACTGTTAATCCACCCAAATATTTATTGCACACGGTGTATTTCTCCATTTTTGAAGTAATTGACCATGGACACAGTCAAGAAGAAAGGACTTTGGGCGAAGTGATGGTAAAGTATATGTTTTCTCTCTCTCTCTCTCTCTCTCTCTCTCTCTCTCTCTCTGATCAAACGATTTAACTGTTAACAAAGAACCTAAATAATTTATAATAACTTAAAGTTTTTTATTAATTAATGCGACCACGGCACAAACCCACATTACTGATTGCCTGTTCGTTTACAGACCTAAATGGTCATATAATCACTGCTAACATCAACAGCAGACGATTCCAAACAGCAGTGTTAATTGGAAAAAAAGTTTGCATCAAGTGGCATAAGTAGGCAAAAAAGTTGGGCAAATTAGGTGCCTAGGCACCAATTAGAATAATTCCCATTGGTTCTTCAGTATTATTTATCGCGTTTTTACTCTAGTGCGCTCTCTGGCCGCACCAATTAGCAGCGATGGCGGAGGTTTATGTGAAATTATGTCGCCTCCGTAGGGGTGGCGTAGTACTGTAATCATTGTGTGCATGTGTCTGTCCTGTGCACTTCTGTGTGTGCCCCTATCACAGTAGCTAACTTGATGGTGATTGTGGTAGTGATAGTGGTGATGATTGTGGTAGTGAAGACGTAGCCCCCCTCCCCCATAGGGGTGGCGTAGTATTGTAATCACCGGGTCTGGCTGTATGGGTAGGTCTACGCCGTAGGGGCTCACACATCACAGCATGTGATTAAGTATTTTTTGATAAATCAAGGTATTAGATTATAAACATAAGTTTCACTATATCAAATTAGGTTATAACCAATCTGGAATTGATATAAAACTGCACACAATACATGTATATTGCTTAATTCTGATTATAATTATCTAACCTGAAATGTATATAAACTACACCAAACATTACAGCAGTGATGGTGTGTCTGTGTAGTGGGGATCCCATGCCATAATCTTGCTAATATCGTTTCTTGATTATTCTTTATTCATTATGATTATTCTGTATTCTATATAATTATGAAGATCAGTAAAATATACAAGAACACTAACATTGAGAACTCGAATATGTAAAAGCCAATGCCAAATTAGGGACACTGAATCGGTTTTTAGGAACATTTAAAATATACATAATTGTAATAGTTTTGATGTTTGTATTAATACTTAGTTGTTAAAATATAGTGATACACAATTATGGTGGCGATAGTAGCGAAATGATGGTGAATGTAGTAGCGGTGATTGTGATAGTAGTAATGATTATGGTGACAGTATGCAGTGATGATGGTAATGATGATGATAGTAATAGTGATGAGGGTGATGGTGAGATAATTGTGACAGTAGTAGTGATGATGGTGATAGTGAGATAATTGTGACAGTAGTAGTGATGATGGTGATAGTTTGTTACTTTTATATCATAATTTCTTGCATAGAAACAAAGTATATAGTAGTAGTGCTGATGAGGATAGTAGTAGTGATGATGGCAATAGTAGTAGTGATTGTCTTACAGAGCCCCAAACATTTTGTGGCAGTCTCCGACAGCACGGCAGGAGCGAAGTCTGCTATCTACGATTGCAGGAATCTTTTCATATTACAGCTTTTGTTTCCCAACAGCGATGGCTACAGGACGTGCCAATGCACCAGAGGTCATTGCTAATCGTGGAAGAATCATTGGCATGTGGAAGGCTGGCAAGCCTATGAAAGTTATAGCGGGAGATCTTGGACTGCACCGCTATACTACCAACAGGTCGATATCACAGTGGCAGAATGAGGGTTCCCTTGCAGCCAGGCCTCGAAGAGGCAGACCACCAGTAATAACCCAAGATCATGACCGTCAACTGGTGCAGGGTGCGCATGCTCAACTGTTGACAACAGCGTTGCAGTTAACAGATGATCTGCAAATCCCATGCCACCCATCAACGACAAGGTAACATCCATGGAAGAACGGTATTTGTTGCTACATTCCTGCTGTTAAAGATCGACAAATTGACAAATACACACAAAGACCCTCGGCTGGGGTTTGCCCTTCAACACTTGCTGGTGAATCCAGATTATTGGTCAGATGTTATATTTACTGATGAGAAGTGTTTTACTTCAGTAGCCTCAAGAAAGAGGCATTGCCGGAGACCTGTGAATACCAGATGTAGTGAGGAACACATACAACAGAGAGCAGTAAGTGGACACGCTACCACCTCATTCTGGGGATGGATGTCTGCGTATGGACAAGGAGAATTGGTGAAATTAGATGGACGCTTCACCAACACAAAATATTTGGAAATATTGGAGGAAGTATTGCTGCCCACAGTAAGGGCCATGGCCGTCCCCGCCCCAAATATTATAAAGCTAATTCACGATTAAAAAACCAAGCCGAGAGCTGGGGGGGGACGTATATTTTCCCTCTCCAAGCTCTCAAGCGACACTAGCGAATCTTAGTAGAAGTATCTTGTGTTGCAAGGATCTCTAGCTTCCTCACCCGTGTTAAAGAGACCGGAAGGGGAAAATTTGCGTCAAAAATTACCCGATAAAAGGGGGAATAAGAGGAAAAATAGCTGATAATTGAGGAAAGGGGAAAAGGGGGAGAAGGAGGAGGGGGAGGGGGCCATATGTAGAAGTGGTAGCAAGTGATGGAAGGGAATTATCTCACCTAATCACAAATTGCTTTGTTTTGAGTACCGACAGGGTATATTTTAAGTTTTTTGTTATGCTCTTGATTAATTGAGGACGGTCGCAGTGCACCAGAAAAACCTCTATTGAGGACGGTCCGCTTTTTTGGGTTAAGAGTCCCGGCGCCTTCGCCCAGTAAAACCTCTTAACCCCTTCAGACTCATATGATGCAGAGGTTGCCAGATTAGCAATATGAAATAGAGTTCTCTCACTCTTATAATTACCTCTCCAAAATTAGTTTTCTGCTCACAGCTAACTCAAAGACAACTGCAGAGGTTGAAGTAACTAAACTAAAGGTTTCTAAATACCCCTGATGGTAACAAAGGCTTAAAGTGTCCCTAATCCGCTCAAAATCGCGTCATATGTCGGAGAGGGTTAAAGAGCCCTGACGCCTTTCCAGGGTCAATATACTGTTGGTATATGCATATCAATAAAATATAATTGAATTTCAGGTTTAAATCTGACAATTTGTATAATAGGTAATATATGTGGTTTTAGTTTTGTTTTTAAACATAAAAAGGGAGAACGGAAAAAACTTTCATTCATATTAAACATTTTGACACCAGCTTTTTAACTGTTACGGATTGAGAATTGATGGAAAGATACTGCACTGTGGACGACGAGTAATTGTTAGGTCATGGGCATTATCAACCGCCTTTGTTCTACAGGGAGAGGTGAAACAATATACGTAAGTTTGAATGAACATTTACCTTAACATATGTATTAAATAATGCTAGTGATGCATCATCGCTTCGAAGACGTGATGGGGGTAATAATTTGTAATTGCTCGATTGTTGATCATTGTCATTATTCTGTTATCAAATTTGTCAAAGTGTCGTGGTACCACTTCACCACATCCATTCTTGAATGGTAGGTAATATGTTTCTGAGAGAATACGTAACTTTTATCTATTATGGCTATCTTCTCGTCTATAAAGATTGGTCATAGTCATTTCATATAACTATAATCGCTGACATCCCAACCATGCACAAAGTAAATACCAATCATACAATATAAACAGTTGGAACTAAATGTGTTGAAATAACCATTAATACATATACATATTTAAACATATATAGGCTATACACCTTGCCTAGTTTGCTATTAATGCTATTCAAATTCAATAGTGTCCCCCAATCACTAGACTATACATACGAACCTTATAAAAACATGCCAACGCCAATTACTAATCATAACTAATTATTTCATAAGTAGTTGGCTGGTTATGATATCGGACTTCAGAAATGTATCTACGATATATAACTAATATATGTGCATAACATTATAACATGGAGTGGCTTCGGTCGCCCAGGCTTTATTGTGGTCGGCAGGGAGGGTTCTGTGGGGGCGCTCGGTTATGGCCTTGGCCTTGCTCGGGGCCTTGGGGCTGTTCGGCCAGGCAGCTTGGGGAACAACAACAACATTATGGGCAATTTGTGTAAAAAGATGACAAGAAGAGATAAATGGAAGGGGCGAGGTTTCACTTAGTATACATTACAATATATATCAATGCTGTAATATATGGCATAGAACAACAATTATTATAAATATAATTACTATTTCAAGTAGTGTGACCGTACACACAATCATTTCCGAGCTGTAAAAGTTAGTGTCGCGGAGTGAGCAGAAGACGAGAAGGTGTGTGTGTTTGTTGTGGGGGGGGGGGGGGGGATGAGAGGAGATATTCCAACAGCCAGTTATAGAGACAGAAAATAATAGTTGCATTTTTATGCTATATCTAGGAGCAGTTACTTCCTGGAATTGATTGTAACGAAAACAAAGTTGTAATTTGATAAATAAGTCGTGTAATGAAATTGTTACCAGGTAAACACATACACATACACACGCACGCACGCGGGAAACAAGCTAGTATTCTACTCTACGACCCTTCATTCCCACCTCCTACCTCCACCCACTCATTCATAAAAACGATAACCGCGCCACCTACTAACGCAAAGGGATATTTCGTGGATGTCGCACGACTTATGCTCGTGACTGTACATATATTTTCGAAGCTGTCTCGGGCTGAATTAAAGTTTCTTATGATTTGTTGTGCGTGGTATTTATTTGTCTTTCCTTTTCTGTTATTTATTTATTTTTTCCCAAAGGTTCCTTTACATTTTACAAGTTTCAAAGTGTAATCAAATTAATGACTGCGACTGTACGACCTTCACCGTGTTCGGGTTTGTTGGCTTACTTAACACCATCCGATCCGACGTCTGGTGGGTTATTAGGATATTTTGTTTAATTACTATTGAGGATTTTGCTTGATTTTGTCACTTGAGTTTTCTCCCACGGTTAGGAAAAACTCCTTCCCCTACTTATTTCACACTCTAAAATGTTCACCCAGACCCCCTTCAAGCATATTTTGCACATCTTCCGATACAAATGTACAGTTCCGAGCATATGAAACAGAGACACCGCCTCAGGCCGTCTACTCAGTCACTGTGTCCTTTCTAGCTGGAGAGTTATGATGGGGGAGAACGGAGTGGAAGTAGGCGATGGTGGGAGGGTGATGGTTTGCGGGGTGGGGGTAGAAGTGTTAGCGAGGTAGGAAAGAAGGGTGTGCTTGTGTGGCTGTTAAAGTTAATTTGGGACCAGAGAGGTAATGGAATCCGATGATTTGTGACAAATAACCAATTAATTACGTAATGTTCTTTGACAAAAGGTAATTAGATAAGCCTGATTTATGTTTTGCTAATTTGTGGCAATAATTATAAAAGCGGCATACAATTGTATTGATAATCATATTGCTGCGATTTATAACTATAGTTTGTTTATTTTCAGTTGATGGTCAATTGTCATGTCCTCATCTTTATTATTCAACTATTACGAAGATTATATAGCAAAATACTGTAGGTTGTTTATTATGGGGACTTGGCAGTAATATGACATAGTTTCATATTTTTCCATTACGTATCGATAAATCAGTTGCTACGGGATTCAATTTACCGTCAGGTGACATAGCCGACCATATGATAAACTACACCCCGTTAATTGCAAAATATGTTTGTTTTAATGCCACAACATTATTGGGCTTACTTTAAACTTCTAGTGATGTGAATTTCGGTATATCTGAGTATGATATTATATAACCATCCGTAATTACATGTAATTTGTCATATTATATGATATATGTAATTTGTCATATTATATATTAAAATTCACACAGTAGAGGCAGAAATGGTAATTTCGCAATAGGAACCTTCAACAATTCCAATAACTGCTGGTAGTTCTAATTAACTGCGGATATGTTTGCAAATTTAGATATGCTCTGACATAACTGTATGCAAAGTGAACATATTACCTGAGAAACAGGCTTGTGTGACGCCTCCCGGCGTTTGAAGAATGGTTGCGTGGGGCATTGCAGCTCGCTAGCGCTCGCCAGGATGGGGGGATAGGCTACAGTTGTCCTAGAATGATCTTCTTTATTTCATTAGGGTCGTGTTGTCACAGACAGTCTAGAAATGGTCTTTGTTTTGGTCTGTGACCGCACCTTATATTTTATATTCGCTATAATATAAATGTTGCTTGTGTGGGAGGCGAGCGAGAGAGGGTGAGGGGGTACACCCGGCAGCGAGGTGAGCTATGACACGGCTCGCTTGGGCGCTGACGGCGTTGGCGGCCGGGTGGTCAACTAGTCCCTTCCCGTCGCGGCCTCATGTTTTTTTCCAGCTCAGAGCTTGCCTGACACGCGTATCGTCTACATCCTTTGCAATTCTGTCCCCCATACTCGCCACTTTGCATACTATTTCTCTCTCTCGACTTCTCCTTTCTCATTCTCTAATCTTTATTAAACTCAACATCCCTTCTGGTTTCAGCATAGACGTTCACCGTCGGCCAGTCGTATTGTACGAGAAGCTCTCAGATATTTCCATGTATTAGGTTAAGGAGGTATTATGCTTTATTGAGGTTGGAGAGACGGACTTTTCCGTGCGTGTCCTCTCTCGGGAAGGTTGTAGACCGGTATATGTCTCCCTGGCAAGGTGTTGAGTGATTCTGCTTGGTTATCTAAAGCTAGACTAGGGGTAAGGTTACTGTGTCGTTGTCTCCGATGTGTGCAGTGTTAGCTAAGCCCTGCATGACATCGACAGGTACTGTGGGAGCCTAAGTTGTCTTCGGGTGGGTTTACTTTGCGAGCACAGCGCTGTGGTGTGAGAGGGCCATAGCCTATCCCTCACAACATAGTGCTGCCTCTTTGTGTTGACTTTTGAGGGATCGCCAGGATAGAACTAGGTACTAGAGACCTAGATTTATCAAGAGAGCATCCCCGTCATATAACGTAATCTTCATTATACCACCTTCGGACAACGTTAGGCTACGAGCCGCATACTCACCCATTATTGCCCTGCCTTGATACCCCAGCTAGACTTTATTAACTGAGCAGACACTGGTTAGAGATAAGCCCCCATTATTATATGTATGCAACATTATTATTCACTGCACTTTTGAGCCGAGGTTGTTGTTGAGTTGCACAACCCTAGTAGGCTCTTGCGTTGTGTCACGAAGCATTTCTTTAGTTGTCGAGCATTACTACCTTTGCGCAGTCTTTATTATTCGCCTGCCTATTATTACTATATGTCCTAGCATTTATTGTGACCCGTATTCTGCATTATAATTGTTCAAGATTCTTTACGAACATCTTCCCAGCATCAGACTTATTTCAGAAGTTTCCAGTTGATGTTGCAGGACTAGCATTGCACTTTCTTTAATACAGGAGTGCCAGTTATTTGAGTACCTACCGTAACGTTAATTAATCACGTTAACTATCTTTTCTTTGTGTAACCTAATCGAGTAATCTTTTACTGTTTGAGAATAGGCTGTTTCATCGAGCGTCAGCCTAGTGTGTGTGCACCAGTTACCGAGTCATAGGATACCTCGTTGTCCAGGCACGACTCAGGGCGGTAATGGTGTTTTGTTTTCCAGTGTTTAAGGCAGGGGTTGGATCTAGTGTTACCGTTGTTGCATTTTGCCATTATCTAGTCCAATGTTGAAGAGCCCTGTGTCTTTGAGAACCTGGATCGTAACATATGGCGACCTAGCTCAGGATCTTGTAAACTAAGAGATAATTGCAGGATTGTTGTGGTCATTTGTTTTATTGAGGAATATAGTGGGCACGTTAATTTTTTTTGGCAAAGTAGTATAGCACTTGAGAGTCTTCAGACATTTTTGGCAAGTGAATAGTGCTACATAAGAGTTTGGGGTACTTCTTTTCTGAATATTGTGGTGAGAAATTTTTGTGAGCATCATGTCTTATACCGGGTCAGAGGAGAATGGAGACACAGTACGTAATGTCGAGACTGAGGAACAACAGTATGATGAAAGGGTTAATCGGGTGAACTGTGAGGAGGATGCTAGAATATTTTTGCAATGGCCTGTTACTGCCGAGCGGTTGGAGGGTATGGATCGGTACGGTCTTCAATGCCTGGCCACAGCTATCAGTCATGCGGTTACTAGCAGCATGACCAAGGATAACTTGATAACGTGTGTACTGGGCAGGGTGACTGGTGAGCGAGATGGGTTGAGTGCTCAGAGCCCTTCGGCCATGCTTCCCCTACACTCGACTCCCAGCCATCCCAGTGGTTTGCCGACCCCGGGTACGCTTCCACAGGTGGGTGGTGACTGGCAGGGTGGGTTGCCCCTGGGGGGACCACCGGTAATTTCAAACATTGTAGCACCTTCACCTCCTCAAGGGTTAACTCCAGAATTATTGCTTCAGCTCGAATTAGCTAAGATCCAGCAGCAAATAGAATTAGCCAAGATAGAAGAGAGAAAAACCATTCAGTCATGAGCACATAGAGCTAGCAAAAATCCAAGCTGAGTCGACTAGGTACTGTGTCGACATGGACGTAGAAAAGTCGCGAGTAGAGACAACGGGACAGCGACTTGGGGCTGGTAACTGTGTTCATGAGCAGTCTCTCTCGCACTTATTGAAACTGGTTCCGGTGTTTGATGAGAGTGGTGTAACAGAATTTTTCACACGATTCGAGAAGAAGTGCCAGATCCACCAGTGGCCTAGGGAGAAGTGGGCAGCCCTTGTTTCCTCTAGACTTGTGGGCAAGGGACTCAGGGCTTATGATGCATTGCCGATAGAGTCGTGTATTATCTACGAGGAACTCAAGGAGGCTGTCCTGAGAGCATACGAACTACAACCAGAGACGTACAGGTTGTAGTTCCGGGGTGTTACCAAGGGTCGGGAGAGCACCTTTTTGGAGCATGCCCGGGAGCTGTCCGATGCTTTTGGGAATTGGCTGAGGTCGGAGAAAGCTACTATGTTTGACGACATTAAACAGTTGGTGCTTTTAGAGCAGTTTTTCAAATGCACAGGTGGCGACCTGACGTTAAACCTTAAAGAAAAGCAACCAAAAACTCTACAGGAGGCAGCTGAGATGGCTGACCTCCAGCTATCACTAATTCGTGGGTGCGGGTCTGCCCAGCGTAGTGAGGCAGGTAACAAGGGGCGTGACGCCCCACCCCCCGAGTTAGTGATATACCTTATGCAAACAAGTACAAGAGCCATGATACCAAGAGTGACCACAAGACTAGCACCGTCCCATTTAAGAAGGGGCCGGGCCCTTCCCAGTACCAAGGGAAGCCCAAAGTGGAGTTGGAGTGTTATCATTGTCATAAAAAGGGGCACTTTGCAAGAGTCTGTACTAGCAAACCACCTACAGCAGCTGTGTCTTTGGCCTGCAACATTGGTGTGTCTCCGAAGTCATCTGAGTTTGCCCGGGGCAGTTCGTGAGAGGCTGAGGCACAGCCAATGCAGAAGCACCTGGGAGGCTCGAACCCTGCTCAGGATGTTTTTTGCGACCATAGAGGGCGCGGTTGCGTGATGTGGGCGGGGCGCAAGCATGGAGTAGAGGTCTTGCGTGATACAGGTGCTTCCCAGACTCTGATGAAAAACTTGACTGGCTACCGTATAAACGCGGCTCGGGTGGTAGTGGTGCAGGGTATTAATGCAACTCGGTCATACCCGCTGGTGCGGTTCGTCGACCTTCTTCTCGGCAACGACTTTGCAATGCCCGCTTCTGAGGTTCTACCCTTAGTCGTTGCCGAGAGGCCGGCCGACGTGAGTAGGGAAGAGCAAGAGTGGGTCGAGCGGTGCCAGACACAACCCATGGCGTGTGTTGTCACCCGAGCTCGGGCAGCTAAAGTGTCACAGCCTAGTCCTCCGTCTTCAGACCAGCGGAGGAATGATCAACAGGAGGAGGCTAAAGCTGGAGTTGGTTTTAAGAGTTTTGACTCGGCGGCTCTCCTGGGTGATTCAGTATTAGCACCATTACTTAATTCTGGAGTAGCCCCTGGGCCTGTCATCGAGAGTGACGAGGCTGGGCATGACGAGTCTCCACGACAGCAACGTTATGTACATCGAGAGAGACAGAGGGAGCAGCCCAGTATCGGGGAAGGTCATGCATTGCTCCGGGAGCAGTTAGATCGATTGGCACCCTCAGATATACGTCGGTTGCAGCTAGAGGACCCTGAGCTTCAAACGTGTGCTAATGGAGCTGTAGAGATCGACGAGGACGGCGATGCACAGCCAGGAGATTTATTTTATTTAGAAGGCATCCTCTATAGGCGTTTTCAAGACCCTAAACGTAGTTGGCAAGAGGGGTCCGGAGTAGTGGACCAGTTGGTGGTGCCACGCGAGTGCAGGGATAGCCTACTGAGGTTGGCGCATGACATACCACTGGCTGGACATCTAGGGGTGAGAAAAACGGTGGCGGCTTTAGAAAAATTGTTTTGGTGGCCGGGGTTGAAGGGGCAGGTGGTAACCTGGATAGCAAGGTGTCATACGTGCCAGAGGGTTGGAAAACCTAACCAAACAATTCCGAGAGCCCCGTTGCACCCCATTCCTGTCAGTGGACCGCCCTTCAGTAAGGTCATCATTGATATGGTCGGACCCCTAACCCCTACTAGTGCCGGTAATAAATTTCTATTAACTATCATGGATGTGGCCACTCGTTATCCTGATGCATATCCAATGAGAAATGGCACGGCGAAAACTGTTGTCCGGAACCTGCTCTTGTATTTTTCGCGGTATGGTTACCCGCAAGAGGTGCAATCGGACCAAGGTTCTAATTTTACCTCTAATCTGTTCAAACAAACTATGATTCAGCATGGCATCAGCACTGTCGTCTCTTCTGCGTATCACCCGGAGAGTCAAGGAGTGTTGGAGAGGTGGCACGCCACGCTGAAAAGCATGCTTCGATGTTATTGCGCAGAGAACGGAAAGGATTGGGACCTTGGTCTGCCGTATGTTTTGTTGGCGGCAAGAGAAGTACCTGGAGAGAGTCTCGGTTTCAGTCCGAATGAGCTTGTTTTCGGGCATCAGGTGAGGGGCCCTCTCCACATGGTGAAGGAGATTTGGGAGGGTACCGCTAAGCCATGTTCTATGTTAAGATACGTCCTCGAGAGCAGAGAGAGAATGCTTAGAAGTCTGGAGCTGGCCGGGCGTAATTTGGTGAGTTCGCAGGCCCGTATAAAGGACAGGTACGATACTAAGGCGAAACTCCGGGAGTTTCAGGTAGGTCAAGAGGTGTTGGTCCTGTTGCCTTTGGCAGGTCATCCTCTGGCTGCCAAGTACGCTGGGCCTTATCGGGTGGTGTCAAAGATCTCCGATCTAGATTACCTCGTTGCCACTCCAGACCGGAAGAAGCGTAACCAACTATGCCACATTAATTTGTTGAAGGAGTATGTGAGGCGCCCACCTGAGTCACTAGCTGTCCCTGTGTTGACCTGCTGCGGTCATGGTGGAGAAGGAGAGGGGGGCAGCAATGATCAGGTGGATGATAACTGGGATTGTCATGTCTCGGCTGATCAGTGGGCGGGGAATTCGAGCCAATGTGCGCATGATGCTCTGGCGCACCTGCCGGAGGAACAGCAGGTGGCAGTGCAGCGCCTGTTCGATTCATACCCCACTGTATTTGCCGAGCACCCAGGCCTCACTACTCAAGCGGTGCATGACGTCGATGTAGGAGAGCACCCCCCTTTCAAGTCGATACCTTATCGGGTGCCACCCATTAAACTCCCAGCGCTCAGGGATGAGCTGGAGTATATGCTGGCGAGAGGCTTGATCGAGAAGGGGGCAGTACGGTGGACTTCTCCTGTCACTCTGCAGCCCAAACCTGATTGAAAAGTTCGGTTCTGCATTGACTTTAGGCGGTTGAACGGGTTGACCCCCACCAATGCATATCCTCTTCCCCGGGTGAATGACAGTGTGGATAAGATCGGGAAAGCAAGGTACTTGACCAAGGTAGACCTCGTCAAAGGCTACTGGCAAGTACCACTGTCTGAGCGGGCTAAAGAGGTGTGCGGGTTTGTGGTGGATGGCAGTACTTACCGTTGCAACGTGATGCCATATGGTCTGAAAAATGCACCGGCCACTTTCCAGAGCTTAATGAACGACATCGTAGCAGACATCCCAAACTGTACTGTCTACCTTGATGACATGATCATTTATGACAACGATTTCCAAAGTCACTGTGAGCACATAGAAGCCTTATTTAGTCAACTTAGTAAAGCAGGCTTGGTGGTTAATCTGGGCAAGTGTGACTTTGTGCAAGCCACGGTGCAGTATCTGGGGTTTGTGGTTGGGTTAGGGCAGGTGAGCCCGCCCCAACAGAAGATACAGGCTATCGACTTGTTCCCCAGGCCGACCACCAAGCGGCAGATCATGAGATTTTTGGGCATGATTGGGTATTACCGCCGCTTTATAAGAGGCTATTCTACTGTGTTAGCTCCTTTGACAGATCTACTAGCCAAAGATAAAAAGTTCCGCTGGGCACCTGAGTGTGAGCAGGCGTTTCGAGTAGTTAAACATCTTTTATGTACTCACCCTATCCTCAGGGCCCCGGACTTTGAACGACCATTTCAGTTGGCGACTGATGCCAGCGGAGTAGGGGCTGGTGCCGTACTTTTGCAGACAGACGAGGAAGGTCTTGAGCATCCAGTCAGTTTCTTTTCAAAGAAATTTAATTCAGCACAGAAAAACTATTCGGTTGTTGAAAAGGAACTGCCGGCAATCGTGTTAGCACTCAGACACTTTGAGGTCTATGTTCCTGCCTATGGGCCAGTCGTGGTAGTGTATACCGACCACCACCCGCTTAAATTCCTCAATCAATTCCACAACCAGAATATGAGGCTGACCAGATGGTCGCTCATGTTGCAAGAGTACAACTTAGACATTCGCCATATTGCCGGTTGTGAGAATGTGATTGCGGACTGTTTGTCGCGGGTGGAGGATCCGGGGTAGGCTAGCACAGTCTGTTGGTATAGCCTCCTGTCTTGGCTCGCGGTGTATTTTTGCGCTGGTGCTTGTTGGCTCGCGTGTGTAGCATCAGCGTAGGGTCGCAGGGCAGGAATTGTTGGCTTTGATTCGAAGAAAATTAGGCTACATCTATAGTAGCCGCCAAAAACAACATTAAAATAAAATATGAAAATATTAAATAAAAACTCTTTCTTTTTTATAATTAATTTTAAGATAATATTGTAGCTGAGTACTGAGTGCAGATGATTTTCCCTCAGTAGGCTGTGTTTCTTAAAGCTCGCTCTGGGAGCACAATGTTATGAATTAATGTATTATATTTGGGAAGGGTGATAAGATTTGTTTTATATATAAATGTTTTTTTTGTGGAGACTGAGCTTGCATTCCATGAGTGGCAGAGTGGTTAGGAGTGGCAGATTCTAGCGACATTCTGCCTGTTCAGATATGGGCTCATGGTTGAGTGTCCCATATCTTGGGGGGGGGTGTGACGCCTCCCGGCGTTTGCAGAATGGTTGCGTGGGGCATTGCAGCTCGCTAGCGCTCGCCAGGATGGGGGGATAGGCTACAGTTGTCCTAGAATGATCTGCTTTATTTCATTAGGGTCGTGTTGCCACAGACAGTCTAGAAATGGTCTTTGTTTTGGTCTGTGACCACGCCTTATATTTTATATTCGCTATAATATAAATGTTGCTTGTGTGGGAGGCGAGCGAGAGAGGGTGAGGGGGTACACCCGGCAGCGAGGTGAGCTATGACACGGCTCGCTTGGGCGCTGACGGCGTTGGCGGCCGGGTGGTCAACTAGTCCCTTCCCGTCGCGGCCTCATGTTTTTTTACCAGCTCAGAGCTTGCCTGACACGCGTATCGTCTACATCCTTTGCAATTCTGTCCCCCATACTCGCCACTTTGCATACTATTTCTCTCTCTCTCGACTTCTCCTTTCTCATTCTCTAATCTTTATTAAACTCAACATCCCTTCTGGTTTCAGCATAGACGTTCACCGTCGGCCAGTCGTATTGTACGCGAAGCTCTCAGATATTTCCATGTATTAGGTTAAGGAGGTATTATGCTTTATTGAGGTTGGAGAGACGGACTTTTCCATGTGTCCTCTCTCGGGAAGGTTGTAGACCGGTATATGTCTCCCTGGCAAGGTGTTGAGTGATTCTGCTTGGTTATCTAAAGCTAGAGTAGGGGTAAGGTTACTGTGTCGTTGTCTCCGATGTGTGCAGTGTTAGCTAAGCCCTGCACGACATCGACAGGTACTGTGGGAGCCTAAGTTGTCTTCGGGTGGGTTTACTTTGCGAGCACAGCGCTGTGGTGTGAGAGGGCCATAGCCTATCCCTCACAACATAGTGCTGCCTCTTTGTGTTGACTTCTGAGGGATCGCCAGGATAGAACTAGGTACTAGAGACCTAGATTTATCAAGAGAGCATCCCCGTCATATAACGTAATCTTCATTATACCACCTTCGGACAACGTTAGGCTACGAGCCGCATGCTCATCCATTGTTGCCCTGCCTTGATACCCCAGCTAGACTTTATTAACTGAGCAGACACTGGTTAGAGATAAGCCCCCATTATTATATGTATGCAACATTATTATTCACTGCACTTTTGAGCCGAGGTTGTTGTTGAGTTGCACAACCCTAGTAGGCTGTTGCGTTGTGTCACGAAGCATTTCTTTAGTTGTCGAGCATTACTACCTTTGCGCAGTCTTTATTATTCGCCTGCCTATTATTACTATATGTCCTAGTATTTATTGTGACCCGTATTCTGCATTATAATTGTTCAAGATTCTTTACGAACATCTTCCCAGCATCAGACTTATTTCAGAAGTTTCCAGTTGATGTTGCAGGACTAGCATTGCACTTTCTTTAATACAGGAGTGCCAGTTATTTGAGTACCTACCGTAACGTTTATTAATCACGTTAACTATCTTTTCTTTGTGTAACCTAATCGAGTAATCATTTACTGTTTGAGAATAGGCTGTTTCATCGAGCGTCAGCCTAGTGTGTGTGCACCAGTTACCGAGTCATAGGATACCTCATTGTCCAGGCACGACTCAGGGCGGTAATGGTGTTTTGTTTTCTAGTGTTTAAGGCAGGCGTTGGATCTAGTGTTACCGTTGTTGCATTTTGCCATTATCTAGTCCAATGTTGAAGAGCCCTGTGTCTTTGAGAACCTGGATCGTAACACTTGTTCTTTGGAAATCTTAGTCTTAAGGGGCTATCACACTGGCCTATTTTCCGTCGAACTTCATCATATCTACGATTTGCGTGGTCTTTCATCTCAACTGAATTCCGAACTAATGATATAAAGCCTGAATATATATACTATGAACTGGAAAGTGGTTAAATGGTCTTGTAATTAACCCCTTTAGCACAATGTCGTAATTTTGATCATATTCCGGTTACCATTAGATGATTTTCCTTAGTTTATAATCTAATTTAGAAACAAAAAAACTCTAGGACTCAAAGGGGTAAGTACTGTCTTAAAAAAGCCTCTGAATAACATATAGTAAGTCTGGATATAATATTGTAATTTTAGCCAGAATCAAGGGTAAAAAGGCGTCATCGTGCTGAAGGGGATAAACCGCTATTGATTGCATTCATCTTCAATAATCGTATTTAGTGTTTTTTTATTATTTCTTTATTTTTTTGTGAGAGACACTGGCTGTAATATTAACCACTTCTTTGCTGGCGACGTCAATATAATATATTCTAGCTATATTTAGACGATCGTATGCAGTTTAATTAAGAATGATGTGATAGTAAAAGGGTTAAGTTACCACAGCACACCGAAATGCCAAAACAAAATACTCTCATTGTTCCCTGATTAAATAGCACTGTATCAATATTCCCATATTCAAAATATGCTACAGGGGCAATGCCTAGGGAGTTAATTGCTCAATAGGTGGCATTCTGAGAGTGAGGGTCTGAGCCTGGGGAGTGAGACTGTGAGGCGCAGAGGCGATGCAGCTTCAGAGATGGAGTTGGGTTCGAGCCGTGAATAGGTGCTTCGTATGTCTCACTCCCTAGACTGGAACAAGACCTCACGGGCCTCACCGTGTTCAGCAGTAGAGTGTAAAGGCCTATCAGCCTATGCCCGAGAGGGAGTAGTTGAAATATAGAAAAAAAAAAAAAAAAAAATGAGATAATTCAAAGCCTGTTAATCGCTGGAGGCCCTATTTAAGCTAAATAATATTATCTAATGGTACCGGTAGCCAAAATAAAGGTACAAGGACGGTACCGGTACTCAACAGGTTACTAACCGGGGATCGAGTCTCCCGTGGCAGCGGCATCGATATTTTTGTTTTGATTTATGTTGGTTTGTTTTAGTTTTTACTTTGAATTATATTATCCGAAGTGAAATAACATAATTTGCAGATAATGTGTTAATTTCATATATAATACGGTTTGAGCGTCTTGGGTTATTATATACAATAATACTGTAGTTTAGGATATGGTAATATAGTTTAGGATATAAGATTAAGTTAGGACACAATAAGTTAATTTATGAAACGATAAAATTAAGTTAGCAGTTACCGGTAGGCTAGTTACATTAGGGTAGTTAGTGTAATAACAGTAGATTCGATAATATTGTAAGCCTATTGTAATCAAGAAACATATACTTTATGAACTCTATATACTTTAACCAATTTTAAACATTGTAGGCTACCATACATTAGTTTAAAATTATCCAAATTGCGAATTAAAAAAATAACAAACAACGTCCAAGGGGCTCCAACTCCTACAGTTTGAAGGTATGCCTATTACGGTTACCACTGCGCTACTTAACCCCTCTTTGGCGGCACCCGGCTATAGTCGGACAAGAGAACCCCAACCTAAAGAGCGGGGCCCGGCTATAGTCGCATGCAATTTTGAGCACATAATGTGCTCTGAGAGAGAGCCGAGCGGTGGGAGGAGTACAAAGGAGTACAAAGGAAATCAAGCAACAACAGATCTAGTGACCCTTCTAGGCTGCTTGTCCTCCAAAACACTGGGGATCAAGTGTCCAAACAGTGGTTTAGAGTGGGTAAGGGAACATTGGAAAGGGAACTACTGCCCTGCCACTAACGTGGCAGGACTAGGAAGTTAGTAGGGGACATATGGGTTAGTAACTGAGGGGAGGATAAAATAAAGTTATTCATTTACAAACGCGGTCATTCGCGGGTATGATGCGAGATATTTGTCTATGCGGAATTTAAATGAATCAACGGTGCTGCAGTCTATAACGTCTCGGGGAAGCCCTTTCCACAAGTTGACAACTCAATTGAAGAAGAAATTCTTAGATTCGTGCGAGTTAAAAGATTTACCAATAATTTTGCAACCGTTTCCCCGCGTGTAATTAGATTTGTCGATAGTGAAGTACTTACTACAGTTCAATTGTCGATGCCTTTGATGATTTTGAACACTTGAATTAAGTCACCTCTTAATCTGCGCTGGGTTAAAGGAAATAGATTTAATTCTCTAAGACGCTCTTCGTATGGTTTGTTCTTTAGGTTAGGTATCATTTTGGTAACTCTACGTTGAACTCGTTCTAGCTTGTTTATGTCTTTTTGGTAATAAGGGCACCAGCATTGAACGCAGTATTCCAGAAGAGGGCGGACTAAGGAATTGTAAAGGGTTAGGATTACGTCTTTGGATTTATGCTCAAATGATCTGCCTATAAAGCCAATTATTTTGTTTGCCTTCTTAACAACTTCTGAACATTGTTGACTCGGTTTTAGGTTACTCGATATTGTTACTCCCAGATCGGATTATCTGTTTACATTCTTAAGCTGAGTGCCATTCATCGAATAGTTTGCTTTCTCATTTAGGTATCCGATATGTAGTACTTTACATTTTTCCGCATTGAAACTCATTTGCCAAATTTGGGCCCAATGTGACAATTTATCTAGATTGTGTTGCATATCGTCAACTTGATCTTTTGAGAGTACGCTATTTGCAATTTTTGTATCGTCAGCAAATTTTGAGATTGTACAGGTGAGACCCTCATCTACAGTATGTCGTTGATGTAAATTAGAAAGATAATTGGTCCTAGTACCGATCCCTGGGGTACCCCGCTACTTACATTGGTCCATTTAGATGCCTTACCGTTTATGACTACTCTTTGCTTTCTGTCGCTGAGCCAATTTTCTATCCATTTCAACACACCGTCTTGTATTCCATGCGATTTTAGTTTTAGAAGTAAACGTTTGTGGGGAACTTTGTCAAAGGCCTTTTGAAAATCAAGGTATATAATATCTACAGCTTTACTCTCATCGTAGAGGTTGAGGATATCGTGGAAGAAGTCTAAGAGGTTTGTTAAACAGGAACGCTTTTTACGAAAGCCGTGTTGAGTATCTTTAAGTATGTTATTTTCCTCTAAGTGATTTACGAGTCTGTCTCTTATGACCGTTTCTAGCATTTTACATACAACTGAGGTTAAGCTAATTGGACGATAGTTACTGGGTAGGGATTTGTTGCCTTTTTTTAATATCGGTGTTACGTTGGCTATCTTCCACTGATCAGGCATAGTTCCAGACTGCAAGAATTTATTGAATAGTAATGTCAGTGGTTTGGAGAGCTCATCCTTAGCTTCCTTTAGAACTCTAGGCGAGATTGTATCAGGTCCAGGCGTTTTATTTACCTTGAGTTTATCTAAACAATTCAATACTTCTCTCTCTGTAACGGTGATATTGCTTAGAACATCTGAATTATCAATCTGAATCGGCGATGGTGTAGGGATATCACTGAGGTCTTCTGTTGTAAAAACTGATGCAAAGAAGGTATTGAGGGCATTACTCATTTGTACTTCGTCTTTGGTGTATTCTCCATTTTCATCGACTAACGGTCCAACAGTTGAAGTAACTACTTTTTTCTTTCTGATATAACTATAGAATTCTTTCGGGTTTGTTTTACTTTGATTCGCAATATGTAACTCTAGGGTCTTTTTACTTTGCTTAATTAACTTTTTGGCTTTGCGTCGTAGCTCTACAAATTTCACCCGTTCTTCATCATTTTGTGAGGATTTTAATCTATCATTAGCAAATTTTTTAGCAAGCAGGCAGTTTGAAATATCTTTATTCCACCATTTGGGCTTATTATTATGGCCTGGACGCCGTATTTTCGATGGTATGCAGTCTTGCACTGCTTTTAGGTAAGTGGTTTCGAATAACTTCCAAGATGTATTTATGTCGTTATTGTTAATTAAAAAGCTCCAGTCAGTTTCTTTAAACATAGCTCTAAGTTTATGAAAGTTTGCTTTCTTGAAATTAGGGACTTTTTCGGTGCTACTATTTGGTTCGTTACTAGTAAAGTTTAAAGTGAAAGTTATCGTACGATGGTCGCTGTTACTGAATTCATCACCAACATTCAAATTCTCTATTAATTCTTCTTTTGTTGCAAGTACAATGTCAAGAACGTTATTACCACGGGTCGGTGTTCGAACAGGAGCGTAGGTCGGCTCATGACCGCTCGGCACGGGCCCCCCGCGCGACTACTGACGTTTATTCCACACACATCCACCCTCCCTCCCTCCCTACACAGGGAAATATGTAAGGAAATTACCGTATTTTAGGGATTGTGCACTCGTCGTTGCAAGAGAACGCGTGGTCGTAGAAGGATGGTTCTGGTGTCATTGGAAAGCTCAATTAACGCCCTTTCAGGGATACATAATTGTATTATGCTCTGGCTCTTGTTTATGCATGAAAAAGAGCACGGAAACAAGGCCATTTAGGGTAAAACCACACGCTTGGCGGGTAGTAGAAATTCCTTACGGGCCCGCTCGTAAGGCGTTAATAAACTGACAATTGTCGGTGTATTCTTGATCATATTGACCTTCAATTCCTGTAAATTTTTAAATTGTGTTAGCGGTCAAACTAATCATATTTGCGTTAATATGGTATATAGATTCGACTTCTTAGTAGCGATTGCCAAACATTAATAACAGCCTACAGACGGAATCTATTCAGGCCAAAATTAGAATAAATAAATCCGAGGAGCAAGTTCAGCAGATATTCGTATGACGCCGGTCATGCGTTAAGGGGAAATTTTCATTTAAGGGTGTTTTTCTGAACCCCTTTCTCCCTCATGTTTAGCCCCATTAATGTCGAGACAATTTAAGGCGTTTGCCCCATTAGCTTGGCTAATTTATAACTTTTCACCCCATTTGTCAATATTAACACCTTACGAGCGGCCTATGCGGTTTATTTATGTGTACCGCCCAGCGGGGTGTTTTTAGCCAAAATAGGGCTGTTTACGTGATCATTTTCATGCCTAAATAAGACCCAGAACGTAAAACAAGTATCTATCCCTGAAAGGGCATAAACAGAGCTTTCGAATGACACCATAACGATCCTTGTATGATGGATAGTTTTCTTGCAATAACCGTGCAACGCGAGTGCAAAAAGCAGGTAATTCGGTACTTTCGGTACATAATTGAGTATGTAGCGAGTGAGAGAGGGAGGAGGGAGCTGAGATTTGTGTCAGTAGGTTCTCCGCGGTGGTCTGGAGCAGTCATACGCTCGCTAGTCTCCTGCCACCACTTGTCTCTCTCTCTCAGCCACATTACGTGCTGAAATTGCCACTCGAGTTATGTCGAGCGCCGCCACATAGTCCAGCTTTATTTAACTCGACTTAAGTGGTGGGCCGCTTTTTAAGGGTTAAAACTTTTCTTACTGTTTAGGTGTCTATTATTTTTTCTGGAGAGCGATAGCGAGTCTGAAATTTAGGAATAACCGACCTTGGGTAGGGACATTTTTCTACCGAAAAATTTACACATTTATCTTGAAAGGGAGTCTTGGGAGATACTAAATGTGTTAATGCTTGATAGTGGACTAGGGAACAAACTAAAACTCTCCCTTTAAGCAAGTGTGATAGGAAGATAACGATTCCATGCCCAAGGTCGAAGGACGGCAGACAGTAAGTAAGTAACTTTGGGAGAAAGAGGAGGACCAGGTAATCACGGACTGCAAATGTGTAATATTTGAGTAATGATACATATTTTCCTATTCTTTATTTCTATTATTTTGGCAAATTGTTAGTTCATTCTCCCCGTGTGACTTTGCATCTAATATATTGTTTAGTGTATTAAACTGTTTAATTAAGTTTCATACCAAAGTAAAATAATAGGCATAATAATATGAGTCTTCGTTTTAATATATACGAAACTCAAGGTTAATACTGAGATCGTATTGTAACTTTAGATCTTGATGATGACTAATAGATGAGAAGTCGAAAAGTTGAAAACAACACAGATGTTCGTGATTACCTGGTAATGGAACATCATAGTAAGAGTAGCCTATATAAATACTTATGTATAACAATATTCATTATAACATATAGTACAGATCATTGTGTTCTGAACATATTGAAACATATGCCATTGATGGGATAATTATATTGAAGACATCTATGAATTGAAATATTGAGTAAAGGAGGAAAAGGCGCACAAACAGCTTAGGTCAGATCACGCTGACGCAATAATGTTATAGGACAGGATGAACAATAAGAGGCATAACTATATTTAGTTTAAGTTAGCAGGTGTAGTCAAATTATTTCTGACCGATCCACAAGGTAATTCGTTTGACACCAACGGCACATGACCGCGGGGTCCATTTCATAAGGTGTATTGAGTAAATAAAGAGGTAAGAAAGTTATATTATTATAGCTAATGGATATAAACAGTTTTGTTTTAGGTGATTAAGATATCACTTCTATACTTGGTGTTACCAATCTTGCCAACCACAAAATACCAAACCCTGTACAGTTGGTTACCCTGTTCTCCTCCGCATCAATTCGCGTGAGACCTGAAATAATGGTTTGAACAATTTCCTCCGATTTTAATTATAATGCTGCAGATCTTAGCTTATCAGATAATACAAAACTGAACACTTTTAGTTTAACTTCCAAATAATTCATTCCACCTTACACTGTGGATGCTACCCTACCACTCATAGCCCAGCCACCCTCCTCTGCCTCCCTTCCTACCACTGCTATCCCCCACCCGTCAAACTATTAACCCCCACCACCCCCACCACCAATGCTTCCATCCCTCCCCTTCTGCCCCATCATAACTCTTCAACCAGAAAGCATACATCGCATATTCTCCGTGGCTGATGTAGCGTCTCTGTTTCATGTGCGCGGAACTGTACATAGGCTTCGCTGTTTAAAGGTTAAGTGGCTAGTGGCTGTTTTGGGGGGCCTATTAATTCATGTATTCATTTATTTTTTGATTCCTCGCTAAGCCTCCATCAAATTTAGAAAAAAACAGCCAGGAAAAAATCACACCTAAATGCCACGAAAGGTCCTAACATTGACAATGAAATGGAGCGAAAGGTGTTAAAATCGCCAAACTAATAGGTCAAACGTCATATAATCTCAAAAACCAATGGGGCTAAACACAAGGGAGAAAGGAGTCCAGAAGAGCGACCCATCTTCCCTTACAACTCTGAACCCCTAACCTGCAGTCTGCTTGTTGGACCCTTAACCTCTGAAGTGCGCATGGGGGTAATTGGAAACGTCCCCCTGTGCTGACGTATTTGAGGTGTTTCCGTCACTAAAATATTCATTGTGCCATTAATAGCATTAATACTAATCCATATGCGCCTATTATGGGTTGATTATAAAGGTATTAACCTGAAACAACAATAAAACGAGTGAAAACAGCGTTTGGATGGTCAAAATCGGAGATATAGCCCGCGAGTTGTATAATGTATGGGTGAGGCAATCTGCTTTCCCGCCAATTTCCCCCAAGGCCACTGAGACACAGTCGATCGATACTCTCTCTCTCTCTCTTGCACTCGCTTGCTATCAGTGATGACCACACCCTCCAATCGGATTTCTAATGTTAGCACGAAAATATACCTCAGAATAAGGGAATAACAGGGAAAATAGGTGATAACTGAAGGAGAGGAGGAAAGTGGGGAAGGAGGGGAGGTAGAGGACTGAGATTTTGCATGGCCCAGGGGCAAAAAAAAAAAAAAAACAAAAAAAAAAAAAAAAAAATATAAAAACATATTTTTTTTTCGATGTCAAAAGTTGATTTTTGTTTTCTCTGACTCTTAAGAGTCTCCCCGCAGTGCGCCGGGGGAACTCTTAAGAGTCTCCCCGCAGCTCCCGGGTTAAGGGGATCCCCGTCGTCCACCATATTGGGTAGGCATTTTTCCTTTGCCTCATTGCCACGTGGAGATATTGGTGGGTTGAATCCTGGAGAATAATTAACCCTTAGAACCCTAATTAAATATAGACATATGTGAGTGACCTTAGGATGTAATTTAGCTTAAATTCAGATTAAATTCAATTTTGACTTAGAGTAATTTGACTTAGGTTGATTTGTTTGGATTATAGCTTAGATATATAATTATCTTCCACTGATATTATACCACATTGGTGCCCGGACCCGGGATTTAGCTACCAACAAGGGATTTTTAAAAGGCAATGAGCAAAGGGACATACAACAGGATGCAGGAACAACTCTATGATAAACTGGTAGTACTAACCAAGCGTTGGTTAGAGCCGGAATGCAGAATCGTGTCGGTGCACCTGCTGAAATCCTGCATCCCGCCTATAATTTTCCCCCAATAATTTTTCTTTTCCATTTTTCAGACTTCCTATGACACCTGACCTGACATAACATTTTCTTTGTTCATTATGACCTTTTAGTGTAGGTATTGCCATTTTAGTGTACTATTTTCTCTCCATAACAAAGAAGTCTGCCGTTCGGCATCTCTTGACTAGGCTACTAATTTGCCGTGGTGATATAACATTGTAGCATTGTAAGGTGTAGATAACCTACAGTTTTGCACAAAAGATGAGTAAATCAGAGGAGATACCTTCTGGTGGGGTGCAAAGTAAAGCTCCACAATCAGAGGGCAGGACTTCGGGGAGTGTTAAATATATTAATAGTCGATGTCAATATTTTCATCACTACTGCTGACCTCGAGGAATTGGAGGCTAGACTAGATAATGTCCAGGTTACACATAGTCGTATTGTTGCTCTAAGTGAGGTGATTGTGGCAAGCATGACGGAGGATGATGAGATAATAGGAGAGTGTGAAAATCGCGCCCTATATGATGAAACAGTCTTCAAAGCGAAGCACTTGTTACAGCGCGCTGTCGTGAACAAGAAGGGAGGTGATAACGATGCCCAAAGAAGGGCTGATCCAAAACATACTGTGCACCTCCCAAAGCTCAATCTACCTACATTTGGGGGTAATTTGACAGAGTGGTTAGCCTTTTGGGACGTATTTAGGTCAACCGTGTATGAATCCACTTTGGATAATGTCCGGAAATGTCATTACCTGAAAGGATAAGTGGAAGGAGAGGCCTAACATCTAATAGAGGGTTTTGGGTAGTAGGTGATAGTTATCTTGAGGCAGTACAATTATTACAGTCAACATACAGGGATCGGGAACAATTGAAAATGGTCCATGTCGTAGCCTTGTTAAATCTGACGGAACCAAAATACAAGGTTGATGAATAATCAAAATTTAGAGCAGACATGGAATGCCATACTCGATCACTAGATACCCTAGGGCTGACCTCACAGGAAATGATAGTTATTAATTATACTAAGACAAAAACTTCCTATGGCAATACTCGACAAGGTCAGATCATTTGATCTGGGTGAGTTTAAAACTCAGTTCAGTAAAGAAATCAGTAATTTACAGTTGAACAATGGGAGAATGAATGTGTCGGGAGGGAGTGGGAATGTTGAAATGAGGGGAGTGTAAGTATGACGGTGGGGACCAAGGGAAAGAAAGAGGGTACATACAAGAAACCCGCACAGACTTTATGTAAACTTTGTAATAATAACAAGCATAAATGGAGTTTCTTTGTAAAATACCCAACAAATGAGTTAAAATTAGCACAAGCGAAAAGGTTGAAGCTATGTGCAGGTTGTCTGAGTAGAGAACATGGTAAGCAAGGGCAATGTACTGCTACGTACTTAAGGCCCTGTCGTCACTGTAAAGGACATCATTTCGACAAGTTGTGTCCTACAGTTGACAAAGGCAAAGATGACAAACCAGAGGGTTCATCGCCGATTCAGATTGATAATTCAGATGTTCTAAGCAATATCACCGTTACAGAGAGAGAAGTATTGAATTGTTTAGATAAACTCAAGGTAAATAAAACGCCTGGACCTGATACAATCTCGCCTAGAGTTCTAAAGGAAGCTAAGGATGAGCTCTCTAAACCACTGACATTACTATTCAATAAATCCTTGCAGTCTGGAACTATGCCCGATCAGTGGAAGCTAGCCAACGTAACACCGATATTCAAAAAAGGCAGCAAATCCCTACCCAGTAACTATCGTCCAATTAGCTTAACCTCAGTTGTATGTAAAATGCTAGAAACGGTCATACGAGACAGACTCGTAAATCACTTAGAGGAAAATAACATACTTAAAGATACTCAACACGGCTTTCGTAAAAAACGTTCCTGTTTAACAAACCTCTTAGACTTCTTCCACGATATCCTCAACCTCTACGATGAGAGTAAAGCTGTAGATATTATATACCTTGATTTTCAAAAGGCCTTTGACAAAGTTCCCCACAAACGTTTACTGCTAAAACTAAAAGCGCATGGAATACAAGACGGTGTGTTGAAATGGATAGAAAATTGGCTCAGCGACAGAAAGCAAAGAGTAGTCATAAACGGTAAGGCATCAAAATGGACCAATGTAAGTAGCGGGGTACCCCAGGGATCGGTACTAGGACCAATTCTCTTTCTAATTTACATCAACGACATAGATGAGGGTCTCACCTGTACAATCTCAAAATTTGCTGACGATACAAAAATTGCAAATAGCGTACTCTCAAAAGAACAAGTTGACGATATGCAACACAATCTAGATAAATTGTCATGTTGGGCCCAAATTTGGCAAATGAGTTTCAATGCGGATAAATGTAAAGTACTACATATCGGATACCTAAATGAGAAAGCAAACTATTCGATGAATGGCACTCAGCTTAAGAATGTAAACAGAGAAACCGATCTGGGAGTAACAATATCGAGTAACCTAAAACCGAGTCAACAATGTTCAGAAGTTGTTAAGAAGGCAAACAAAATAATTGGCTTTATAGGCAGGTCATTTGAGCATAAATCCAAAGAAGTTATCCTAACCCTTTACAATTCATTAGTCCGCCCTCTTCTGGAATACTGCGTTCAATCCTGGTGCCCTTATTACCAAAAAGATATAAACAAGCTAGAACGAGTTCAACGTAGAGTTACCAAAATGATACCTAGCCTAAAGAACAAACCATACGAAGAGCGTCTTAGAGAATTAAATCTATTTCCTTTAACCCAGCGCAGATTAAGAGGTGACTTAATTCAAGTGTTCAAAATCATCAATCATCAATATGAACTGTAGTAAGTACTTCACTATCGACCAATCTAATTACACGCGGGGAAACGGTTGCAAAATTATTGGTAAATCTTTTAACTCACACGAATCTAAGAATTTCTTCTTCAATCGAGTTGTCAACTTGTGGAATGGGCTTCCCCGAAACGTTATAGACTGCATCACCGTTGATTCATTTAAACTCCGCCTAGACAAATATCTCGCATCAAACCCGCGACTGACTGCGTTTGTAAATGAATAACTTTATTTTATCCCCCCCTCAGTTACTAACCCATCTGTCCCCTACTAACTTCCTAATCCTGCCACGGACATTAGTTCCAGGGCAGTAATTCCCTTTCCAATGTTCCCTTACCCACTCTAAACCACTGTTTGGACACTTGATCCTCAGTGTTTTGGAGGACAAGCAACCTAGAAGGGTCACTAGATCTGTTGTTGCTTGATTTCCTTTGTACTCCTTTGTACTCCTTTGTACTACAACTTTGACATTAGGTAGTACGAAAGGCACCACTATATTGCCCACTATAAAGATTCCCATGGAAGGTAATGACAATAACAAAGTTTGTCGAGTGCTTCTTGATCAGGGGTCTCAACGGTCCTTTATAAAAAGGTCCATATTAATGGGACTTAACACTCCATGAGCGGCTAGATCGGTAACTTCTACTATCTCCCAAGCGGGGGTTTTACCCTAAACGAGCTTGTTTCCGTGCTCTTTTTCATGCATAAACAAGAGCCAGAGCGTAATACAATTATGTATCCCTGAAAGAGCGATAATTGAGCTTTCCAATGACACCAGAACCATCCTTCTACGACCAAGCGTTCTCTTGCAACGATCGTGCAAGACGAGTGCAAAATCCCTAAAATACGGTAATTTCCTTACATAATTCCCTGTGCAGCGAGGCAGTGAGTGTGGGTGTGTGTGGAGTTAATGTCAGTAGTCGCGTGGGACCCGTGCCGAGCGGTCATGAGCCGACCTATGGTCCTCCCGTCGCTCGTCTCTCTCTCAGAGCCATTATTGCTCAAAAATTGCACACAGACTTAAGTCGGGCCCCGCTCTTTAGGCAGGTGTTCTATAGGCCGACTTCTGTCGGGCCCCGCTAAACAAGGGTTAAGCACCGAATCGTAGGGGCTGAGACTCTTCGACTGCAGGGCTTTACGGGGGTTACTGACAAACAAGAGTACGAAATAGCGGAGATTTCCTATTGTTACCGTAAACAAAGGTACTTTATGACATGTATCGTAGTAGACACCCTACCAGAATATGTATCTGTAGGAGTGAAGAAGGTGGAGCACGCATTACGTAGAAAGGGGTTAACTTGTCAGATCCCATGGGGGATCAAAGTGAGGTGCATGTTCTACTTGGTGTGGATCACTATTTTGATGTAGTATACCCTGGATTTAAAAGAATGTGTGGTGTAATTCTAATCCCCACTAAATTTGGCTAATGCATGAGCGGAAAGGTACATACCACACAGTCAAATATCCTGGTCGACATGGTCTCTATACTAAGGGTGAATGTAACCGCAGCAGAGGAGTTGGGAAGAGAAGATTCCCAACCTAGTGACCCTAAAATGACTGCCGAGTTCGACCTGGAAAGACTGTGGAAATTAGATCACATAGGCATTAATACTTTGGAGACTGATTATGACTCGGAAATTGCGATAAAGAAGTTTGAGGAGTCTGTGAGCTATTGAGCCGCAGAAAAACAATACGAGGTTAGTCTACCCTGGAAAGATAGTGAGATGAGCCTGCTAACAAATTATGGATTGGCATTGGGTCGCTTGAGCGTATTACAGCGTAAATTCACACATGAATCGAGCACACGCCATGCGTATGACGATATATTTCGGAACTACTTAGACCGAGGCTTCATAGAACGAGTCGATGTGAAAGAACCAATTAGGAAGGGTAGGGTTCACTACCTACCTCATCATGGGGTGAAAAAAGACTGCCACCACACCAATACGGGTGGTGTATGACTGCTCGGCCCACCAAGGTCAACAACCCAGTCTAAATGATTGCTTACTGACTGGTCCGTCCATGGTGTCGGATTTGTCTCAACACCTATTGCGATTTAGACTGGGGCAATATGCTTTTACCAGTGATATTGAGAAAGCCTTCTTGATGGTCAAATTGCAGGAGGAAGATAGAGATGTCACTCACTTTCTTTGGTTAGAAGATATTTGCGACTCTGGAAGTCCGGTTGTGATCTACAGTTTTCGGGTCGTACTCTTTGGTGCTACATTCTCGCAGTTTTTTTTAAATACCACAATTAAGAAACATTTGTCAGATACTCATGAGGACACTAATAAACTGTCTTGCGGGTTGTATATAGACAATTTGCAGGGTTCTAGCGATAGTCAGGATGAATTATTAAATACCTACTGGCAAGCACATAGATTGTTTACAGAAGCTCATTTATTTCTCCGCGAGTGGGTTACTAACAGTGAAAATCTTCAGAGTTTAATTCAGATGGACAGTACGGCATCTCATAACCAGGAAAAGACCAGAAATTTGGGGATGATCTTGCAACCAAAACAAGACATTCTATAACAAAGTCTTTTGTTCAGCAGACAGGAACGCACTCAAAGAGAAGTCTGTTGAGCAAAGTTTTGCAATTTTTTATCCTTTGGATCTAGCATTACCCGTTACCATAAGAGCTAGGATTCTGATGCAGGAAGTTTGGAGACAAAACGTAGGATGGGATGACAGTTTGCCCGAGGACTTAAATGATCAAGGGACATTACTGTTGAAAGAGTATGACATAATATGTACTAAACAGCTACCTCGTAAGGTGGCGGCATTTGGTGACGTACATTACATACGTTTTGCGATGCTAGCACCACGGCATACGGGGTAGCCATTTATGTCGTTACTTCATTTGGGGCGCATTTAGTTACAGCCCTGGCCAAGGTAGCACCGGTCAAGAAAGTAACTATCCCTAAAATGGAATTCACTGCCATGCTGCTATTAGCATGTCTGGTGCAACATGTACGCGCAGCATACGAGAGCGAGTTGAATATTGAAGTCATTCACGTATGGTGCGATAGTCAAGTAGCACTCGACTGGGTACATAGCAAGAAGTCTCTGCCAGTTTATGTGCGAAATAGGGTAGATGAGGTTAGATGAGGCTATTGCCAAACATTGCATATCACTATGTCAATACAAAAGACAATCCTAGTGATCTCATAACTAGGGGTATAACAGCTAACCAGTTAATAAAGTCCGAATTGTGATGGCATGGTCCAAATTGGCTGCTCCATGAAAATGAATGGGCGATATGGCAAGCTGTTGGTGAGGGACTTCTGCCACTGGAAACGGTGACAGTTACAGCCCAACCAAATGAGCCACCGGATCCAGTAATAGAGTGGGCAAGATTCGGT
Organism: Paralithodes platypus; assembly: GCA_032716605.1. Classification (NCBI taxonomy): domain Eukaryota; kingdom Metazoa; phylum Arthropoda; class Malacostraca; order Decapoda; family Lithodidae; genus Paralithodes; species Paralithodes platypus. The sequence goes on from CM064525.1 coordinate 22,353,771, forward strand.
GACTATAATCAATTAGTCAGAGTTGTAGCTTGGGTGTTGAGATTTGTATCCAATATCAAAGTTAAAGTAACGGGGCAACTCTACAATAAGGGTCACATCATTAATGCTCGTGAATATAAAGCAGCTGAAGTAACTTTGATTAAATGGGTTCAAGCGGAAACCTTTTCCAATGAATTAGAATCTTTGCAAAGCTCTAATAAGTTAATAATGCCTAACTTAGTGCGTCAACTGAGGTTGCACCTAGATAATGACCTCATCAGGTGTGAGGGTCGCCTGAAGTGGTCGGGTGTAACGGACGGCACAAATCGTCCTATACTTATGCCAGCAAGACATCACGTTACTGGCCTATTGCAGGTCATCCGTGCACATAAGGAAGTAAAACACTACGGGGTCATTATCACATCATATAAAATTTGCGTCTCACATGGTGGATACCCAGAGTTCGACAAGTAGCTCGACGCGTAGTAAGGAAGTGTGTGATATGCCAAAGACTAAAGGGTAAACCTTGTGAGACTGGACCAGCTCCGCCTGTGACGTTAACCACTCCGTTAGAACCGCATGGCTTGTCCTACAGTGACTCGCTAGGATAGCCAGGGCAGTGGATGGGGCTACAGTTTGTGTATTAGAGTGTGCTTTATTTCATATGAAAGCTCGTGTCATGGGCAGTCCAGAAAGGCTCTTTGTTTTCGCCCATGTCAAGGCTTTATATATTTAATTGTAAAGTATATATTTTATCATTAACTAGTAATGATAGGATCTGGGAGAGAGAGAGGGAGTAGAACAGAGTGAGAGGGGGCGCGCAGTGTTTTTTGTCCCACTCGATGACGTCACGGCTGGCTGCCTCGCGGGGGTTGGTGGAGAGAGGCCCTTACCATGCTGTAAGCTTTGCTAGTGGTTAGATGACTTGTAACCGCTGTTTTCCCACGCGGCTCGAGCTAGTGCGAGTATATATACAGTTCCTCGCCACTCTCCCTCAGATCTGGTTTCTAGAACACACCCATCTTTTTTCCCTTGCTATCTGTCCCCGCTCCGTACCTGAGAATCTTTTCCTCTGCCTATCTCTCTCATTTTCCATATCCTTCACCACCTTTTATTAATATTATACCCCTCTGGTTAACTCTGCAAAATCAGCTTCATGCTGGCCAGTTGTATTGTGTGTTAAGGTCTGATATAGCCTATGTATGTTAGTTGTTAAGATAAGTGGATCACGAAGCATTGGTTGGCATTTATATTGTTTAGTACTTCCTTTAGTTATTAGTGTTCTGCTGGATTAGATAATGCTAGACTAGGAGTCTGATATTAGAGGTATTGTTTCCTATGAGTGCTGGCTTCAGTTAAAAGCGGCACGACATACCTGAGAACTGGAGTTGATTGAGTAAATTCTAGTCTGTGTGCCATTGAGAGTAGAGCATGCACGAATGAGGGTTGTTTGCCTATACCATTCTGCACTGTTCTAGTCTCGATTGTTTGTCTTTGAGGTACGCCAGGAGAACGCTTAATACTTCGGTATTAAGGTTTCTCAAGAGCTACCCTTCATTATAACGTAATATTTGACGCACAGACTTGAGATTTGCACTAGGCTATGCGGCATGCCATGCGCACCAGTATCTCGTATCATTGACTCTAGCTAGACTTTATCAATCATAGTAGACATTAAGTATATTAACCTAATTACTCTTTTTATACATACCCGTTTATGATTACACAATCATTTCGCAGCCTAGTTTGATGTATTGAGACACAAACGACTTAGGCTCTTTTTGTTGATAGGAATACTGCATTGTCATGGCGATTATTATTATTGTTGTTTAGGATATTCTTGGCTCCGACGGCATTATATATTCTGCCTTTTTGTGTGCATAGCCTGCACGAGCATTGTTCCGCTGCCTGCCTTTTTGGGTTCCATTTCCGATACGAGCATCTTTATAGCATCTAACATTTAAAGAAGATTCCTTGTTAGTGTTGAAGGACTTTAGTGCACTTTCTTTAATGCAGGAGTGCCTGACATTTATTGATTAAAGTAACGTAAGCTGTAACTTCTCTTGCCACCTTACTTTGCATACCATAACCAAGCACCTTCGGTTATAGGTAGTAATAGGCTGTTTTCACATAACATTAAGCCTAGAGTAGACGCACATTTATTGAGAGTTTGATAGCCTATTATTGCATATAGAACTCTGTAGAGTATTTGTGTTCTTTGTTCACTGGGAATATACATCAGAGGTTGGAGCTAGCGCTTTCCGTTGTAACATTTATGCCATTACTAGTCCAATGAATAAGAGCCCTGATATATTTGAACCCCAGTCGTAACAAATGGCGACCTTACCTAGGATTTGGTGAACCTACATTTATTAGCAGGGAACATTTGTTGTACATTGAACATTTGAGTATTTCCGAGAATTTTTGTGTGTATATTGAGGTATAAGAGTTTGGGGTACTTCTTTTCTGAATATTGTGGTGAGAAATTTTTGTGAGCATCATGTCTTATACCGGGTCAGAGGAGAATGGAGACACAGTACATAATGTCGAAACTGAGGAACAGCAGCATGATGAAAGGGTTAATCGGGTGAACTGTGAGGAGGATGCTAGGATATTTTTGCAATGGCCTGTTACTGCCGAGCGGTTGGAGGGTATGGATCGGTACGGTCTTCAATGCCTGGCTACAGCTATCGGTCATGCGGTTACTAGCAGCATGACCAAGGATAACTTGATAACGTGTGTACTGGGCAGGGTGACTGGTGAGCGAGATGGGTTGAGTGCTCAGAGCCCTTCGGCCATGCTTCCCCTACACTCGACTCCCAGTCATCCCAGTAGTTTGCCGACCCCGGGTACGCTTCCGCAGTTGGGTGGTGACTGGCAGGGTGGGTTGCCCCTGGGGGGACCACCGGTGATTTCAAACATTGTAGCACCTTCACCTCCTCAAGGGTTAACTCCAGAATTATTGCTTCAGCTCGAATTAGCTAAGATCCAGCAGCAAATAGAATCAGCTAAGATCGAAGAGAGAAAGGATATCAGGGCATCTGAGATTCAACAGCAACAAAGGGCATGTGAGCTTCAGCAGCAAACAGAGCTAGCAAAAATCCAAGCGGAATTAGAGTCGACTAGGTACTGTGCCGACATGGACGTAGAGAAGTCGCGAGTAGAGGCAACGGGACAGCGACTTGGGGCTGGTAACCGTGTTCATGAGCAGTCTCTCTCGCACTTATTGAAACTGGTTCCGGTGTTTGATGAGAGTGGTGTAACAGAATTTTTCACACGCTTTGAGAAGAAGTGCCAGGAACACCAGTGGCCAGAGAATAAATGGGCAGCACTTGTATCCTCTAGATTAATAGGCAAGGGTCTTAAAGCCTACGATGCGTTACCATTGGAGTCATGTATTGTGTATGAGGATCTCAAGGAGGCTGTCCTGAGGGCTTACGAACTGCAACCAGAAACGTACCGTTTGAAGTTCCGGGGTGTAACTAAGGGAAGAGATAGCACCTTTTTGGAACACGCCCGGGACTTGTCCGATGCTATGGGGAACTGGCTCCGATCTGAGAAGGTAACAACGTTTGATGGAGTTAAGCAGTTAATGATGTTGGAGCAGTTCTTTAAGAGCACGGGCGGTGATCTAACTTTGAACTTAAAGGAGAAAAACCCAAGAACTCTAGTAGAAGCAGCAGAAATGGCTGATATACGGCTGTCGTTGATTCGGGGTTGCGGGTCCTCACAGAAGTACGATGCAAGTGCTAGGGACCGTTATCCTCCCCCTCCCCGTAGCAATGACACATTTAAACCAAAGAGCAATGAAACTAAAACTGAAGCCAAACCTACCACCACACCGTATGTGAAAAGTCAGGGGCCTTTTACATCACAGTATAAGCCGAAACCGAAATTTATGTGTTTTAGGTGTCACCAGGAGGGTCATAAGGCAAATGAGTGCCCTAGTCGACCTCCTCCGGCAGCCGTGTCTTTTGCTCACGGCATTGGAGTGTTCAAGAGGACATCGGAGTTTGTTAGAGGCATTTCTTCCGAGGTAAATACACTGCCAGTGCAGAAGGATCCGGAAGGCTTATTCCCTGTCCGTGATGCCTTTAGTGACCACAGGGGACTCGGTTGTGTGGAGTGGGGGGGTAGAAGACATGAGGTGAGAATTTTGCGTGACACTGGGGCATCGCAAACACTGTTGAGAAATTTCACTGGTAAACCTGTCAATACGGCGCGGGTGGTTGTGGTTCAGGGAGTTAATGCGACAAGGTCATACCCGCTTGTAAGAATGAAGGTGGAAGTTGATGGTGTGACTCGTGACCTGGATGTAGGAATTGTGGAGAAGTTACCTGTTGGGGGCATCGACCTCCTTCTTGGCAACGACTTTGCGGGGCCTACTTCTGAGGCTCCACCCTTAGTCGTTGTCGAGAAGCTGGCCGACGTGAGTAGGGAGGAGCAGGAGTGGGTTGAGAAGTGTCCGGGGCAGCCTATGGCGTGTGTTGTCACCGGAGATTCTGCATCCAGGGAGTCCCATTCTGGTCAACAATCTTTAGATCAGCGGAGGAAGGGTACCGAGAAGGGGTTGAAAGTTGATGGGCTTAAAAAGACGAAAGAGTTGAAGGAGGACAGTGATGCACAGTCGGGAGATGTAGCAACAAGGTACCCTGACGCGTACCCTATGAGAAATGGGTCGGCGAAAACGGTGGTCCGAAGCTTGCTAGTGTATTTTTCCCGGTATGGTTACCCGCAGGGGATTCAGTCAGTCCGGGGACCCAACTTCACTTCTAGCCTCTTTGTACAAGCAATGCCGCAGCATGGGATTGTTGGGGTTGTGTCATCTGCATATCATCCGGAGAGCCAGGGTGTGTTAGAGCGATGGCACTCAGCCTTGAAATCTGTGCTTCGTTGTTGTTGCTTTGAGAGTGGGAGGGATTGGGATCTTGGCCTGCCATGTGTTTTGTTTGCTGTGTGGGAGGTACCTGGGGAGAGTTTGGGATTCAGCCCTAATGAGCTCGTCTTTGGACACCGTGTCAGAGGGCCTCTCCATATGGTTGAAGAAGTATGGCTTGGCACTGAAAAAACCTTGTTCTATGCTCAAGTGTGTCCTCAACAGTCGAGAACGGATGTTGCGCAGTCTGGAGTTGGCTGGCCGTAATTTGACTAGCTCTCAGGCCCTCAGGAAGGACAGGTACGACCTCAAGGTTGAACTCAGGGAGTTTCACGTGGGTCAGGAGGTGTTGATTCTACTGCCCCTTGTAGGTCACCCCTTATCCGCGAAGTACGCTGGTCCTTATAGGGTGGTGGAGGAGCTATCGGACCTGGTTTACTTGGTAGCCACTCCAGACAGGCGGAAGCACAATCAGTTATGTCATGATAATCCCGTGAAGGAGTATGGGAGGCACCCCCCTGAGCCTCTCACTGTGCCTGTGATGACGTTTAGCAGTCAAGGTGGAGAAGGAGAACGGGACAGTCAAGCTCAGGTGGAGGATAACTGGAAGGATAAGAAGTTCAAATGGGCGCCTGAGTGTGAGAAGGTGTTTAGGGAAGTAAAACACCTGTTGTGCACTCACCCGATCCTCAGGGCCCCTGACTTTAGCCTACCTTTCCAACTAGCAACGGAGGCTAGTGGTGTGGGGGCTGGTGCCGTCCTTGTGGAAAAGGACGATGATGGGCTGGAGCATCCTGTTAGTTTCTGCTCGGTGAAGTACAATTCGGCCCAGGGGAGCTGCTCTGTTGTCAAGGAGGAGCTGCTGGCGGTTGTACTTGCTCTGAGGCATTTCGAGGTCTGTGTTGCAGCCTATGATCCGGTCGTTGTAGTTTACCCAGATCATCACCCTCTCAAGTTCTTGGACCAGTTTCACAATCGGAATATGAGGCTGACCAGGTGGTCACTAAGGATATTGGTATATAACCTGGACATACGCCATATTGCCGGTTGTGACGTGGTTGCAGATGGTCGTTCAAGGGTATATGATCCTGGGTAGATTGACACACGGGTAGCCTCCTGCTTTAGTTTGAATAGTATTTTGCGCTTGGTGCTTGTTGGATCGCGGTTGTAGCCCAGCGTATTGGGTCGTAAAGCAGGAGTTGAGCGTTTGGTATAGAAGAAAAAACTAGGCTTGCCCCTATAGTGCAGCCGAAATAAACAAATTATAAACATAAAAAAATCAAATAAAAACTTTCTTTGATAGTTGATTTTTTTTAGTATGTTATAGCAGTAATTCTGAGTTGCACTCCTCTCAGAATGCTGGGCTAGAGAAGCTCGCTCTTGAGGAGCATAACTACATATAATTTAACCTATGGTGTTGGGGAGGGTTATAATTTTGAAAAATGTTTTGTTGAAGAACTGTGCCAGATATTTTACTGCCGCTGGGTGATGGGAAGTGGAGATATAGCATGGGTTCTAACCATCAGATTTTTGTGAGCCTTGGGGCCTCTGAGAAAAATCTTGGGGGGGGTGTGACGTTAACCACTCCGTTAGAACCGCATGGCTTGTCCTACAGTGACTCGCTAGGATCGCCAGGGCAGTGGATGGGGCTACAGTTTGTGTATTAGAGTGTGCTTTATTTCATATGAAAGCTCGTGTCATGGGCAGTCCAGAAAGGCTCTTTGTTTTCGCCCATGTCAAGGCTTTATATATTTAATTGTAAAGTATATATTTTATCATTAACTAGTAATGATAGGATCTGGGAGAGAGAGAGGGAGTAGAACAGAGTGAGAGGGGGCGCGCAGTGTTTTTTGTCCCACTCGATGACGTCACGGCTGGCTGCCTCGCGGGGGTTGGTGGAGAGAGGCCCTTACCATGCTGTAAGCTTTGCTAGTGGTTAGATGACTTGTAACCGCTGTTTTCCCACGCGGCTCGAGCTAGTGCGAGTATATATACAGTTCCTCGCCACTCTCTCCCTCAGATCTGGTTTCTAGAACACACCCATCTTTTTTCCCTTGCTATCTGTCCCCGCTCCGTACCTGAGAATCTTTTCCTCTGCCTATCTCTCTCATTTTCCATATCCTTCACCACCTTTTATTAATATTATACCCCCTCTGGTTAACTCTGCAAAATCAGCTTCATGCTGGCCAGTTGTATTGTGTGTTAAGGTCTGATATAGCCTATGTATGTTAGTTGTTAAGATAAGTGGATCACGAAGCATTGGTTGGCATTTATATTGTTTAGTACTGCTTCCTTTAGTTATTAGTGTTCTGCTGGATTATATAATGCTAGACTAGGAGTCTGATATTAGAGGTATTGTTTCCTATGAGTGCTGGCTTCAGTTAAAAGCGGCACGACATACCTGAGAACTGGAGTTGATTGAGTAAATTCTAGTCTGTGTGCCATTGAGAGTAGAGCATGCACGAATGAGGGTTTTTTGCCTATACCATTCTGCACTGTTCTAGTCTCGATTGTTTGTCTTTGAGGTACGCCAGGAGAACGCTTAATACTTCGGTATTAAGGTTTCTCAAGAGAGCTACCCTTCATTATAACGTAATATTTGACGCACAGACTTGAGATTTGCACTAGGCTATGCGGCATGCCATGCGCACCAGTATCTCGTATCATTGACTCTAGCTAGACTTTATCAATCATAGTAGACATTAAGTATATTAACCTAATTACTCTTTTTATGCATACCCGTTTATGATTACACAAGCATTTCGCAGCCTAGTTTGATGTATTGAGACACAAACGACTTAGGCTCTTTTTGTTGATAGGAATACTGCATTGTCATGGCGATTATTATTATTGTTGTTGTGTTTAGGATATTCTTGGCTCCGACGGCATTATATATTCTGCCTTTTTGTGTGCATAGCCTGCACGAGCATTGTTCCGCTGCCTGCCTTTTTGGGTTCCATTTCCGATACGAGCATCTTTATAGCATCTAACATTTAAAGAAGATTCCTTGTTAGTGTTGAAGGACTTTAGTGCACTTTCTTTCATGCAGGAGTGCCTGACATTTATTGATTAAAGTAACGTAAGCTGTAACTTCTCTTACCACCTTACTTTGCATACCATAACCAAGCACCTTCGGTTATAGGTAGTAATAGGCTGTTTTCACATAACATTAAGCCTAGAGTAGACGCACATTTATTGAGAGTTTGATAGCCTATTATTGCATATAGAACTCTGTAGAGTATTTGTGTTCTTTGTTCACTGGGAATATACATCAGAGGTTGGAGCTAGCGCTTTCTGTTGTAACATTTATGCCATTACTAGTCCAATGAATAAAAGCCCTGATATATTTGAACCCCAGTCGTAACACGCCCTTACCTGAATGCCGTGTACAACATATCGAGCTTTTCCAAGCTGTAGGGCTAGATTACACAGGTGCATTGAAGACGAAAGAGCAATATAAGGTCTATATATTATTGTTTATCTGTGCAACGTCTCAAGCGGTACACTTAGAATTATGTGACAATATGTCTAGTGAGGAATTTATGCTGGCATTTAGACGGTTTTGTGCACGTCGTTCATTCCCTCAACTACTTAGCAACAATGCTCCTACTTTTATCCAGGCATCTAGATACCTCAAGGATATGAGCAGTGATCCTACAATCATTACTTTTATGGGAGAAGAGAAGTGCGAATGGAGGTTCATCCCAGTTAAGGCACCTTGGTTTGGTGGAATGTGGGAACGGTGTGTCGGCATAATTAAATCAGGACTAAGATCGATAGTAGGACGTGCTGTATTGAAGAAGAGTGAGTTGATGACAGTCCTCACCGAAATAGAAGCAGTCGTGAATGATCGTCCGCTCACGTATGTGTACAACGACCTGCAAGAACCACTACCAATAACGCCAGCTCACTTACTCTACGGTAAACCATTGACTGCATTTCCGTCCGATTTCCAGTCAATTGCAGAACTAGAGGGTCCTTCGTTGTACTCTGAAGCAGCAGTGTCTAAGCGATACCAGTATATATCGAAGGTAATTGAGGACTTTAGAAAAAGGTGGATGAACGAATATCTGGTAGCCTTGAGGGAAAGGAGTATAAACCCTCTGGTAGACCGTCGGCACCTACTGTTGGTGAAGTGGTTTTAATTGGAGAAGATAGTCCTCGTTTGTACTGGAAATTAGGCCGCGTGTTGGAGGTGTACAATGGGGGAAGACTCTGTAGAGCGGGTGGCGCTATTGAAGACAGCCACTGGAACTGTTGTTCGTCCAATCGCACGTTTGTACGCTTTGGAGCTCGATTCCGCTTTACAATCTGAGGCTCCACCCGATATTGCTGGGTCCGAGGATTCTCAAAGTGACGATTCACTTCTTACTGATGGTGATCACCCTCAGACCGGGACGCGTCCCAGACTCGGTGCTGCTGGCACCGTTGAAATATGGCGTCAGAAGATAGCCTCTGGACAACTTTAATTTAACCCTTATTTAGCGGCGAGCAACATAAGTCGAGTTAAATAAAGCTGGACTATGTGGCGGCGCTCGACATAACTCATGTGGCTGAGAGAGAGAGACAAGTGGTGGCAGGAGACTAGCGAGCGTATGACTGCTCCAGACCACCGCGGCGAACCTACTGACACAAATCTCAGCTCCCTCCTCCCTCTCTCACTCGCTACATACTCAATTATGTACTGAAAGTACCGAATTACCTGCTTTTTGCACTCGCGTTGCACGGTTATTGCAAGAAAACTATCCATCATACAAGGATCGTTATGGTGTCATTCGAAAGCTCTGTTTATGCCCTTTCAGGGATAGGTACTTGTTTTACGTTCTGGGTCTTATTTAGGCATGAAAATGATCACGTAAACAGCCCTATTTTGGCTAAAAACACCCCGCTGTGCGGTACACATAAATAAACCGCATAGGCCGCTCGTAAGGTGTTAAGGTGGGGTTCAGGTTTTCTTGTGGGGGGAGTGTATCGTGTAATACGATAGAGATAGGCAATTTATGTGCTAACGTACGTCTCTGTGACGTGCCTAGGTAGATACGATAGTCTAATGGTCATTCCCTCGGTACGGCGTAGGAAGATTAGATCGTGAATAAAAAGATTGCAAGTTGTATGTAAGTTGAGATTATAAAAGGCCTAATATGCTATTAAGCAATATTGATACGGTCTTATGTAGTATATATGAATGTATCGTATATATTAATTTATCGTATATATTAATTTATCGTATTAAGCAACCTAGATGCGGTACGATAGTTTTCCCGCCTGGCGTTTGCCAAAGCAGCATGACTGAGGTCCGGGGAACCTCAGAGCTTCCACAGACATCACCCTGTCAACATATAATTTCCGTCTCATTTGATTGTGCTATGGTGCCTTTATTCACAGTACACTGCCAGCAATACACACATATACACTACAACGACGCTCTCATCGACGCAATGACTGGCAGCTAAGCATTTCTACTCATGTCCATTACCATATCATAATCATTTGTTCTTTCCTTGAGCTGTGCTATCGGGCCGGCTCCTCTTTCCCCGTCGTCGCCATATTGGGTAGGCATTTTTCCTTTGCCTCATTGCCACGTGGATATATTGGCGAGTATAATTAACCCCTAGAACCCTAATGAAAGCAGTGAAGAGCTTGTATGAGGGTGCAAAGGCGGCAGTACGTGTGAAGAATGAGAAGAGCGAGTTCTTTGATCCGAGTGTTGGGTTGAAACAGGGGTGTGTGATGTCCCCATGGTTGTTTACTGTATATATGGATGGAGTCATGAAAGAAATACTAGGAAGAGCAGTGGATGTTGGTGTATTGCTGAAAAGGGAGGGAAATGAGTGGAAGCTGCCTATACTGCTGTTTGCGGATGACACAGTTCTGATGAGCGATAATGAATGGGAGTTGCAGGGTCTGGTAAATGAGTTTGGAGCAGTATGCGAAAAACGGAATTTAAAGGTAAATGTGGGGAAAAGCAAGGTTATGGTCGTCGAAAGGGGTGAAGTTACAGAGTGTGAGGTGAAGTTGAACGGTCAGGCTATGGAGATCGTCAGCTCTTTTAACCTAAGACGTGCGCATGGGGGGTATGAGACACCACACTCCTGTGCGCACGTATTTGAGCTGTTCCCATCACTAACATCGTTATTTTACCATAAATAGCATTAATACTTATCCATATGCGCCTATTAAAGATTGATTATAAAGGTATTAACCTGTTACAGCAATAAAACAAGTGGAAAAAGCGTTTGGATGGTCAAAATCGGCGATATAGGCCAGAAGTTACATAATGTACACTGTTATGCAATAGTCTCTCTCTCGCTCTTTCCCACGCTTGGTAACAGTGATGACAACGCCCTCCTACCAACTCACTAATGTTAGCACAAAAATAGACCACAGAAAAGGGAATAACAGGGAAAATAGGTGATAACTGAAGGAGGTGAGGAAAGTGGGGAAGGAGGGGAGGTGGAGGAGTGACATTTGGCATGGCCAAGGGGTAAAAAAAAAAAAAAAAAAAAAAAAAAAAATGGGGGTGTTTTAAATGGATTTTTTTCCCCCAGACTCTTAAGAGTCTTCCCGCAGTCGCCCGGGGAAACTCTTAAGTATTCCAGCACTTGCCGGGTTAAGTGTCTGGGCAGTGTGTTGAGTAAAGATGGGACTGTGGATGAAGAAGTGCGGGAGAGGGTGCTACAGGGGAAGAGGGTTGTAGGAACGTTGAAAGCAGTAACAAGAAATAGAGTGGTCAGTATGGAAGTGAAGAAGTCCTTGCATGATAGTGTGGTAATCCCGACACTAACATATGGAAGCAAAGCATGGACGTTCGGGGAGAGACTCAGACCAAGAGTGAGAGCGGTGGAAATGAATTGCTTGAGAAGTGCGTGCTGAGTTACATGGAGGGATAGACAGACGAATGAGGAAGTAAGAAAGAGGTGTGGTGTGGAGGTAGATGTGCTGGAAAGTGTGAAAAGGAACAACTTGAGATGGTTCGGCCATATGGAACGTATGGGAAGCGAGAGAATGACTAAGAGGGTGTACGAGAGCGAGGTGGAAGGACAGAGGGAGAGGTAGATCGAAGGAGAGGTGGAAGGATGGAGTGAGGAAGTATATGAATGAAGGTGGTGCTGGTTGGGAGGAGGGGCATCGACTGACTGGGGACAGAGGTGCTTGGGGCGGGTCGTTCGTGACCACACCTTCGGGGATCATGGCGTCAAGCAATAGATAGATAGATAGAACCCTTATTAAATATAAACATATGTGAGTGACCTTTGGATGTATATTAGCTTAAATTCAGATTAAATTCAATTTAGACTTAGATTGATTTGTTTGGATTATAGCTTAGATATATAATTAACTTCCGCTGATAATATACCACAACATCCCTATAGTCCTCAGATACTCGAACTTGGTGAAACATAGCCTCAATATCACCCATGATTGCGACTCGTCCCTCTCTGAAGCGAAGCAAAACTCTGATTAACTTGTTGGGCATATCTGGGCCTTGTAACACCTGTTTGTTGAGGGAGACCCCTTTTAATTCAGCTGCACAGTCAAACACAATGCGCAGCTTGTCTGGCTTGATGGGATTAAAGACACAGTGGTGAGGTAGGTACCATGTCTTTCTAGTTTCCTCCTCATGGTCACCCTTTACAGATTCTGCATAGCCTTTGTTCAGTAGATCTTCTATACCAGCCTTGTATTTGTGATGCAATTCAGGATTCTTAGACAATTTCCTGTCTAGACTTTGTAATCTCTTCTCGGCCAGGAACCTGTTGTCTGGAAATGATGGAGGCCAGGTCTTAAATGGTATATCTAACTCGTAATGACCATCCTTCAGCAGAACAGATTTATTCCACACTTCCAAAACCTTTCTATCCTCATGTGACATATGGAGTGTAGTTCCTGCTAGGCCTTGTTCTATGTCCAACTTCCAAAATTGCTCTACTTGAGCTTCCAGTCTTGTGTCCGATCCAATATCCGCTTGAAGAAAGTTGCAGACTGCCCGATCATCAGTAATTGAGTCATGAAGGGGCCCATTAACAGTCCAACCCAGGGCTGTCCTAGTAGCATAAGGGTCATCTTCTCTGCCCTGCCTCACTTCCAAAGGAATAAGGGCATTGGGAACATCTTGACCAATGAGGAGTGTAACTACGGAACCATGGTTGCTGGGAACGCTTACATCCTTAAGGTGAGGTGTTACGACCGGGACTGCGAATAAAACAAGGGCACTTAATGATTGGACTAGTAATAGGGCACTATGCAACAACGGTACGCTAGATCCAAACCCTCGAACTTAGATGCCGGCGAACAAAACACCTATACCCTCCAGAGTTAATCTGCAATAACGGGGTATCCTTAACTGGGCATAAATGTACTCTACTTCAGGCTAACACACACTGGTATAGCCTGATAACAAACAAGATGCAAGTTAAGTTAAAATGCATAAAAAGGAATCTATGGAAAGATCAATTAAATCACTGCATGATTTAATACAATAAAAAGATGCTTCAATACAGTTACTCTAAACAACAATAAACTCTTCACTCCTATCTGAAAGAAAGTGAAGTATAGTCCTACAGCATAGACCTGGAAACTTCTGAAGAAAGTCTGATGCTCATAAGATGCTCGTATCTTAAACTATATAAAGGCAGGAGGCAGAACACCACACGTGTAAAGCGAATACACTAAAAGATAGGACATATAATGTTAACTGACACGAGAATACTATAAATGCGCAACGGTAGCAATGCTCGACACTAAAAGAAGTACTTCCTCATCAACGAAACAGTCTACTATGGTTGTGCGGCTCAGCAACAACCTAGACTAATAAATGCCGTGAATAATAATGCGTACATATCAAAGAGCTTATATTAAATACTAATAAGTGTCTACTCAATTAATAATGTCTAGCTGGGGTACTCTAGGTAAGGAACTGGGGTTGAGCAAGACAGGCTCGTAGCCTAGCGATGTCCTTAAGACTGCATCCTTTAAGTTACGTTAATTGACTAGGGTGCTCTCTTGATAGATCCAGATCACAAGTATCTGGTTCTATCCTGGCGACCCTCTAAAGCCAAGCAAAGAGGCAGCAAAGTGTGGAACTGGTACAGGCCAAAACCCTCAGTCAACACAATGCTGCACTCGCAAAGGACGCAACCGAAAAGACAACACAGGCTACCACAGGACCGGTCGAAGTCGTGTAGGTATAAGCAAACCATACACACATCGAAGACAACGACTACAGTTACCTTATCCCAGTCTAGCATTAAATAAAAGAGCAGAAACACTAAATCAATAATGGAGACACACAGAGTTCATAACCTATACTAACTAAGAACCCTCAAACCTATTCTAAGTACATGTAAATATCTCAGAGGACGGCGCATGCAATACAATGGGCCGGCTATGGAAACCGTATGCAGAACCCAAGGGGATAAGTAATTGAATAAAGGCGAGAAGTATTGGAAAAGAAGAAGTTCAGAGAGAGAAACAGTTCTAAAGGTGGTGATCGGGGGGAGAGTAAGCAAAGGGATGTTAGATGCACGCGCGCCTAGCCTGTCCTGACGAGGACAGCTCCTGTGGACCCTCATGCAGGAGGCCATCTACACAGGAGCCCGCAAAGGTGCGATGGTCGGCCAATCACGAGCCGAGACGTCACAAGACAGCAGGTGTCACGTGACACAGCGCCCGCACCTACAGACACTACCATCTCGCTCCAAGAAGTCTCTCCCTCCCCACGCTGGCACCTTCATCACCACTATTGACACAAAATACAACCCGTTGTTACAGACGAAAACAAAGACCACCACTGGACTGTCTGTGACAATACGATTACTAGGAAAGAAAAAACAACACTCTCTGACAACTGCAGCCCACTTCGACGTCCCTGGCGAGCGCCAGTGGTCAACGAGAGGTGACTCCGCCAACGCTGGTAGACGTCACACCCCGCCCAAGATATGGGACGCTCAACATTAGGCGAGCACCATATCTGACAAGGCAGAATGCCGACAAGACCCGCCACACCTAGCCACTCCACCAGAAATGAAATGCAAAGCTCAATCTTAAATAAAACAACATATTAGCATAAAGAAAATCTTATAACCCCTCCCAAACACAATAGTATAATATAGCCTGCTATGGTCCCTGAGCGAGCTTCACAGAGCCCAGCCTACTAAGTGAAAGACAGGTTCAACTTAGGACTTTAGCTATAACATTGGCAACTTACAAAACAATCTATCAAAAAGAAAGAGTTTTTATGTGATTTTTTTAAAATTTAATTTTAATGGGTTTTTTTGACAGCTGCTCTACAGGGGCAAGCCTGGTTTTTCTCCACTCAAACACACACTGACTGAACGGCGAGGGTGCTCCTTGAAGCGTACCCTCCCGTGACAAACAATCAGCCACAACATTATCAGCGCCCTTAACATGCCACACATCCAACTTGTGTTCCGGCAGCAAAACAACACCTTGCACTGATAAACTGCCCAGTTCATCACAAAAATGGCACTTCTCTTCGCTCTTTCTGGCAACGGGACCTGCCAAAAGCCTTTCACTAGTTCTACCTTCGTGATAAGCGATGCAGCCCCGATGCGGTCTATGGTGTCGTCAACTCTAGATAAGGTATAGGCGTCTGTCAGGGATAATACACCCACACTCTTGCAATCAACACACACACGGATCTTGCCACTTAACACAGGTTGCAAAGTTACAGGCAACGACCACTCACGACATTCCTTATCCCTCAGACCCTTCGTCAACATGTATACCAGCTCTGCTTTCACAACAGGCTGTCGAGCAGGATTTATACGGTAGGGAGCCAATTTGAACCTAGCACTGTATCCAGCCTCCATGTCGGATTCTACCCTGTACATCAGGCCTGGAGAATCAACAAACATGTGAATTAACTGCCACAGCCTACGAAACAACTTCTCTTGACGCACAACATGCTCATTGCCCTCCCACAACCCAGCCGAGACCACAGTTTCTACACTATAGCCTCCCTCCTTCTCCACCTTTTTCCCTAGAACAGCCAGGTCATGAGGGGGACAATCTGTACCACCTGTGCAGTCACTCCCACAGTTCATAATTGCTAATGCTCCCCCGCCGATACCGTACATGCGCACCCCCGCATTCCTTGCAACTACATCTGCCTGCACAGCATCACCGCCTTCAGCGACATGGCCAGATACAGTCGGTCTATGGTAGGGCTGTTGCATAATACTAGAGCAGCATTGGGAGGCTATGCGACGACCGGGCACATCTATTCCAGAGTCAACCTCACCAATCTGCTCAATGTCCTGATTCTGACCACTACCCTTAGCAGCCATGGGTCGACCCTTACCTGACAACAATGCCAAATCTCGTCGCCCACCTTGAACCTCTGAAATAATGAGGCCAACGGTCTACTCACACTCAAGTGACCTGTCAGCGGAATCTCTTGCACCGCAAGAGTTGTGAGGCCTGGGTGCTCGGCACAAACAGTGGGGTATGAACCGAGCGGGTGCTGGAGCGCTGCACACTGCTGCTCAGGCAGGTGCTCTAGCGCTTCCACAGCCACCTGGCTCGTGTCCCCCGCCCACTGCTCCACCAAGACATGACTATCCCAACTCTCCTCCACCTGTGCCCGACTGCCCCCCTCTCGTTCTCCACCTTGGCTGCTGCAGACCAACACAGGACAGTAGGCTGCTCAGGTGGTTGCCTCACAAACTCTAACAGGTTCACATGACATGTTTCCCCATCCTAATTGAGTTTAATAGCCCCGTTACTACACTTCGGAAGCTCAGGATCATCTAACTGCAGCCGACAGACATCCGAAGGAGCAAATCCATTCAAGCGCTCCCAGAGCAACTTATGGCCTCCCCCGATACTGGACTGCTCGATCCCATCCTGCTCAAGTGTGCAACTCTGCCGTCTCGGAGATTTCTCATGCCCCACCTCCTCACCAAGGGTGACAGGTTCTGGGGCCACTCCGGACCTAAACGTTGGTGCTAATACTGAGTCGTCAAGAAGAGCCACTGGATCAAAACTCACAAAACTTCTCCCAACTTTAGCTTTCGCCTTCCGACCGTTCCTCCGCTGGTCTAGAGACTGAGGAATAGGCTGTGACACCTTAGATGCACGAGATCGGGTGACAACACACGCCCTCTGCTGTAATTGACACCTCTCGACCAACTCCTGCCCCTCCCAACTCACGTCGGCCGCCCTCTCGGCACCGACTAATGGTGGAACCTCAGAAGTAGGCACCGCAAAGTCGTTGCCAAGAAGAAGGTCGAGGCCCTCTACTGGCAGTTTCTCTACGATTCCAACATCTATCTCTCGTGTCACACCATCAACCTCCAGCTCCACTCGAACCAACGGGTATGACCGTGTAGCATTAACCCTTAATTAGCGGCGAGCAACATAAGTCGAGTTAAAAAAAGCTGGACTATGTGGCGGCGCTCGACATAACTCGAGTGGCAATTTCAGCACGTAATGTGGCTGAGAGAGAGAGACAAGTGGTGGCAGGAGACTAGCGAGCGTATGACTGCTCCAGACCACCGCGGCGAACCTACTGACACAAATCTCAGCTCCCTCCTCCCTCTCTCACTCGCTACATACTCAATTATGTACTGAAAGTACCGAATTACCTGCTTTTTGCACTCGCGTTGCACGGTTATTGCAAGAAAACTATCCATCATACAAGGATCGTTATGGTGTCATTCGAAAGCTCTGTTTATGCCCTTTCAGGGATAGGTACTTGTTTTACGTTCTGGGTCTTATTTAGGCATGAAAATGATCACGTAAACAGCCCTATTTTGGCTAAAAACACCCCGCTGTGCGGTACACATAAATAAACCGCATAGGCCGCTCGTAAGGTGTTAATACCCTGCACCACAACTACCCGTGCCGTGTTTATAGGTTGGCCTGTAAAGTTTTTCATCAGAGTCTGGGATGCACCTGTATCACGCAACAACTCCAACCCATGCTTGCAACCAGCCCAACTCACGCAGCCACGCCCTCTATGGTCGCAAAAAGCATCGCGGACAGGGTTCGAGCCTTCCGGACACTCCTTTACTGGCTGTGCCCCCGCATCTGACATATCACCCCGGGTAAATGCAGAAGACCTCAGAGACACCCCAATGTTGCTAGCCAAAGACACGACTGCTGTAGGTTGGTTACTAGGGCAGGAACGTGCAAAATGCCCCTTATTATGACACTTAAAACACTCTACTTCACCCTTGGACTTCCCCTGAGGTGGGGAAGGGCCCTGACCTTTCTTAAACAGGACGGTTTTAGGTTTGTGATCAAAATTGGTATCATTGCTCTGAGTTTTGTTATTAAATGTTGCATCACTGACTCGGGGGGGGGGGGTGGAGTGTTGCGCCCCTTGTTAACTGCATCGGTCCGTTGTGCAGACCCGCACCCACGAATCAGCGATACTCTCAGGTCAGCCATCTCAGCTGCCTCTTGTAGAATTTTAGGACGTTTCTCTTTGAGGTTCAAAGTCAGGTCGCCGCCTGTGCATTTAAAAAAATGCTCTAGAAGGAATAACTGCTCAATCTCTTCGAACGTCGTCACCTTCTCTGACCTCAGCCAATTTCTCAAAGCATCAGACAGTTCCCAGGCATGTTCTAGAAAAGTGCACTCACGACCCTTCGTAACACCCCGAAACTTCAACCTATATGTCTCTGGTTGTAACTCGTACGCCCGCAGAACAGCTACCTTCAATACCTCATAATCGATGCAAGACTCCAAGGGCAACGCATCATATGCCTTGAGTCCTTTGCCAACCAACCTAGAGGAAACAAGGGCTGCCCACTTAACCTCGGGCCATTGGTGCTCCCGGCACTTCTTCTCAAAACGCAGGAAAAACTCGGTGACACCCGACTCGTCAAATGCAGGGACTAACTTAAAAATGCGATAAAGACTGATCAAGACCTCAATTCCCAGAACCGAGGCGCTGCCCTGTCGACTCCACTCGAGACTTCTCAAGCTCTATGTCTGCACAGTACTTCGTAGCCTCAACCTGAAGCTCAGCCTCCCGCTGCTGCTGCTGCTGCCTGAGCTCAGCCTCACGCTGGCGCTGCTTCTGCTCAAGCTCAGCCTCATAGTTTCGTTGCTCGAGCTCGGCCTCACGTATGGCCTTTCTCTCCTCAAGCTTGGCGAGTTCGAGCTGAAACAACATCTCGGAAGACAAACCCTGAGGAGGGGGTGCTATTATTGGGGACCCACCCCGTGAATCACCTAGAGGCATACCCAACCGCCAGCGGACATCGGCCTGCGGGAACGTACCCGGCTCCGGAGCCCGAGGGGGCGCCATGGTAGGAGTCGAGTGGAATGGGGGCTGGGCAGAAGGTGCCCCAGCTCCCGCTCCACCCGAAGCCCCACGCACCCCACCGAGCACACAGGTAACCAGCTCACTTCTCGACAAACCGCTAGTACCGGGAAACCCTAAGACCGTGACTACACACTGTAGTCCGTACCGGTCTAGCCCCGACACACGATCCGCTGACACAGGCTCCTCCAAAAATATCCGAGCATCCTCCTCACTGTTCACCACCCAAGCACCCCTAGACAACTCCACCTTCTCCACCTCCTCGCCTGCTTCCCGTACTGTGTCCTCACTGTGCAGTGATCCGTCGTTCGACATAGTGTCCACCGGAAATCCTCAACGTTTATAAAAAAAAAGTACCTAAACTC
Source organism: Paralithodes platypus (assembly GCA_032716605.1). NCBI lineage: Eukaryota > Metazoa > Arthropoda > Malacostraca > Decapoda > Lithodidae > Paralithodes > Paralithodes platypus. The sequence continues at coordinate 22,373,287 of CM064525.1, forward strand.
TCATGTAGCACTATTCACTCAAAAAATGCTTGAAGACAACTCAAGTGCTATACTACGTTGCCAAAAAAAAAATCCAACGTGTCCAAAATATTCCTCAAAAAAATCCAACGTGTCCACAATATTCCTCAAAAAACAAAAACAAATCCAAAAATCCTGCAATTATTTCTTAGTTCACTAGGTTGTTGTGACGACTCAGATAAGATACTAGGCAAGGTCGCCATTTGTTACGACCGGGACTGCGAATAAAACAAGAGCACTTAATGATGGGACCAGTAATAGGGCACTATGCAACAACGGTACGCTAGATCCAAACCCTCAAACTTATATGCCGGCGAACGAAACACCTATACCGTCCAGAGTTAATCTGCGATAACGGGGTATCCTTAACTGGGCATAAATGTACTCTACTTCAGGCTAACACACAGTGGTATAGCCTGATAACAAACAAGATGCAAGTTATGTTAAAATGTATAAAAAGGAATCTATGGAAAGATTAAAATAAATCACTTCACGATTTAATACAATAAAAAGATGCTTCAATACAGTTACTCTAAACAACAATAAACTCTTCACTCTTATCTGAAGGAAAGTGAAGTATAGTCCTACAGCATAGACCTGGAAACTTCTGAAGAAAGTCTGATGCTCATAAGATGCTCGTATCTTAATTAAACTATATAAAGGCAGGAGGCAGGACACCACACATGTAAAGCGAATACACTAAAAGATAGGACATATAATGTTAACTGACACGAGAATACTATAAATGTGCAACGGTAGCAATGCTCGACACTAAAAGAAGTACTTCCTCATCAACGAAACAGTCTACTATGGTTGTGCGGCTCAGCAACAACCTAGACTAATAAATGCCATGAATAATAATGCGTACATATCAAAGAGCTTATATTAAATACTAATAAGTGTCTACTCAATTAATAATGTCAAGCTGGGATACTCTAGGTAAGGAACTGGGGTTGAGCAAGACAGGCTCGTAGCCTAGCGATGTCCTTAAGACTGCATCCTTTAAGTTACGTTAATTGACTAGGGTGCTCTCTTGATAGATCCAGATCACAAGTATCTGGTTCTATCCTGGCGACCCTCTAAAGCCAAGCAAAGAGGCAGCAAAGTGTGGAACTGGTACAGGCCAAAACCCTCAGTCAACACAATGCTGCACTCGCAAAGGACGCAACCGAAAAGACAACACAGGCTACCACAGGACCGGTCGAAGTCGTGTAGGTATAAGCAAACCATACACACATCGAAGACAACGACTACAGTTATCTCATCCCAGTCTAGCATTAAATAAAAGAGCAGAAACACTAAATCAATAATGGAGACACACAGTGTTCATAACCTATACTAACTAAGAACCCTCAAACCTATTCTAAGTACATGTAAATATATCAGAGGACGGCGCATGCAATACAATGGGCCGGCTATGGAAACCGTATGCAGAACCCAAGGGGATAAGTAATTGAATAAAGGCGAGAAGTAATGGAAAAGAAGAAGTTCAGAGAGAGCAACAGTTCTAAAGGTGGTGATCGGGGGGAGAGTAAGCAAAGGGATGTTAGATGCACGCGCGCCTAGCCGGTCCTGACGAGGATAGCTCCTGTGGACCCTCATGCAGGAGGCCAGCTACACAGGAGCCCGCAAAGGCGCGATGGTCGGCCAATCACGAGCCGAGACGTCACAAGACAGCAGGTGTCACGTGACACAGCGCCCGCACCTACAGACACTCACTACTATCTCGCTCCAAAAAGTCTCTCCCTCCCCACGCTGGCACCTTCATCACCACTATTGACACAAAATACAACCCGTTGTCACAGATGAAAACAAAGACCACCACTGGACTGTCTGTGACAATACGATTACTAGGAAAGAAAGAACAACACTCTCTGACAACTGCAGCCCACTTCGACGTCCCTGGCGAGCGCCAGTGGCCAACGAGAGGCGACTCCGCCAACGCTGGTAGATGTCACAGAGGCCACTTGTTCACATCGGCTGCAGTCCCAATGCTATTCTTCAAGTCGGGAAAACAGTCGAGGGCATATACTTTTGGAAGTTGAATAACTTTACACTTCTTTCTCCTTCCAGTTATTGCTGTAACCTCCAGAGCGACTTTGAAGACAAATACATCCTTGCCATCACTGATAGTCTCCAGAGATATTGTAGTTTTCTTACTTTCTAGCTGAAGCTGATCCACCAGGGACTTAGAGCAGAATGTTTTGTTGCTCCCAGGATCAGGCTGGGCAAAAGTTTGCATATAGCCACACTGTCCTTTACCCCTCACATTCACTGAGACAATGGGAAGAGCAACCTTTGACATATATGTATTATATGGCCCCCATGCACAACTCTTTGCTTCTACCTGTTGCCCTTGGGTTGCTTCACCTGATGCCCCTTGAGCAGGCTTTTCACTCTCAACCAAGAATGCTTCATGTAGTAGGTGTGAATGCTTTCTCTTGCAATCATTCTTACATCCTCTGGGCCTTCGGCATTGACGAGCTGAGTGGTTGCTGAACTCCAAACAGTTGAAGCACAGTCTTTTTCCCTTTATATACTCTAATCTGTTTCTTGGATCCGTCTTCTTGAACTGCTCACAATCATGCACTCTATGTTTACCTTCACATAAATGACACTTTGGTTCCCACAATGTCCTTTCTTTAGGAGAACTAAAGTTCATCTTGTCTGACGGCCGGGTGACTGTCCTGGCGGCCGAGTCATTGGAAACTTTAATATTGAAGCTAGCTCCTCTCTTCTTGGGTTTATTGGAACGTCCTTTATCTTTAAACTCCCTGTGCACTGCTTCTAGTTTTCCAAATACAGGATCATTGACTTCTCCAGACACTCTCTCCACGAATTTAAAAAAATTCTGAAAGCTTGGGTATTCACCAGTTTGCTCCCGAGTTTCATACGCCTCTTTACGCCATCTTGATTGAAGAAACGGAGGTAGCCTTACAAGTATCTTTATCATCCGGTCTTGGGAATCTATTTCGTTGACCATATTCATAACTTTCAGTGTTGCCATGCATCCTTGTACTTCATCTGTGAATTCTTGAAGTGCTTCTCCGTTGTTCGGCTTGATGGGCCTTCTGTGATCTTTCTTATCCAAGCTCTGGATATAGTGTAGTTATTTCCAAATCTCTCTTTCAGCAGCTGTCTTGCACTCTTGTATCCCTCTGAAGGATTCATAAGAGCACAAGGTCTTATAACCCTCGCAGCCTTACCAGAGCAGTATTCAAACAATCTATTAAGCTTATCACCACTAGAGACACTTGAATTATGCACACAACTATCAAACCCGTTCATAAAAATCCATAACTGCATTGGGTCACCATCAAATGTCATCAAACTTGTCTTGGGCAATTTTATTGCATCTAAAAGCTGACGCTGTACCATCGTATGAGAGTCGACATGATAAAAGTCCCGATTTTCAGCCTGGCTCATATTTTGCATTGGTTCCCACTCTTGATGTCCTTGCACAGCTTCTTGATGCTCTTCTTGCTGCGACAACAAGGGCTGGTTGTAATTTTCCTGCAATCCAGCCACCCTCGTCGGCTTTACTTTGTCACCCACAAACTCGGCAAACTTCATCATCTGGTCGAATGTAAACATAGCTTCATCGGGATTTACAGTCACATTATATTCTTCATTAGACACTGGCCACTCATCAGCAATTGGGTCGAGAGAAGACTACTTAGCATCTACAGGCTGATTCGCATCAGAGGAAGAATTCAGCTGAGAACAAGTCTTGCCAGGCACATCACAGGCAATTGGAATGGGCCTATTTATCTTAACACTTCCCAGTACTTAACCTGAAAGGTTGCCTTTTGAGCCATCCATATACCTAGCCAACGTTTCCTCTTCTGCTGCTGCTGCTTGAATTTCTGATTCCAAATCAAGTTGTTATAGTTGCATAGTGGTCTGCTGTTTCTCCTGCTGAAGTCGCATTTCTATTTCTTGTTGCCTAGTCTCAACTTTCTGGTGTACTGCAAGTATCCTGGCTTTAGCTTCCAGTGATGCCCTCTTTGCTGCGGCCTTAGCAAGAGCATTTGACGTCCTGGACATACAGGAGCCTGATCCACTTCGTGATACACTGTCATGTTGGGTAACTGTTGCCTGAAGTGTATCTTCTTTTAATTGTTCATACCTCACATGGGCAAACTGCAGGGTCTCATCTATCTCTTTAAAATGACGTTGATAATGTTCGGCTTTCTCTGGATCTATCTTTGCGGCAAGTGAAAAGTATTTCTGATGAGCTTCATTGAACTTGCCATAAGCCGAATTCAACGCTGCTAATATACCCTTTGTCTCTGAAATGTTTCCTAGCTCCACACTATCACGAAACTCCTTATATTTATTAGGGGAGGTGTGGTGGAGTGGTCTTGCCACTGGCCTGGTAATCCAAAGGTCCCGGGTTCAAATCCCGATGTATCAATAGGAAGATATTATTGGGATGGAATTTGTGCTGTACCTAGTATCAGTGCATTACCACAAGCCCACCGAAACGTCAATAAAATACCCTCATTGTCTCCTGATTAAATAGCACTGTATGAATATTCCCATATTCAAAATATGCTATAGGGGTGCAATGCCTGATGAATTATCTGCTCAACAGGTGGCGTTGTGTGTGTGTAAGTGTGAGAGTCTGAGTGTAGGGGGTGAGACAGTGAAGCACGGGAACGAGGTGGCTTCAGAGATGGGGTCGTTTCGGGCCATGAGTGAGCACCGTGCCTCATGTTTTTTATTTTTTATTTTTATTTATTTTTTCTATGTGATTGAGGGAGGCAAAAGGCATAACTGCCTATAGCGAGTGCCTCCCCCATAGTTGAAAGAGTGACAGGGCCAAAATCAAGGGACGTTCGAGCCAAAATGCCTGGACACACGGAGTTTGAAGCAATTTAAGTCATAGGAAGAGGGAAAGACTGATTCTGGGAGAGAGTTCCAGAGCTCAGCTGTTGAGTAGAAGAAAGTTTGAGAGTAACGTTTCACTCTTGGGTTGGAGAGTTGCACAGAGTAGGGGTGGGATTGAGTTGCAAGACGGGTACCATGTGCCCTACGTAAAGGAGGTGGTATGCACTGGGATAGCTCTGAGGAACACTGATTATTATAGTAGCGATAGAATAGCGAGAGAGATGCAACATTGCGGCGGAGAGAGAGAGATTGCAGAGAGTTGGTGAGTGGACGGGAGTTAATGATACGAAAGGCCTTCCTTTCAACTTTGTCTAGGAGAGCAGTGTGAGAGGAACCTCCCCACACATGTGAACAATACTCAATACAAGGGCGCACTATGCCCCTGTACAGAGCAAGAAGCTGTGCAGGGGAAAAGAACCCCCTAAGGCGGTTGAGCACACCCAGCTTCTGGGAGGCTGCCTTAGCAAGACTGGTAATATGGTCCTTCCAAATGAGAGCAGAAGAAAAAGAGACACCAAGAATATTGAGAGAAGATGAGGGGTTGATTTTTGTATTGTTGAAGAATAAGGGATAGTCCGCTGGGAGATCCTGACGGGTAGATAGATGGAGAAATTGGGTTTTGGAAGCATTAAAGTTAACAAGGTTTTCTCTGCCCCAATTGGAAATAGTATTTAGATCAGAATTTAAGAGTTCTATGGCTTCATTACGTTTGTCGTTGAGGGATTGCTGGCTGGGGCGTTCTGAAAAACTAATGGAGTAGTGCAAGGTTGAGTCGTCTGCGTATGAATGGATGGGAATTAAGGTACAGTTAAGGAGATCATTTATAAAAATTAGAAAGAGAATAGGAGATAGGACAGAGCCCTGAGGAACACCGGAGTTTATAGGGTGAGGAAGTGAACAATGGCCGTCCACAACCGCGGCTATGGAACGGCCGGAAAGGAAATTAGAGACAAAGGCACAGATGGAGGGATAGAAACCGAAGGAGGGTAGTTTAGAAATTAAATATTTATGCCAGACTCTATCGAAGGCTTTCGATATGTCTAGTGCAATAGAAAAAGTCTCACCGAAGTCCCGAAAGGAGGATGACCAAGAGTTAGTAAGATATGAAAGAAGATCACCAGTAGAGCGACCCTTAAGGAAGCCATACTGGCGATCTGAGAGCAGATTATGAGAAGAGAAATGCTTAAGAAATTTGGAAGCAAGAATAGTTTCAAAAACTTTAGAAAGACAAGAGATAAGAGCAATTGGACGATAGTTGGAGGGTTGAGAGCGGTCACCCTTCTTTGGGACAGGTTGAATGTGAGCAAATGTGAAGGCAAGATGGCAGGTGCTCGTTGTACTCTACGTGCTTCACATGTCTCACTCCCTAGACTGGAACAAGACCTCACAGGCTTCACTGTTCATTGTAAAGCGGTGAATGTTAAGGCTCTCAGCCTATGCCCGAGAGGCAGTAAGTTGGGGAAAAAAAAAAAAAAAAAAAAAAAAATCCTTGTAAACTCCGATGCATGACCAGCTCTTCTGTGCAACAAAAGGCGAACACGTTCTGTTTCCACAACCAAATTTTCCACTGAGCGAAATTCACACTTTGCTCGTTCACTGCGTCGAAGCTGCCGTTGCACCCAATGGTAATTAAATAGGAAGCTCTTGTCTCAACGCTGAACTGTGTCGAGACATTATTATAGTATAATATTTTATCTATATATTTTAAAAATTCCTTAGATAATTTTCATTAAATTTCACTCACATTTAAATAACCATACGAAAAGTAATTAGTTTCAATTTCAATATTTTCTTAATGCAAGTTTTTGTACCATATGTTACTGTAATTTATTATTAATTGTGGTTAAGCATAAGTCCAGTAACAACAATTTCAATTGATTTACAAAGAAACACCTCGAAGTTCAACAATACATATTAATTTTGGTATTCATAAAGCTTCGTTCTTACTATTAACAATACCATATGAATTATTGTTGTTCGTAATGTCTCTTTCTTTCTTTCTGTCTTTCGTATATCCTAAATTCTTCGTACCTTTGCTCAACTCTCTTGTCTTTTATCGTTAGGTTTACAGTTTATTATTATCTTTATATTAAACCCTTTTGCTTTATATTGACTTCATGTTATTACTCTGATGCCTTACATTAATTAACTTATTTGACATATATTCACTTTACACTGTTTCAATATATACTGTTGTTAACACTCATATGTATTTCCTCTATATTCATTCATAATTCCTCTGTGTGATGTTTCTTTACTATTGCTGTTGCTTGTTGATGTACAAAAGCTATGGCATAACGGTAATTACAGTAGCACTAGATAAACTGCAAACACAACGTAACAGGTGATGGCATGGTATAGTAACAGGCGGGCAGTGTGACGTGACGGTATGTGGCTGGTGACGGCGGCGTGACAGGTGACGGCCTCAGTGACAGGAGACGGCCTCAGTGACAGGAGACGGCCTCAGTGACAGGAGACGGCCTCAGAGACAGGTGACGGCCTCAGAGACAGGTGACGGCCTCAGTGACAGGTGACGGCCTGAGAGACAGGAGACGGCCTGAGAGACAGGTGACGGCCTCAGTGACAAGTGACGGCCTCAGTGACAGGTGGTGGCAGAGGTGGTACAGGTGCAGGCTGTGGTCTTGAAGACGGTCACTGTCCGGTATTGCTGCAACGGGGAACACAGAACTACTGTATATCCACACAGAAGTCCCCCGCCAGACACCCGTAAACAGCTACAGCAGCCTGGACACCCGGACACAGCTCAAGGGACAGAGCACACCACCCTGTCAGATTGCTACCTTCTCACATACTCCTCGATTCCAAGTCCACCTCGCCAACGTCAGTTAAAGCCCGCCAAACATCTGCCACGTTATCAAAGCCCGCCAAACTGGTGTGAAGCAGTTGAGCCTGCTCAAACACCAATTCGACAATGCCCGAAACCAATACTGCAGTTATGAAACAAGTATTAGCATTATATTAAGAACAGACATGTTGATTCAGATTCAGGGCTCTGAACAATTCTAGGGTTTGATAATTAAAGTAATTAATCGTTAACACACATATATATATATATATATATATATATATATATATATATATATATATATATATATATATATATATACACACATACTGTACATGACCCTAATATCCAGGGTATGCTCCAAACACATGCATTCATAATTATACCGTAACGTTCACTGCACTCGGCAATTACCTTAAGGGAACCCCCCTCGCTTGTTTTATCATTCTCTCCCTCTCTTTTTGGCTTGTATCCATTCGGCCCCATTCAGCCTACTGTTTTAAGACGTTTACATCCAGGTGTTAATATTTCCCTGGCGAGCAGTAGCGAGCCAACATATATATATATATATATATATATATATATATATAGTTTTTTGTTTTGACAGCCAGTTAAATTTGTAAATTTTTCGATAGAAAAATTTCTCCGGCGAAGCCGGATTTCTCCATACAATGCTGGCTCGCTATCGCTTGACAGGAAGAAATTAACACCTGGATGGGGATAAACGTCTGAAAACAGTTGGCTGAATGGATACAAGCCAGGGAAAGAGAGAAAAGGAGAGAAAGATAAACAAAAGCCGGTGACCTCCCTTAAATATACCACGCACCACCACATCGTACTCTTGTATTTTACACCACCACCACCATCATCTAACCTCATCGCCCCACTAACCCATCTTTACTACTACACCCATTATAATCTTCTCGGCCAAATTCCTGCTTCTTATATTCCGCCTCAATCATCAATAATAACAACACTCCAACCACCAGCCCCTACACCACATGCACTAGCTCCCTGCCACCTCCATCACCATATTCTCACTACTCTCCATATATCACTACCACTCCTGAACCACACTGTAACTGGACCGAGTGTTAGCCAGAACATACCTTATGCGAGCCAAGAGCTATATATAGCCAAGTAATGGTAAGTACTAACAAGCCTATCCACATTGATAACAGATATTCACCTAATTAACATGAATAATGAACAACTATGAATGAATGATAACAATATCAAAGATGTTAATATATATATATATACTGTATGTACTGTATATATATATATATATATATATAGAGAGAGAGAGAGAGAGAGAGAGAGATTGATTGATAGATATATAACCACTATATCACTGCTCTGCACACATCACCACCACCACCATCTCACAGCTCTCCGTACATCACTACCTACATCACCACTACTTCACTGTTCTTCACATATCACCACCACCACCACTACCTCACTGCTCTTCACATATCACCACCACCACCACCACTACCTCACTGCTCTTCACATATCACCACCACCACCACCACTACCCCACTGCTCTTCACATATCACCACCACAACCACTACCTCACTGCTCTTCACATATCACCACCACCACCACTACCTCACTGCTCTTCACATATCACAACCACCACCACCACCACCACCACCACCACTACCCCACTGCTCTTCACATATCACCACCACCACCACCACTACCACTACCCCACTGCTCTTCACATATCACCACCACCACCACTACCTCACTGATTTTCACATATCACCACCACCACTACCTCACTGATCTTCACATATCACCACCACCACCACCACCACCTCACTGCTCTTCACATATCACCACCACCACCACTACCTCACTGCTCTTCACATATCACCACCACCACCACCACTACCTTACTGCATTTCACATATCACCAACACCACCACCACTACCTCACCGCTCTTCACATATCACCACCACCACCACCACTACCTCACTGCTCTTCACATATCACCACCACTGCCACTACCTCACTGCTCTTCACATACCACCACCACCACCACCACCTCACTGCTCTTCACATATCACCACCACCACCACTACCTTACTGCTCTTCACATATCACCACCACTGCCACTACCTCACTACTCTTCACATATCACCACCACCACCACCTCACTGCTCTTCACATACCACCACCACCACCACCTCACCGCTCTTCACATATCACCACCACCACCACTACCTCACTGCTCTTCACATATCACCACCACTGCCACTACCTCACTACTCTTCACATATCACCTCCACCACTACCTCACTGCTCTTCACATATCACCACCACTGCCACTACCTCACTGCTCTTCACATATCAACACCCCTGCCACTACCTCACTGCTCTTCACATATCACCACCACCACTACCTCACTGCTCTTCACATATCACCACCACTGCCACTACCTCACTGCTCTTCACATATCCCCACCACTGCCACTACCTCAATGCTCTTCACATATCACCACCACGACTACCTCAATGCTCTTCACATATCACCACAACTGCCACTACCTCAATGTTCTTCACATATCACCACCACTGCCACTACCTCACTGCTCTTCACATACCACCACCACTGCCACTACCTCACTGCTCTTCACATATCACCACCACCACCACCTCACTGCTCTTCACATACCACCACCACCACCACCACCACTGCCACTACCTCGTTGCTCACCACCACCACTTCCTCACTGCTCTCCACATTACCTTCTAATAGGTCGATAACATGGGCATTAACCTCTGGGGTACCTGTATGAGAGCGTAGTGTCAACGTGACATAGACTCTTACGATCTACTCAGTAGATCGTCAGACAGATTCTACTGCATAGCACAGCATTATTTTAACTGGATTGTTCAGCTTATTTACCTCCTATTATTCTATGTACATTTATTATTATTATTCTATCCATCAAACTATATCCATCAGGGAACTAAAGCCTCCGGGCGCCATATTGTTTCTTCTGACTCCCGGGACTTCCTATGTTACCAGTCTCTGTATACTGGCACTCTAGTAACCTCGTGTCTGTAAGTGCTACCCAGGCTACACCTATTATTATGGTGATTACTACAGTCTACAGGAAGGCCACGTATTATTGGTTTTTACCGAGACATCACAGCCTTGATTGTTATACGTTTGCACAAAACTTGAACCAGCATGTAGATTTGATTGTGGTACTGATTGGTAGTTCGATTGAACAGTTTCTTGAAAACTCATAAGCATTTAACTTACAATGTTCAATAACATCACTACGACTATTAATTTTCTACTCATTTAATAACCATTTCTAGTAAAAGTATTGCACAAAAATATAATTATCACTAACACCAGTTAGCTGATTTTAAAGTAATAACATTCTGTGAAACATTCCCAATAGTGAAATTGACAAATAATATAGATAGGTCGTGATAGTTAAAAAGAATATCAGTTGGTCAAACATGCGACTGTGGAAAAGTAAATATAATATACTGTACATCTAAGAGCGTGTGTGTTATTCAAAAGTTTGTGAACTCATCGAGACAGAGAAAGGGGCGAGGGAATGCGAAACTGGTTCCAGACTCTTAGAATTGGATCCCTTGAACGTTCTTTCTGCTCGGGCTCTTCTCGAGTTGGCCACCCCTAGCAATGGGGTATGTGCCTGAGTATACAGCATACATACATACATACATATTTTATTATCCTGACAAATGAGTGAAGTGGTTAAAATGGACCTATCCCTGGTGCGGCAATCCTACCAAAAATATGACTTTTGCAAAACGGGACGAAAGATACATCAACGTTCTGTAAATACATACCCTCATCCACCACGAGTACATTTTTTGTACAGAAATTATGCAGTAAAGGCTTGGTTGTGGTCAGTAGTTGCAAAGTTGGTGAGCGTAGGCAATCAGGTCAGAGGATGGAAGGGTGAAGGATTTTCGTAATATATCCCATATATGCATAAGTGTGTTGATTTTCGGTGTGAGCATCGTAGGTTCGAATCCCCGGACTGCCACATGTGTTTGTTAATTTCATTAATCGAGTTTAGGTGTAAAGTTGGTTAGTGGAGAGAACATAATAAAACATAAAGCAATATATGTATGCCACATGTGCATAGGTTTGAAGAACAAGGCACCATTGACAAATTAGGACCCAGAAATTAGGTCTAGACAACGTTTTTGTAAAGAATACAGTCAATTAAACAAAGGCGGGAGGGAGGTTATATTGTTTTTCTCTTTTCATCCAAATAGAATGTATTGTTCGTTTCACCTCTTGTTTATTTTCGCTATCTTTAAACAATAATTCGGCCAATTTATTTTCTGTAGGCTATATGGTCTCTCAAATCGTGTCTTTGTATCCCTTATCTGTTGGTAGTATTCACAGTACAGCACAAAATCTTCTAAAGTTTCATTTTCTTCTTCAGAGGCGGGGCACTTGGTATCTTCTCCAGTAAATCTCTTACTCTCATTGAGTTTCAAAGTGTTTGAATGGTATCTGAATAGGATCACTGAAGACGGAGTGTTATCATGGAATGGTTCTTCTCTAATTCATTTGTTATTATCTTTATATAACTTGACACTAGGTTTTGTTTCCAGCTCTTGTCTTCACCTAATAGAATCTAACATATATTTTATCTAGTATTGTTTTATCACTCGCACTTGGTATTTCAGATTCTCTAATACCTGTACGTGGTTTATGGTGCGTGTTTGATTATCGTGCCTCAATCGAGTCCTGCCGCATCTGCGAAGTTAACAGGAAAATATAATAACAACTGGCATTGCACACATTAGTGCAAGTTATTGCTCCAAGTTATTGTTATGGCTCCATGGGAGCCATATAATTTAAGAATCACGAGTAATGCTTGTCTCACACTATCAACATTCAAATTACAACATTTGTGGGATATTGTGCAATAGTATTGGAAACTAGACAGAAAGTTAATTAATTTAGGAGATACAATTATGAAAATAAGTTGTCCTCATAAGCAGCCAGAGCAATATTAAAGATAGATGTTGAGAGAAAAAGTGCTTAGTGATACCGTCTAAACCCTCTCCGACATATGACGCGATGTTGAGCCTATTAGGGATACTTTAAAACCTGTGTTACCATCAGGGGTATTTATAAACCTTTAGTTTAGTTACTTCAACCTCTGCAGTTCTCTTTTGAGTTAGCTGTGGGCAGAAAACTAATTTTGGAGAGGTAATTATAAGAGTGAGATAACTCTATTTCTTATTGCTAATCTGGCAACCTCTGCATCATATGAGTTTGAAAGGGTTAAGAGCTGACAGAAAACAAATGGTATCTGCAATTAACGATTAAAGGGTCCATTCCTTCACTCTGAAATTTGATATATTGATTAAGTATTGTTGTGTCTTAATTACAAATGCATATCTGAACTGCTAATGCTTTAGATGATCCATAGACTGTGTGAAATTGGAAAACAAGATTCTACCGTAGAAATATGTATACTTGATTTTCATGCAAGCCTGAAGCCTGAAATTAATACTGTCAGGTATAATTTGCTAGAGATAGATCAAGACAACCAGATCTTAATTGCCAACTACCATAACTTTTAAAGCAACTATTTGCTTCAATAATGGTACTAAATAGAACAACCTCTACCTGAGAGGAGATGAAAACAAAATAACTGTACTCTTGAAATTGTAGGTCTGATAGGGGCATTTAACGTGTCCATTATAATCTAGCCATTTATAGGTATATTGGTGGTAATGACCTCATCCAGTGCAAGGCAAGAGAGGCAAATCATCATCAAAATACCCAATGATCTAATATACCTTTTTCATACCCTTTATTATTTGACAGCTTGGTTATAATCTAATTAACCTGGAGCACCTGGACCCTCAAGATTGCAATACAAATTATGTTCCTGTTTGCCTGCAGCTCTTCCCGGGCTAGAGATCTTATAGTAACAGAGATCAGCCAACCTCCGTTATTTTGGTGCCACTCATGATATTTTATCATCTTTGCACTCAAATATCTCCCTACCCATAACAAACATGGGAATAGCCATATTGGTACGGGATGAATTTGGGCTTTGGATATACATAGAAAATTATCAAAAATATAATATATCCCTGTGTTTTTATAATTGAGGCATCAAAATGCGTTTATTTTCTTGTTTTTTTAAGATGACCTTGGTTTGTTGTGTGGGTATCTTGGTCAAAAGAGGTATTTCGTGTTTTCTTACTCCTTCCACTTTGTCATTGTCCTTCCAAATCGTTGATAGTGAATTTTAATGACAAATACTGAACTTCAATAAGTTAATATGAATTACCCTTTTCAAAGCTGTATTGTAATTCCTTTCACGCAAGCTAACTTTAAATTGTATGGAGCCGGCGTGGAGTAGGTGGTAGCCTTCCAAAGTCTGTATGTGGGAAGCCCAAAGATCAATCCCCGACTGAGCGGGTAGTTATTTACATTCATCCGCATGGCCTTCCAAACCCTCTTTGCAATGGCATACACTTGAGGTGCAGTAGACCAGTGTCGCATATTCATGAGTTGCAGGTTTATTTCAAATTTCTCCCACCAAATAGGATGTGCCCATTTGGACGTTAAGCTGGCTACAGCATTCCTGACTTGATCCAATTTTTTTGGACTTGGAGAAACCCTATGACAGAGTAGATAGAGAAGGTCTGTGGAAAGTAATGAGAATATACGGAGTAGCTGGTAAGTTGGTGGGAGCAGTGAAGAGCATGTAGGAGGGTGCAAAGGCAGCCGTGCATGTGGAGAATGAACAGAGCGAGTTCTTTCATCTGAATGTTTGGTTAAAGCAAGGGTGCGTAATGTACCAGTGGTTGTTCAGTATCTATATGGATGGAGTCGCAACAGACATACAAGGAAGAGTGGTGGATTTTGGTGGAAGGAAATGAGTGGAAGATGCCTGTACTGCTGTTTGCTGATGATACATTTATGATGAGTGATAGTGAGTGGGAATTACAGGGTCTGGTAAATATGTTTATTACCGTGTGTGAGAAATGCAACCTGAAGGTATATGTGGGGAAGAGTAAGGTTATGGTCTTTGAAAGTGGTGCAGTCACCGAGTGTGAGGTGAGGTTGAATGGTCAGGTTATGGAGAATGTCAGCTCATTTAAGTATTTGGGAATTGTGTTGAGTAGAGATGGGAGTATGGAGGATGAAGTACGGAATAGGGTGCAACCGGAGAAGTGGGTTGTAGGAACGCTGAAAGCAGTAACAAGGAATAGGGTGATCAGCATGGAAGTAAAAAAGTCATTTTATGATAGTGTAGTAATCCCGACATTGACGTATGGGAGTTAAGCATGGACGTTGTTGGAGAGGCTCAAACCAAAAGTGAGAGGGGTGGAAATTAAATGTGGAGTTACATGAAGGGATAGCCAAAGGAATGAGGGATTAATTGATTAGTTAAAATTGAACTTCAGAGACTATCAACCCTTCTGGATTATTAAGCCAGCACCTGTAAATCAAGAATAGCGTCAGGACTGGAGCCTCTTTTCAAGAACCCCTGTCTCTTGCATGAGGGAGTAAGAGAGCGGTGTGGTGTGGATGTGCTGGAAAGTGTGAGAACACCTTGAGATGGTTTGGCCATGTGAAAAGGATGGGAAGCGAGAGAAAGACTAAGAGAGTGTACGAGAGTGAAGTGGATGGACAGAGAGGGAGATGCAGACCAAGAGTGAAGTGGAAGGATGGAGTTGAGAGGTATATAAGAGAAAGCGATGTTGGATGGGAGGAGGGGCGTCGGCTAGCAGTAGACAGAGGGTCTTGGGGATGTTTCATTTGTGGCCACCCCTTCGAGGATCATGTCATATGGATAGATAGATAGAAAAAACACCAAATATATTCTTACATAAATGCCAGACATACAAAATGTCTGTACTAACGTGTAGATAGACTTTCTGCAATCTCTCTCTCTCTTCGCCGCAACGTTGCATCTCTCTCGCTATTCTATCCCTACTACAATAATCAGTGTTCCTCAGAGTTCTCTAAGTGTATACCACCTATTCTATGTAGGGTACGTAGTACCCGTGTTGCAACACAAATCTACCCCTACTCCGTGCAACTCTACAACCCAAGAGTGAAACGTTATTCTCAATCTTTCTCCTATTCAACTTCTGAGCTCTGGATCTCTCTCTCAGAATCAGTCTTTCCATCTTCCTATGACTTAAATTGCTTCAAACTCCGTGTGTCCAGGCATTTTGGCTCGAACGTCCCTTGATTTTGGCTCTGTCACTCTTTCAACTCTGGGGGAGGCACTCGATTCAAGCAGTTCTGCCTTTTGTCTCCCTCACTCACTTGGGCAACAAAATTACACTAGATAATGCTGTTAGCAATCCGAGTTCCCCTATATTATCGGTAAAAATTAATTATCATTGAGGATTCTTTATGTAGGAATCCGATAAGGGTAGGTTATATGAATAGAGAAAACACCAAATGTTCACGAGAACCTAATTAAAATATTATTTACACTAACATGTAGAATAGAAAATTTTACACTAGATTTTGGTGTTAACCCTGGAGAGGTAACGCTCAAAAACATAATTTTCATGGTATGGTCGTTGTGAATATGCACGTCGACTTTGACCCAAAATATCTCCCAAACTAAAAGACTTAGAGACTTAATGAAAATTGCTAAAAATAATATAAGGATCTCTTAATATTGTGTTAGTAAATGATAGATATTAAAATGTAATTAGTAATTTTAAATAATTTAATAAAAAAATAAGTAGATGATTTAAGTTAGTCTTACTTAATAAAGGAAAACAAATACTAAATTCGTCCTGAGGGTGCTGGGACTCTGAGGTTGTGGATGGCAATGGTGGGGCTGATTGGTGTATGAAGGACGGCCCTGTAGTCCCCATACGTTGAGAGAAGTGCAAAGTTGGAAAAAGTGTTAAAATTTCAACCCTCTAAAAAATTTGTCCCATTTTCAAAAAATCGTTTTGATACCTAAATATACTTGAAATCAAATCAAAATCAATATAGTGCTTCCTACATGCTCCTATTATAATACCAAAGTGTAATAATTGAGATCTGAGTAACATAGATACTACAATAAAATATTATATGGAGGTAACTGAAATCATGTCATGAAAAATTCCTTACCCAAAGTATGGCAACATCAGACACACTAACCTGTGTGAGCTTGTTCCCTCACCATCTGGTTAAGATGCCTATCACTTCCAGATCAATATCTCAAGTCACAATATCACTAAAGTATACTTTACTTTTTAAGTAAATGTCACTAACGAGGTAGGGATGTTGCAAATTTGCAATGGATATATCCTGTTTGAGCAGGTTCTCATGTTGCTGGGCGAGCAGCACCTCCACGCCCGACTGAGGCCCACAGCACACTGACTGCCTGCAGGCCGATAACTGAGAAAATGGCCATGTGGGGTGGGCTGACTCCCAAAAAATTGTTTTGTGCACCACGCCCGTGTAAATAGGCAACGGCATTTCCTGTCCAGGGTTTTAACTAATTCAGGTTTCTCGCAAATTTTGAGGATAATAATGATAATGAAGGTTGCTTACGGTTTGCCGTGACGAAGCAGGGGCTGCTTCGTCCATAATGCCCGGGGAACCATAATAATAATATACTATACTGTAGAAGTGTAAAGTTATTTCAGATTACAAAAATTTAAAAGTATATTTGTTGACTTCTATCGTCTGGGACGTATATATAACATTGGTATATAATACAGAACATTAATTCATGCTTAAATAACCTATTTAATTTAAGTTGCAGTGTCTGGTAAATATGTTTGGAACTGTGTGTGAGAAACAGATTCTGAAGGTAAATGTGGGGAAGAGTAAGATGAAAGCAGTGGCAAGGAAGATAGACAGACGAATCAGGATGCATGAGAGCGTGGTGGTGTGGATGTGGATGTGCTGGAGAGTGTGAAAAGGAATACCTTGAGGTGGTTCAGTCATGTGGAACGTATGGGAAACAAGAGAATGACTAAGATAGTGTACTGGAAGGGCAGAATAGGAAGAGCAGACCGAGAGTGTGGTGGAAGGATGTAGTTGAGAGGTATATGCGTGAAGTGAAAGTGGTGTTGGTTGGGAGGAAGGGCACTGGCTGACAGAGGTGCATGGAGGCGATTTATTTGCGGTCACCCCTTCAGGGATAATGACGTCTGACAATAGATAGATAAGTAAATAAATATATTTGTGATTAATTTTCGAGGAATATGAATATATGTATATATTTTACAAAATGATGCGACAGTATTTACCCAGCGCAACTGATTACTCCCCATGTTTACACAAGCCAGATGAATAGCGCGCGGTAGCATAAGTTTCAATAGGGAACTGCTGCCTCGGAATTAATCTTCTGCCGCATACAGGACTAGATTATTGTATGTTGGATACATTTCTATCCCTTTAAGGGGGGATGAGCGTATTTATTTCACCATCTATGTATCTTTATAAAATGTTTTCAGTTTCCTCCCTAGACCTCCATCAACCTTAATAAAACACCCCCCAATATCCTCCTTCAAGATACATTTGTACATTTTTCGATAGAAAAATTTCCCGGCCAAAGGCCGGGTCCTCCTAAACTACAGGCTCGCTTTCGCTCGCCAAGAAATAATAGACACCTAAATGACAGGAAAAGTCTTAATATTTACAAAGAAATGTGGCAAAAGGTCTTAAAATAGCCAAATTAATGGGCCAAACGTCTTAAAATCTATAAACTAATGGGGATAAACATGAGGAAGAAGGGGGAGCAGAAAAACGACCCATCTCCCCTTAATATTATGTGGTGTATGTCTTAACCCTATCTGCTGCGAGGATGGATCTTTTTGGACCCTACCAGGTTTACTCCATTGGTTTTGTGATTTTTAGGCGCTTCACCTTATTCGTTTGGAGATTATAAGACACTTCACCCCATTCAGGCGTCAATGTTTTTGTGGGTGAGCGATAGCGAGTCTGCAATTTAGACAGAGTTATTTTTAGTCTAGGGGGATAAACTAGTAATACATTACTCGAAAATGGCTAAAGTAATCATTACCCTCAATAATAATTTAAAAACAACGTTAACTTGTTCGCCTGCACAGCTCTGCCTACACTGGTTTTGACCCAAAGTAAACTTCAATGCACACAAATTTTACCAGTATGTCATATGATTCGGACCGCCTCCTAAATTGAATCACTTCTTCCTTCGAGCTTATCCTATCTGCCTACCAAATTTCGTGAACTTCGGTTCATGTATGTCTGTAAGTATGTATACTCTGGCACTTAATACAAAACAAAAAAAATGAGGGGGGCGGGGAGTGGCCGATTCGAGACAGAGCCCTAACATGGACATCACAACACAGCAGAAAAAAACAAAACAAAACAAAACACAAACTCACACACATCTACTGTAGGTCGCCCAGAAGAAATACCCATAGACCCAGGCCCATTTGGGGTCCCCAGCTAGATTCCCAGGTCCCAGATATCCCGGAGAGGCTTTGATTTCCGCAGGCAGACCCACAGCGGAGCCACCACCACAAGCCCGTTTCCAGGTGTACCCTTCATTACTACATCGGTTCATAACTTATTAAGGGGGTACTACTCGCTTTTTCTTGACTCCCTTCTCCCTCATGTTTAGTGTAAGGGAGCAGCGTGGTAGCAGAGACGGAGGGAGGAGAGAGACAGGCGACCCACCTTAATCTACATCGATAGCGGCTGGTGTCCAGTGTCGCAAGCACCACCCGTGGGAGTCTATGCACGTGGAGCATGTAGGCGTGGGAAGATCTACATTTCCCACGACAGGAGGCCTTTATCTGTCATTCCGTGTGACTCTGCTGAATGGACTAGTGTGACACCGAAAATAGAGCTTGGGAAGAGATGTGTATAGGGAGGGAAGAGTTGAGAGTTAGTAGCTGTTGGAGAGCCCGACGAGGCAGAGGTGGGAGAAGCGCGGAGAGCCCAACGAGGCAGAGGTGGGAGAAGTGCTCCTGTTCACGCTGGTCTGGATACACCCCTGGACATGCGTGACGTGTTGTCTGCTGGTTTGTGCGTTAAGACAAGTAGGTAGTGCACTGTTTTGTCCTTTGAAGGGGAGATGAGACAGCATTGGTGTATTATTGTGTATGTGTAACGAGCCCTAGTGTTGTGAGGAGCTCTGAGTTTCATATGGTGTTGTGTGGTGTGTAACGAACACTGATTAGTGTTCTAGAGTGCACACGTTCTCCTAGCGTGTTAACTGGTGATACTACATGGTATCATATAATGGTCTGTGATTGAGTGTGATTCAGTTTGCTGTTCAGTGTGCTAGGTGTTGATTAACTGTTCTTCAAATGTTCTTTTTGTGTAGTGTTCATTCCTTGTAACGAGTGCATTTACTCGAGGCCTTCACTCGGCGCTTAGCCCATTACCATTCTTTGCCGTGATTAACTGAATCATCATGCTTATCAACCTGTTCGTTTTCCCTAGTTAATAGTAATTATAATTAATACGAAAATTAGAAGTGTTTAATATCATCCTTCTTCATTAATTTGTGATTTTCTGAGACATTACCCTTTTGGCCTTCTGAAACGCAACAGCATGCTAGTTGCCCTTGCTTGAATTTTAATCTCTTGGGTTCAGCATTGTAGGATCGTAACAAGAATTTGGCGACCTTGCTTAGGATTTAACGAACTTGTACCCACACTAGGGACCTGTCTTTTTGTTCACCGGGAATCGAACTTAAGCATTTTTAAAATCGTGTATTTTTGTTTTTCACTGGAATCACACTCAGACGATTTATTGGTGTACTGTATTGCTACTCATCTCTCGTTTCTGGTACATGACCTCGATTTTGTTTTTGCTTTAATTGGATCAATTAAACCAGGCCAAGATGTTTCTTATGAGCGATGAGGACGTAGAAGGGTTCCTTCGCTCAGATCCCACTTATGAAAATGTCTCTAGTCTGTCTAAGCAGGAGCTTAAACTAGCGGCGGACAAGTTGGATATTGATAAGGCAATCTCTGACACTAAGGCGGAGTTATTGGAATGGGTGTTAGAGAGATTGGGGCTAGTTTCCGCCACCAGGGATGGGTTAGGAGCCACCAGGGATGGGTTAGTTGCAGATGGGATGCAGACTGTGACTGACACACAACAATCACAATCGATACAGAACACAGACAACCCGGTAGAGTTGCTCAGAATACAACTGGAGTTAGCCAAACAACAGACAGAACGGGTGAGACTTCAAATAGAAAAAGCCAAACAACAAACAGAACAGGAAAAACAACAGACAGAATGGGCGAGACTTCAAATAGAACAGGAAACACAACAGACAGAACGGGCGAGACTTCAAGTAGAACAGGCGAGGCAGAAACTGGAGGAGAGGAAACTCAAGTGTAATAACGGGACTGGCGAGACACGGCACGTGCCAGGGGGCGGCAAGGTGTTTGATGTCACTAAACACGTTCGCATGGTGCCGACGTTTAACGAGGCAGATCCAACTGGGTATTTTTTGGCTTTTGAGAAAGTCGCGAGTAACATGGACTGGCCTGGGGATAAATGGGCTCTTTTATTGCAAAGTGGGTTAAAGGGAAAGGCTCTTGCCGCCTACACGGCTCTTGCCGTGTATCAAAGTGGCGATTATGAGACTGTAAAAGGGCCCATTCTACGTGCCTACGAATTAGTGCCTGAAGCTTACCGTTTGCTGTTTAGGAATCACTATAAACCTGGTCATTTGATGCATGTGGAGTTCATGTATGAGAAGAAAAAGGAACTAAACAGGTGGCTGCATTCTCGGGATATTCAGGGTAACTATGAGAACATTTTTGAGCTCTTTCTTTTGGAGGATTTCTGTAGAACAATACACAGAGACGTAGCTTCACATATCCTAGAGAAAGGTACCCTGAATCCCGAGAAGGCTGCCACACTCGCTGATGAATATGTCTTAACTCGCAAGGTAGATCCGGACAGTAGAGTGGGCGGAAGTAGAGGGAGCAGCTACCACCACCACCCCGAGTCACCAAGGTCACCGACCCCTGTCAATGCTGCCACCCAGGCGCCGAAAATTTCACCTCAAAAGTGGAATGAAAAGCCATGGCAGCCCCCTGCTTCTCTTACCGGTGGCGGAAGTAAGAGGGAGGTAGCGTGCTCCTACTGTGATAAACCTGGTCACGTGGAACGTGATTGTTTCCTTAAACTGAGGCGTAAGGGCGCGTGGGAGAGGCCTACGGCAGATGTCAGTAAAGCCGAGTACATGAGGGACTTTAAATCCGTATCTACGTTCTCCATTCTGGGAAAAGTCGGTGTGAGTGAGGAAGAGGAGGAGAAGGAGAGGAGAAAGAGAGCTGATGCACTTGCTTTCTTTGTGTCGTGTGGATCTGTTCGTAAGAATGATGAAGTTAAGCATGTGAAAATCTTGAGAGATACAGGTGCTGCACAAACGCTCATGAGGACGAAGGTGCTGGAGAAGTTTGTGCACGAGGGAAAAAGTATCCTCATTCATGGTGTGGGCGGTCAGCTGTCTGTGCCACTCGTGACTGTTGAGCTTAAGAGTGAGCTCGTAAATGGGAGGGTGACTGTTGGACTAGTGGATGAATTGCCAGTGCCAGGAATTGACCTCCTGTTGGGAAATGATTTAGCGGGGAAGAAGGTGAGTGTTTCTCCTATCATTGTTTTCAGGCCTATTGATTGTGCTGTAACCCGGCCCATGTCTCATAGAAATAATGGGATGAATGTGGAAATGGAGAAAAAGAGTGGTGTTGCAAGTGGACCAGGTGCGCTAGATGGCCCTAATGAATGGGGACTAGGGAATTTTTTTTCGCTAGCAAAGAGTGATATTGCAAGGGTGCAAAGTGTGTTTGAGGACCCTGACGAGGTAAGGCTAGATGAATTATTCTCGCTGAATGATGGTGTGAGAAAGGATGATGGTGTCTCAGGTGAAAAGTATCTGCTCGGTGTGGGCCCATGCACTAATCACAAGGAGATAGAGCAGCCGAAGGTGAAGGAGGCTGCAGGAAATGATTCGATGTACGGTATAATCAATGAATTGCCTATGCACAAAAATTATCCTCTTGATGATGTAGCAGAGGATGATAAGATGTTGGAGAGTGTCCCCCGGAATGCTTCAAGCCGGACAATGGGGATGGAATGTGACGTGGGCGTGGCGGATGTGGAGCCTGTCAAGCAGCGGCCGTGCCGAGTCAACCCCGAGAGAGCTAAGGTGACGCGCCAGGAGGTCGACGACGAGTTGCTACGAGACATCAGAGAGCCACGCCAGAGTGAATGCTCCTCCACTGTCACTCTCATAGATAAGCCAGGTGGGTCAGCAGGGTTTTGCATTGATGTTAAGAAAGTCAATGACATCACCAAGAGTGACACTTACCATTTGCCTAGACTTAAGGAATGTATTGAGCATGTGGGGTGTGCCAAGTTCAAACTGGTTGGGGATGTAAGTGATTTGGGGACGGGGGCAGTCTTGTTGCTAGGTGATGATCGTAAGGTAAAGCATCCTGTGTCTGGTGCAGCCAGAATATCAACTTTGTTCATAATGCTTGCAAGGTGAAGTTTGTTCTTGCAGGAGTACCACCTCAATATCATCCATATTCCAAGGAGATGTAATGTCATTGCTGACCACCTGTCCCGCATGTAAAATTTTTTTATGAATGCTTAAATTTGTCGCCACAAATTTATTTTTAAGGGGGAGGGTGTAAGGGAGCAGCGTGGTAGCAGAGACGGAGGGAGGAGAGAGACAGGCGACCCACCTTAATCTACATCGATAGCGGCTGGTGTCAAGTGTCGCAAGCACCACCCGTGGGAGTCTATGCACGTGGAGCATGTAGGTGTGGGAAGATCTACATTTCCCACGACAGGAGGCCTTTATCTGTCATTCCGTGTGACTCTGCTGTATGGACTAGTGTGACACCAGGTTCTTGCCGAAAATAGAGCTTGGGAAGAGATGTGTATAGGGAGGGAAGAGTTGAGAGTTAGTAGCTGTTTGAGAGCCCGACGAGGCAGAGGTGGGAGAAGCGCGGAGAGCCCAACGAGGCAGAGGTGGGAGAAGTGCTCCTGTTCACGCTGGTCTGGGTACACCTCTGGACATGCATGACGTGTTGTCTGCTGGTTTGTGCGTTAAGACAAGTAGGTAGTGCACTGTTTTGTCCTTTGAAGGGGAGATGAGACAGCATTGGTGTATTATTGTGTATGTGTAACGAGCCCTAGTGTTGTGAGGAGCTCTGAGTTTCATATGGTGTTGTGTGGTGTGTAACGAACACTGATTAGTGTTCTAGAGTGCACACGTTCTCCTAGCGTGTTAACTGGTGATACTACATGGTATCATATAATGGTCTGTGATTGAGTGTGATTCAGTTTGCTGTTCAGTGTGCTAGGTGTTGATTAACTGTTCTTCAAATGTTCTTTTTGTGTAGTGTTCATTCCTTGTAACGAGTGCATTTACTCGAGGCCTTCACTCGGCGCTTAGCCCATTACCATTCTTTGCCGTGATTAACTGAATCATCATGCTTATCAACCTGTTCGTTTTCCCTAGTTATTAGTAATTATAATTAATACGAAAATTAGAAGTGTTTAATATCATCCTTCTTCATTAATTTGTGATTTTCTGAGACATTAACCCTTTTTGGCCTTCTGAAACGCAACAGCATGCTAGTTGCCCTTGCTTGAATTTTAATATCTTGGGTTCAGCATTGTAGGATCGTAACATTAGCATATAAGTTTTGAGGTCTTAAGACGTTTGTTCCGTTAATTTGGAGATTTTGAAACCTTTCGCCTCATTATTGTGTCAATATTAATACCTTTCGTGCCCTTTAGGTGTAAATTTTGTTCTGGCGAGCGTTAGCGAGCTTCTAATTTTAGAAAGAACCGGCCTTCGGCCGGTCGGGAGTCAAGGAGGTGTTTTTTAAAGCTGGGTGGAGGTCTAGCGAGGAAACTCAAAAATATATTAATAAATAAATATATAGACCAAAAACCAAGAACTATCCCTTCAAATCACCTGTTCTTTGGTGCATAAAATTATGTTATCTGCCCACCAAATTTCGTGGCTACCGGTTGACAGCTTTGTGAGATATCTTGTTTACAGACAGACAAACAAACAGAGGTGAAAACATAACCTCCGTCATACTTGGTTGGTAGAGGTAATAACTGTAAACACGTCACACCAGCTAATGTTAAGCTTATGGTATATATATTCAGTTAATTATAACTTATATATATTTTTCACGAATAATATTGGAAGTCACTTAAATTGGCTCTTCAGTAAAGCTCTTCTTTGGCTGTGCATAAAATATAGTAATGTATATAGCATTTTGTTTGATTGTATTCCAATAGAACACAGTTGTTGTTGTTGTTGTTGTTGTTCCCCAAGCTGCCTGGCCGAACAGCCCCAAGGCCCCGAGCAATTCCAAGGCCATAACCGAGTGCCCCCACAGAACCCTCCCCGCCGACCACAATAAAGCCTGGGTGATCGAAGCCACTCCATGGCGGGGAGCTGAGGAGGGTGCGAAAATGCCCGGGAAATCAAAGCCCCACCCAGGGCCCTGTGCCCCTCAGCAATTATGAAGAGAAAGTTGAGGGGCAAGGGAAAAATGTGACGCTTTGGCTTCCAATCTTGGTAGATTGGGAGGTCAATCCACGGAAGAGACGCCGTCACTTGAGATCTAGAAAATATATAAGTTAAAGGAACAGTCAGAGTAAGCTATGGGTATGGCAGAGATTGCTCAGCTCTCACTCTGATAGACCAGCCCATCACCACATGACTAGAACCCAATCCTCTCAGCATCAGCTAGGAAAGGCCCTAGAAAGCCGCCTTTGGCGGGGGGATAGCTCCCCTATTTCAACCCCTTTCGGGGTTGGGCACCCGCCTATAGAACACAGTAATAGTGATATACTTGTAATACGTTTTTCAGACTAAATTAATGTTACATATTAAGGGGGATGGGCGTATTTATTTGTTTATATACTTATATGTTTTTGTATTTTCTTAGTCTCCTTCCTAGACCTCTATCAAGCTTAAAAAAACACCCCCAAGCCCCCCTTCTAGATAGATTTGTTGTCTCGGCCGGAGGCTGCTTTCTACAGGCTCGTTATTACTCGCCAGGAACAAAATTGCACCTAATTTGGACGAAAGGTCTTAATAAATATTGACAAAGACAAGACGAAAGGTCTCAAAATCGCCAAACTAATGGAGCGAACGTCTTAAATCCTGAAAAGTAGTGGGGCTAAACATGAGAAAGAAGGGGGGGGGGGTGCACAAAGCAACCATCCCCTCCCCTTAAACATTTAATTTTGCCCGTTTAATCACAATAAATATTATGTCATGTCCTTTGTATGTGAAGCAAGTTTACTATAGTCTGTTCATCATAGGTTGGGCAGAAATCGTAACCCCTAACCTCTGTAACTCAAAAAGGACTAGAGTAATCGAGCTAATTTTTGTACCAAATAGGAAGACTTGGCCGGGGATAGGTGTGGAAATTGACAGCTCATTAATTGCTCTAGCCCTTTTTGAGTTACAGAGGTTAGAGGTTACGATTTATGCTCAACCTAGAATGAACGGACTATAGTATGATGAAATTCCCACTTCTTATCTAATATAAGGAATGATTATAATGAAACCTTAGCTTATCTGTGAAAAAAAAAAAAAAAATCATATTTATATTCATAATTCCCACTAACATCACACACACACACTCACAGCACACGACAACACACACACACACACACACACACAACACCACACACATACATACCACACCACACACACTTTACCTTATCCATCATGTAATGCCTTATACCTCTAACTTAACCCCTTCTGTACCAGCGACGTCTTTATTATTGTATGCTAGCTATATTTAAACAATTTTATGCAGTTTAAGAAGGATCTATGGTATCTAAAAGGGTTAAGTGAGATTGTTCGAAGCCTATTAATTGCTGATGGCCCTTTTTAACACTTTCTCTGCGTTTTTTGGGGGGCTATTTAGGGCATATTGGGGCACTCCTGAATGATTAATCAAGGATCTTCATTAAATGAACTGTATTCTGCCGAAAACTATGCGAAAATACCTTCAAAATGAGACCAGAACGGGCCTCGTACGTGGCCAGGTTCACCCGCAGCTGTGCCAGTGAAACGCGGGAAACCCGCTATTTGTTAGCACTCGCTCGCTTGGCAACAGTGTTGTGAGAGGCAGTGAGAGACCCGCGCGAGACACAGTCTACCTCAGTGGGCCGCTGGCTGCTCTGAGGGTCGGAGGTAAGCCCCTCATGCTCCCGCCCACTGACACTCAAGTTTTACGTTTTTTACAGGGTTTTAAAGCCTGGAAATTGCTGCAAATTGCCAGGACGTTCCAGAACGTCACCTGCAGGGAAAGGGTTAAACTGAATAAAATCGTCTAATACTAGCCAGAATAAAGTTAAAAGGCCGTCACCGGTACAGAAGGGGTTAATAGTAGCCAGAATGTAGTTAAAAGGACGACCTCGGTACAGAAAGGGTTAGATTATTTTACATCTAGCCCTATTATAAAGCATACCGAATAAATTATATGCCGGTACCTTAGACATGGCGGAATAACGTTTATGAGCGTGTGTGGGTATAATTTCCATCTGGTCCTAATGTACAGGGTGGCGCAGGTTTAGAACCATTAGTTTTGAAATTTTAAGACAATTGCTCCATTAGTTTGGCGATTTTAAGAACTTTCGTGCCATTTAGGTGTTGATTTTTTCCTGGCGAGCGATAGAGAACCTGCTATTTAGGAGGAACCGGCCTTCGGCCGGAGCATTTTTTAATACAAAAATACACACATTTATCTCGAATGGAGATCTTGGAGGTATTTTCTAAGCTTGATGGAGGTCTAAGGAGGAAACTGAAATAAATAATATAAAGGTGACTAATGAACAAATATTTATAAATAACGCCTTAATGGAGGAATAGGCTGGTTAATCGAATTCTGCGCCACCCTGTACAACATACCGGAGAAACTATGGTCTATTCGCTGTAAGAAGGCGAGCTATCATGACCTCTACCCTCTGTAACTCGAAAACGACTAGAGTAATCCAGCTAATATTTATACCATTTGGGAAGAGTTAGTCAAATAATAGTTATGGAGATTTACAACCAATTTGCCCTTGCCCTTTTTGAGTTATAGAGGATAGAGGTCATGATGTCTCGCCTACTTACAGCGAATAGA
Source organism: Paralithodes platypus (assembly GCA_032716605.1). Lineage (NCBI taxonomy): Eukaryota > Metazoa > Arthropoda > Malacostraca > Decapoda > Lithodidae > Paralithodes > Paralithodes platypus. Next base: position 22,401,154 of record CM064525.1, read on the forward strand.
TTGTAGAAGTAGGAGTGTGGGTATAATTTACATGTGGTCCTAATATACAGCATACCGGAGAAACTATGCACCTACATGACGGGAAAACGTTATTGGGCGTGTGGGTATAATTTACATATGACCCTAATATACAGCATACCGGAGAAACTATGCACCTACATGACGGGAAAACGTTTGTGGGAGTGTGGATATAATTTACCTGTGGTCCTAATATACAACATACCGGAGAAACTATGCACCTACATGACGGGAAAACGTTTGTGGGAGTGTGGATATAATTTACCTGTGGTCCTAATATACAGCATACCGGAGAAACTATGCACCTACATGACGGGAAAACGTTTGTGGGAGTGTGGATATAATTTACATGTGGTCCTAATATACAGCATACCGGAGAAACTATGTACCTACATGACGGGAAAACGTTTGTGGGAGTGTGGATATAATTTACATCTGACCCTAATATACAACATACCGGAGAAATTATGTATCCAGATATTTTTACTCTAATGTATCTCAAATTCAGCTCTCTGTCACTCCTTCAATTAAGGGGGAAAGGTGGACACTCGTTAAAGGAGGCTTTGCCTTTATCCCCTTCTTACACATACAACAAAACAAAATATATATCACACATACAATACGTTTCTACCATTTGTTCATTGAATTTTGTTTACATTATAAGTAAGGGCAAGTGTTAAATGACGTTTTTTATTAGCTACGACATGAGATATGAGAAAATATCTCTAAGTTATTAGAAATAATGTCAAAATTATTAGATAAGATAATTCTGTATATTTTAACACTTTCAAGATATAAGGACGCGTTTCAGAATTGTATCCTGGCTATTAGTAAATGATTGTATTCAGTTTAGGGAGGAACTGGTGGAGTCAGAGGGTTAATTGCCATAAATATTACCCACTTGACCCGTAGAGGGTCGTCCAAACCTGAGTTAAATCGTCTAATGTTAACCAAAATTAAGGGATAATAGGTCCTCGAAAACAAAGAGTTAAGGGAGGAAGGGCGTATTTGTGTTTTTCTAATTTACATATTATTTATATATTTTTTAGTTTCCTCCCTAGACCTCCATTAAGCTTAAATAGAGCACCTCCAAAGACCCTCCTTCAAAATTATTTTGTACATTTTTCGATAGAAAAATGTCCCGGACGAAGGCCGGTTCTTCTTATATTACAGGCTCGCTATCTTTCGCCAGAAAAAAAATCGACACCTAACTGACACGAAAAGTTTTAATATTGACAGAAAATTGGGGCAAAAGGTCTTATAATCGCCAAACTAATGAGCCGAATGTCATAAAATTTTAAAACCAATGAGGCTAAGCATGAGGAAGAAGGGGGACCATAAAAACGACTCATTATTAGCCCCATTTGTTTTGAAATATTAAGACTTTCGGTCTAGAAGTTTGGCAACTTCAATCTTTCGCCCCGTTTCATTGTCAATATTAAGACCTTTCGTGCCATTTAGGTATCATTTTTTTCCTGGCGACAGATAGCAAGCCAGTAATATAGAAGGAATCGGCTTTTAGCCGTAACATTTTCCTATTGAAAAATTTACAAGCTTACTTGGAAGGGGGATCTTGAGTGTGTTTCATTAAGCTTGGTGGAGGTTTAACGAGGAAACTAAAAAATACAAAAATACTTATATAAATAGACCAAAACAGAAACCCTACCCCAATAACCCTTCAGTTTTCGAGGATACGTTTCTTACCTTTGTGTTGGCTATCATTAGATGTTACTCAGCTTTGGAAAGCCTACTAAGAATAAATGGTAAAGTATATCTGATTCACTCTTCCGACTTATAAAACTCTTTCCTAATTTTAATTTTTTCTATGTGAGTGAGGGAGACAAAAGGCAGAACTGCCTGTAGCAAGTGCCTCCCCCATAGTTGAAAGAGTGACAGGGCCAAAATCAAGGGACGTTCGAGCCAAAATGCCTGGACACACGGAGTTTGAAACAATTTAAGTCATAGGAGGAGGGAAAGACTGATTCTGGGAGAGAGTTTCAGAGCTCAGCTGTTGCATAGAAGAAAGACAGAGTAACGTTTCACTCTTGGATTGGAGAGTTGCACAGAGTTGGGGTGGAATTGTGTTGCAAGATGGGTACCAAGTATCCTACGTAGAGGAGGTGGTATGGACTGGGAGATCTCTGAGGAGCACTGATTATTGTAGTAGCGATAGAATAGCGAAAGAGATGCAACATTGCGGCGAAGAGAGAGGGTTTGCAGAGAGTTGGTGAGTGGGCGGGAATTAATTATACGAAAGGCCTTCCTTTATACTTTGTATAGGAGTGCGGTGTGAGAGGATCCTCCCCACACATATGAACAATACTCAATACAAGAACGCACTGTGCCCCTTTACAGAGCAAGAAGCTGTGCAGGGGTAAGGAATCCCCTTAGGCGGTTGAGCACACCCAGCTTCTGGGAGGCTGCCTTAGCAAGACTGGTAATGTGGTCCTTCCAAGTGAGAGCAGAAGAAAAGGAGACACCAAGAATATTGAGAGGAGATGAAGGATTGATTTTTGTATGGTTGAAGTATATGGGATAGTCCGCTGGGAGTTCTGGACGGGTAGATAGATGGAGAAATTTGGTTTTGGAAGCATTACAGGCAACAAGGTTTTCTCTGCCCTAATTGGAAATAGTAGTTAGATCAGAAATTAAGTGTTCTATGGCTTCATTACGTTTGTCTTTGAGGGATTGCTGGCTGGGGCTTTCTGAAGAACTAATTGAGTAATGTAAGGTAGATTCGTCTGCATATGAATGTATGGGACTGAAGGTACAGTTGAGATCATTTATGAAATTTAGAAAGAGAATGGGAGATAGGACAGAGCCCTGAGGAACACCGGAGTTGATAGGATGAGGAAGTGAGCGATGGCCGTCCTCAACCGCAGCTATGGAACGGCCGGAAAGGAAATTAGAGAAAAAAGCACAGATGGAGGATAGAAACCGAAGGAGGGTAGTTTAGAAATTAAAGATTTGTGCCAGACTCTATCGAAGGCCTTTGCTATGTCTAGTGCAATAGAAAAGGTCTTAACGAAGTCCCAAAAGGAGGATGACCAAGAGTTAGTAAGATATGAAAGAAGATCACCAGCAGAGCGACCCTTAAGGAAGCCATACTGGCGATCTGAGAGTAGATTATGAGAAGAGAAATGCTGAAGAAATTTGGAAGCAAAAATAGTTTCAAAAACATTAAAGATACAAGAGATGAGAGCAATTGGACGATAGTTGGAGGGTTGAGAGCGGTCACCCTTCTTTGGGATAGGTTGAATGAGAGCAAACTTACAGCATGAAGGGAAGATGTTAGAGGAGAGACAGAAACGAAAGAGTTTGCCTAGGCAGGGGGTCAGCACGGAAGCACAGTTTTTAAGTACAACAGGAGGAACACCGTCCGGTCCGTACGTCTTCTTAGTATCAAGCCCAGAGAGGGTAGAAAGTACATCTAAATAAAATAGTCTATTGATCCTCAAACTTGAAGGAAGTAATGCCTCCTCAAAGACTGAAAGGGTTAACCCTCTCTGGATACAATGACACACTTTTTCATTGTATTGTGGCTTTCATGAGACAACATTTCATTTAGACCAAGATAATAATTATCTAGTGCAGTCAAATCGTTTCCTTAGGTAGATTGCACCCCTATGATTCCTAGAGGTCCTTCCTGTACTAAATAAACACGTCTATTGTTTGCCAGAATGAGAAGAAAATGCCTCTGTCGTTGCAGCTTCAGGTATAGCAACCCGTTCCTAATATTCTTGCAATATTCCAGGTCAGTATCTCAACAAATATGCCGTGAGATTGCAGAGTTGTTTATGCAGTTTTACCATGCTTAAGGGAGCACAAACGGTATTGTGCAGTATAATTTACTGGTTTGGGTCAATGGTTTAAGGAGGGGGTTTAGTTTGCTCTCTAAACCTCCATCAAACTTAAAAGAACACCCACAAGACTGATATACTGTACATTTGTACAATTTTCGGTAGAAAAATGTCCCGGCCGAAGGCCGTTCACTTCTATAATTACAGGCTCGCTATCGCTCCCCGGGAAACAATTGACACCTAAATGGCACGAAATAATGTCTTAATACTGGCAAAGCAATGTGGCAAAAGGTCTGAATATCGCGAAACTAAAGGGGCGAATGTCTTGAAATCTCATAACTAATAGGGCTATTAACACCTTACGAGCGGCCTATGCGGTTTATTTATGTGTACCGCACAGCGGGGTGTTTTTAGCCAAAATAGGGCTGTTTACGTGATCATTTTCATGCCTAAATAAGACCCAGAACGTAAAACAAGTACCTATCCCTGAAAGGGCATAAACAGAGCTTTCGAATGACACCATAACGATCCTTGTATGATGGATAGTTTTCTTGCAATAACCGTGCAACGCGAGTGCAAAAAGCAGGTAATTCGGTAGTTTCAGTACATAATTGAGTATGTAGCGAGTGAGAGAGGGAGGAGGGAGCTGAGATTTGTGTCAGTAGGTTCGCCGCGGTGGTCTGGAGCAGTCATACGCTCGCTAGTCTCCTGCCACCACTTGTCTCTCTCTCTCAGCCACATTACGTGCTGAAATTGCCACTCGAGTTATGTCGAGCGCCGCCACATAGTCCAGCTTTTTTTAACTCGACTTATGTTGCTCGCCGCTAATTAAGGGTTAAACATGATGGAGGAGGAGGACTCGAAAAACCAACTGCCTCCCATTAAATGAACAATATTAACCCCTTCAGTATACCACAACGATTTTATTTTATTTTGTTCTGGCTATTATTTTACGATATTATTGAGATGAAAAAAACAAAATTGAGTCACATGAATAATAGATATATATGTTGCCCTTCGATTATTAGAGGTCGTTCCGAAGCTGTATATAAACTCGCCTAGTGATTGCCAGAACAAAATTCAAATACCATCCTGTTATAGTGTTATACCGAAGGAAAGGCAAGCTGCCCACAACAACCAGCCACTTGCACCCACGGAACATTCCAGGGCACCCCAAGCCGACCACCACACCAACAACAACAGAACCAGACACAACCCTACAGTCGGGGTCACCTACAGCAGGCGCACCAAAGGCCTAATCCCGTATGGCACCACAACAACCAGGGACACCGCCGACCATTGGGGCCTCACAATACCAAGGCCTACCCTCCAACCATTCTCTCTCAAACACAACGGGCTCAGTATAGAAAAGTCCCCATGAGGACAGGTGTACTAACCACCCACCAACACAAATCCACACCGCCAGATGTGACGTCACCCCCACAAGCTGACCCGGGGTTGGCCAACGGCCAGGTCAACCCCGCCAACCAGGACGACGCAGCGCCGCCCCCCACACACACACCTGGAGAATGGTCCTGGGAGGGGATACAAAAGCAAATATTGCGGCCCTACCTTTGCTATCCCCCCTTCTCCCCATCACTGGAGCGACAAGGGCCTATGTCAACGCAAGGAAAGTCCAAAGTCGCCCTTTTTCCGTGCAGTCAATCAAGGCCTAAGAAGACCCAAGGAGTGAAAAGGTACTCAGACCAGGTTACGGAAAGTATTTCACCTTCCCTCCTGAGCTGAGTGTTCTAAAAATACTCCCTAGGTGCTCCAAGGCCCAAAGTCTTAGAATGGTAGGAATAAGGAGTATTCTATCTCCTGGTCCCTCTGTCAACCTCACTGCAGAAGCCATTTTGTTGTTGGACTCAAAGAGTATTTAATATCTTTATATTCTCTGTCAGCCTCACTGCAGAAGTATCCGTGGCCTGTCTATCAGGCCCCCTTCTTAAATTAACTTTCACTTGATCAGTTGCGTTTAAAGTCAAACACTCAACACCCTATCAGTAATTAACATTGTTACCTTATGAATAGATTGTTACAAGCTAGTTCGACCACTCAGTCGCCTAACCGCTGCCTAATAATAGATAACCAGCTCTAGCCTTACCTTACATCATACTTGAGTCCAGCTAGATTATCCCCCTTATATTCCAACCACACTCACGAGCATCTTTCCTGATAATTGAATATATCATCCTTGCCTAACTCTGTGTACGTCGTGTATATATATTAGTTGGGTGATATTTATATAGTAAACGGGTTAAGAAAAATGTGGCGACAACTCAAAATTATTATATATTCTTTAACTTTGCATGGAGGTTTGGTATGCAATGTTCTTATCTTATCAGTAGAGACCTTCCTCCTGGTGATATCAGTATGCATGGAATATGTCGGGTCACTATCTCAACAACCACGGCGACAAGTCGATACTGGCCCATTGTCCATAGTCCACGCTGAAAATTGGTCCCAATATCATATATATATATATATATATATATATATATATATATATATATATATATATATATATATATACTGTATATATATATATATATATATATATATATATATATATATAACCTTAATAAAGAGTCAACAATGCGTCCTCAAATATTATAAGAGTTGAAAAGGAGACATACCACTGGAAGGTATGCAATATGGCCGACATATCGACCTAAGTGGCGACATTCTCCCTATATGTAAGTTAATAACCCCTCTCTTGTATCTCTATCCCTAAAAAATAAAACACTCAAAGGCCTATTAGCGACTGCATTAGTGTCATTAACTTGTGATGTGCGGCCTTCAAAAAATTGAGGTTTCTTATTTGAAGTAATTAAACCAGGAGCGGGGCATTAAACAAAAAAGGAAATGGATAATTGAGTAATAAGCTTGTTTTAATGCCTGGGTGCTGAATGAATTTCTAGTTAAAGGGAGTTTACGCGAGAGCTTTTTCCTGCAACTCTTGTCGCCAACATTAGTCTGGCACCTTCTGAAATATATTGTTTATTAGATTGTCGTCACCCCCAAGATTCCCCTTCTAGATAAATTTGTACATTTTTTGGTAGAAAAATGTCCCGGCCGAAGGCCTTTTCCTCCTACACTACACGTTCTCCACTCCTCAGGCACCTGTGAGTCAAGTGAGTTCAGGTTGCTTCGCTCTCCCTCTCTCTCTCTCTCTTACTCACTGTTACTCTATCTCTCTCTCTCACTCACTCCTACTCTCTCTCTCCGTTTCCTAAAAGACTTGCCATATCTGGAACACACTGCCTACAGAAGCTGTAAATAGTTTATCAGAGAGTAACTCAACACTCTCTGGTCCGGAGGTCCAGAGGCTTAGTGAACAATCATGCATTTTGTGATACAAGTATGAAATTTGGCACAGATATAATCTAAACCAAAACAGTTCATTTAACCCATAAAAGGTGAGCGTCCTCATATGAATCTGAACCCTAGGAGGGCGAGCGTCCTCATATGAGCCATGGCCTAAAAAAAGCCTTTCCAAACATCCCACTGTCACTCAAAACAAAGGAATGTATAAATATGTGAGATAATTCCTCTCCATACATCCTATCACTCCTCCACATGTGCCCAAATTTCCCCCCCCCCTCAATTATCAGCTATTTTACTTGTATTCCTGTGATTATCAATTTATTTATGGCGCCAAAACTCCCTACCCGGTTTAAAGGTCAAAAGGGAGGGGTGTGGAGGGAGAAAAGAGAGAGAAACTAGCCCGCACTACCCCCAGTCTCGCTTCGAGAGCTTGTGAAGGGAGGGTGCAGTTTCGCTCTCTGTCAACTCACTGAATGAACCGCTCGGCAATATTTCGTGTTTGTCACCCCCCAAATACTATTCCCACTTGTTGTATTGTGTAACATGTAACTATCTTCATATTAAACGTTAAATAGGCGCATATGAATAAGTAATAACGATATTTATCGGATAATGACGATTTTCGTCAGAAATTAATGCAATAGCTTCGCCCCACATGACGTTTAACGAATCGGAGTCTCGCCGTGGATAGGTTAAGAACGGAAGCCCAACCAGATTCGACCTATGATGAAAATGGCGGCCATATTTAAATGGCCGCCATGCGAACATTAAAATCCTTATATCTCTGTTAATAATAGTGATAGGTTTCTAATCTTGACATCTATACCTATGTTTTTAATACCAAGGAATTGAAATATGAGACTATTTTCAACTTATAATGTGTCAACCATTTGTTTATTATATATGAGGGATATTTAAATGTTAATGTTTCTGAATTTTACACTCTTAAACAAATATAATGTTATAGACGTGTGACCTCTTTCTACAACAATATGAGCAGTACAAACGGATGTTGCTTCTTCTACTTTTTCATGATAAACATTCTGGAATACTCAAATTATTTCTTATTCTCTCATCTTTTCAGACCACTTTGATGTAGGAGCAATGTCAAAGGAGTGCATCATAATGAAGAAGGACACGGCTGCTTCGGAAACTGTGCCAATAGACTGGATGAACTGTATTCTTTGTCAACATATAACAGACGAGAAATTAATTTGCCCCACAGATCGTTAATGTGGTGGGTCTGGATACACAACATTGGCAGAAAATCTCCATACCTTTGCTAATTTTCATCAGTTATCCTCATCGATAAATTGTGAGCGTCTTGATGATGATGTTGGCCTTGAAAAAACATTCATACAGAGACAAGCTAAATATCACAAATGTTGCTACCTACAATATAAAAACAAGATTTACAGCGTGCGCTGAAACGCAAGAGTAGCGAACAACCAGCGGAGAAGCCTGAGAAGTATACAAGACAAAAATCACCAAAATCAGATATCACAACCGGTCGCTTCTATAATAATCCAGGAACAAGTAAAGACCCTCTTCGAAATGCCTCAACTGGGGATCTGGATACAAAGATTATACAGTGTGCTCTGAATCTGCAGGATCAGCATTTGTTAGCAAAATTGAGCAGTGGCGATGTTGTAGCTATAGAAATTGAATATCATCCCAAATGCTTGGTAGCCCTTTATAACAGAGATCATGCTCAGTCAAGTACTGCACAGCCTAGCACAAAAACAACAAGTGAAAACACAGCTTGGGCAGAATTAATTTCCTTTATTGAACATACACTAGGTGAAGAAAATGAAGCTATGTCTGTATTTCAGCTCTCAGAATTGACAAAACTATACACATCTAGAGTTTATCAGCTTGAAGGAGAATTTCCAAATATCCATTTAATTCGATTCAAGAACAGAATACTTGGATATTTCCCACAGTTAGAGGCACACAGTGAGGGTCGTGATATAATACTTACACCAGGTGGAAATACTGGAAAATTAATTAGGAAATCCTACCAACTTGATGGTGAAACTGAAACTATCCTTTTGTCACATGTGGCTAATATCATCCGCCGTGATATGTTCAACAATGAGTGTCCACTATTTGAAGGGACATTCACAGATGATTGTCAACAGAAAAGTGTGCCTTCATCATTGCTCACACTTATGAGTATGGTTCTGTATGGTACTAACATTGAGAATGAAGCTGATTATCAGTCACAAGCTGCACTGTCTGTGTCACAGCTGTTGGCATTCAACTCTGTTCGTCAGGTGAAAGTAAAGCTACCAGACACTATAGGCACTGTCGAAAGCATGCACCTCTACTGCCTCTGTTCCTCGGGGCATATATGCATTCCAAGACTAGATCCAAAGATCTGATTGATACTTTATACAAAGCGGGACTTTCTGTACCATATGATTGTGTTCTCAGTATGTCGGCTGACCTTGCCAATTCTGCTATTAATCACTTTGAAAAGGATGACTCAGTCTGTCCTAAAGCTTGGTCTTTTCACAACATCAGCAGTAGACAATATAGATCATGATCCCCCCTCCACTAGTGCTCAGTCATCATTCCATGGAACTGGTATTTCCCTGTTCAGGCATTCTGATGCCCAACATCTTGAAACTGATCAAGAGTGCGGTCAGGAGGTCAAGTCAAACCGCAAGATATCCAAGTTACCAGATTACTACACAACAGTTAAGCCAGTTATAGGCATAACAAATCTGCCTATTCCTAAATCAAATGGTCTCAAGAAACCATATTATACAGTGGATCTCCAAGAAGAAAGTCAGTGGTGTAATTAAGTATGTGATAACATTAATTTACTACCACATCAAGACAAGCCATATGAATATTTTTAAAATGAATATAAGCATGTATCATGGGTTGCTTACCATGCAAATAAACCACATAACAAGGACAAGCAAACAGAAAATCAAACACTAATCACTGTACTTCTTCCATTGTTTCGAGAGGAGTCTAAAATTAATCTATTGCAATGATCAAACATGCAATGGATGTTGTGCGAACAGCAATCCACCACCTCAATGAAAGACAGACACCAATAATAGCCTATGATCAACCCCACTACAAAATTGCCAAAGGCATTCAGTGGATATGGCATGAAACACATGGGGAGGACAAATATGTGGTGATGTTGGGAGGACTACACATCAAGATGGCATTGCTGAAATGTTTGGGTAATCTTATTGATGGCAATGGTTGGATATCAGCTTTAAGTCAGGCTGGAATAACTGCTCCAGATATAGCAGTCTTTTCTGAAAGTAGTACATGTAAAGATAACAGCAAGATCCCATCAAGTTACAGCTTGTGCACTGTTCAAACTCAGACAAGAAGCCTACATTGAATATAGAATAGACGTTTGTATGGAAGATTGGGAGGGAAATGAGTGGAAGATGCCTATACTGCTGTTTGCGGATAATACAGTTCTGATGAGCGATAATGAATGGGAATTGCAGGGTCTGGTAAATGAGTTTGGAACAGTGTGCGAAAAACGGAATTTGAAGGTAAATGCGGGGAAGAGCAAGGTTATGGTCTTCGAAAGGGGTGAAGTCACAGAGTGTGAGGTGAAGTTGAACAGTCAGGATATGGAGATCGTCAGCTCTTTTAAGTATCTGGGCAGTGTGTTGAGTAAAGATGGGACTATGGATGAGGAAGTGCGGGAGAGTGTACAACAGGGGAAGAGGGTTGTAGGAACGTTGAAAGCAGTAACAAGAAATTGGGTGGTCAGTATGTAAGTGAAGAAGTCCTTGCATAACAGTGTGGTAATCCTGACACTAACTTACGGAAGCGAAGCATGGACGTTCGGGAAGAGACTCAGACCAAGAGTGAGAGCGGTGGAAATTAGTTACTTGAGAAGTGCGTGCGGAGTTACATGGAGGGATAGACAGACAAATGAGGTAGTAAGAAGGTGTGGTTTGGAGGTAGATATGCTGGAAAGTGTGAAAATGAACAACTTGAGATGGTTCGGCCATATGGAATGTATGGAAAGTGAGGTAGACCGAAGGAGAGGTGGAAGGATGGAGTGAAGAAGTATATGAATGAAGGCGGTGCTGGTTGGGAGGAGGGGCGTCGACTGACTGGGGACAGAGGTGCATGGGGGCGGTTCGTTCGTGGCCACCCCTTCGGGGATCACGGCGTCAGGCAATAGATAGATAGATAGATGGAAGATTGGGTCAAGGAGGAAAGTGCATCTTCTGTACATTTCAGGTTCTGGGAGCTAATCTTGAATACTGAACTAACCATTCTGACGTGGGATAGAGCCATTCACGAAGGGAACTTTTCCTTGTATGTTGAAACCCTGTCTGTACTACAGTGGCTCTTTCATCATTGGACCATCATCATTATGCACGGGCTGTGGCTCTTCACCTTTGGGATATGTCAACACTTGAACAGAAACATCCTGCAGTGTATTCTCAATTCTGCAAAGGTAATTTCACAGTGATAAAGTCTATTCGCCCATTCTCCAGGATGTCCCTAGATGAGAGCCATGAGCAGAACAATGCAAGTGTGAAAAATGAGGGAGGAGCAGTGGGCTTGACTGAAAAACCAGCAGCTTTGCTGAGGTGGATGGTAGCAGGTCCTGAGATGGCCAGGGTTGTGACCGAATTCACCAGTATATTAAACAAGTCACAATCGGACAAACAAGCCCATCACCATTAAGATATTCCTGGAACACAAAATGCCTTCTTACAGCAGGTCAAGTCTTTGGTGAATATTATGTCTGGCACTGGAAACCCCTTCAAGGACACTGCCAGTGAATTGATTAATATGGACACAGGTGTAGTTGCTGACCATGCCATAGTGGATTCTATTCTGAAAACTAAGCAGTTAGGACAGGACAGATGTGATGCTTTCTACCAAGACCGCCTCATTGAATGTTCAACCCCACTTCATGATGTATATGACATTGACCTGTGATCTTGACCTTTCAAATGGTATTCCATAGTTTCTTGTATGACCTTGTCCTAGTATTCCGAATATACATGATAAACCTAGTTAGAATCTAACAGTTAGTATAAGAAATAATAGTAAAAATCTTATTTTGACCTGTGACCTTACCCTTTAGAATATTTATCTAAAATTTGTATAGTAAAAATTTAGAATTTTGAGTTAAAACTAAGCAATATGAACTATTTATCTTATTTTTAACCTTGACTTTTCACATTAACGTTTAAGTTAAATTGAAACATTTTCTTGACTGACTTTTACATTGACCAAATGGATATAACTGTGAAGTTTGGTGAAAATCCATCGAACGGTCTAGGAAGAGCTCCGGATGGACGAGGACGGACAAGCTGGCTGGGGGTGCACAGTATGCGGGCGGGATCTGTGTGTGCGATACTACTCTGCTTCGCAGAGTTGATAAACGCCTCCTCAGAGCCCCTTCAAACTCGAAAATTCCCAATTACCCCCTTCAATTTAATCGTGTACATTTCTTGGTAGAAAAATGAGATAAAACGTCATAAAATCTCCATACTAATGGAGGGAAACATTGAAGATCCAAAACGACCCGTCTCGTACCAGAGAGGTTTAAGAAGATAGTAAAAGGTTACTTACATCTACAGTACAGTATTGCATTGTAGGATCTCGCACTATTTAATTTTCTCCACTGCATATTCTCCTCCTCTTTATTGCTTCCTTCGACTTCCCCCTGATCTCAATTATATTGAAAGATAGTTAACCCGGGAACTGCTGGGAGACTCTTAAGAGTTCCCCTGGCGGACTGCTGGGAGACTCTTAAGAGTGAGTGAAAAAAAAAATCAACTTTTGACATCGAAAAAAAAATATTTTGTTTATTTTTATTTTTTATTTTTTATTTTTTTTGGCCCCTGGGCCATGCAAAATCTCAGTCCTCTACCTCCCCTCCTTCCCCACTTTCCTCCTCTCCTTCAGTTATCACCTATTTTCCCTGTTATTCCCTTATTCTGAGGTATATTTTCGTGCTAACATTAGCGAGTTGCAAGCAGGGTGTTGTCATCACTGATGGCAAGCGAGTGCAAGAGAGAGAGAGAGAGTATCGATCGACTGTGTCTCAGTGGCCTTGGGGGAAATTGGCGGGAAAGCAGCTTGCCTCACCCATACATTATACAACTCGCGGGCTATATCTCCGATTTTGACCATCCAAACGCTGTTTTCACTCGTTTTATTGTTGTTTCAGGTTAATACCTTTATAATCAACCCATAATAGGCGCATATGGATAAGTATTAATGCTATTAATGGTACAATGAATATTTTAGTGACGGAAACACCTCAAATACGTCAGCACAGGGGGACGTTTCCAATTACCCCCATGCGCACTTGATAGGTTAAGGATCGTGATGGAAGGGAGGTGGATGGCGGAAAGGGAGGAAGCAGGGGTGTGGAAGATGTAATTATTCAATACGCAGAGAGGGAGAGACAGAGAGAGAGAGAGAGAAAAAGACAGAGAGAAGAGAGAGTGCAAAGGAGTACAAAGGAAAATAATCAACAATGTATCTATTGATCTTAACGAGGCTGCTTGTAACTAATCTATTCACTCAATAAGTGTACTCTTGAACTCTCTCCCTCAATTTATCTTTCTCTCATCCTATGACTTAACCCCTGCAGTACCGTGGACGTCCTTTTCATCATATTCTGACAATTATTAAACGATTTTACTCAGATTGGGAAGGACCTCTAGGAATAATAAAGCTTCAAACTATCTCAACCAAACCTTTTAACTCCCACAGATCCTTCCTAAGCTGCGTAACATCGTCTAAATATAGCTGGAATATAATATAACAATCGTCGCTGGTACTCAACGGGTTAAGGGGGTACTACTCGCTTTTTCTGGACCCCCTTCTCCCTTATGTTTAGCATATTAGTTTTGAGATTTTAAGACATTCGTACCGTTAGTTTGGCGATTTTGAGACCTTTCGCCTAATTTGTTGTCAATAATAAGACCTTTCGTACCTTTTAGGTGACGATTTTTTCCTGGCGAGCGAAAGCGAGCCTCTAATTTTAGAAGGAACCGGCTTTCGGCCTGGACATTTTTCTGTCGAAAAATGTACACATATATTTTGAAAAGGGGTCTAGGCTTTTTTTTCTTCTAAGCTTGATGGCGGTCTAGCGAGGACACTCAAAAATATATAAATAAATAAATATATAGACCAAAAAACAAGCACTACCCCCTTAAACTGCTTCAAGCTCCGTGTGTCAAGGTACTTTGACTCTAAAGTACCTTGGATTAGGCGCTGTAACTTTCAGTTTGGGAGAGGCAGATTTGCCTTTGTCTCCCTCTTGCACATAGGGAAACAAAATCTGCCTAGTCTGTGCAGGGTAGCACATTAGGATACGAAGTTGTTTATTTGTAAATGCAGTTAGTCGGGGTTAAGATAGAGATATTTATCTAGTAGATTAATTATAGTTTGGACGGTGTAACAGCCAATGACATTACTGGGTAGCCTATTACATAAGTTTACCACTTAACCCGTGGAGCCCCGGCTAGTTTTGTAATGTTTGCGCACCAGAACCCGGCCGGTTTTCAAAAAATGGTTTTATTCCAGAAACAAAAGCGAATGGGTTAGGAATGAAGGAAAAACCACGAAAAACAGCTCAAAAAGCTTAAAAAATGGTCCTACAGAGCCCCCGAAAATGGATTTTACAAGAGTAAAAAATTGAAGGCAATTATCCACAAAAAACAGGTTATTGCGCGCTCGCGCGCACGCACGTGGACTTTGAGAGTTTTCAACCATCGGCACGGTTGCGTGGGATACGTACACAGTTCCCATACAAATCTGAGCCCTCTTGAGTGGCTACACCTGAGGTCACGGTCGGCGCAATTAGGGTGACGCGCCAGGCGCGTCTCTGGGGCTGTGCGTTACATACATCGCCGACGCGTCAGGCGCGTCGCTGGGGCTGTACGGGTTAATAGAAAACAATATTGCTTTGTCTCATGAGAGTTAAAATGCATTACATTATGTGTACAACCATTTATTTTAGTGTAATTTGAATTGTTAGTTGTGAAGTATTTGTTGGCATCAATATTGCTAAGAACTTAACTCATTTTAAGTAATTGGATTAGGCCTCCTCTAAACACTCAAAGGACGTTTGTAACATCAACTACCTGGCAGGCGGGCATATTTACTGAAAACGAGCTTCATTCCATGCTCTTTTTCATGCATAAACAAGAACCAGAGCGTAATACAATTATGTATCCGAGAAAGGGCGATAATGAGCTTTCCAATGACACCTGAATCATCCTTATACGACCACGGGGTATCTTGTAGCGATCGCGTAACCGGAGGTGAAAATACCCTAAAATAAGGTAATTTCCGCGTTTTTTTCCTTATATCGCGAGGCCGGGTGTGTGTAGGGAGGCGGCGGTGGTCATTATTATTGTCATAGAACCGGCCCAGTGGTGGTGCCGAGCGGTCAGACCCCGCCTATCGTCCTCCCAATGCACGGACTCTCTCAGAGCTTCTAATGCGCATTAAACACACTTTCAATTTCTTTTGACAGCATTGTCAGCAGGGAATGCTGTAACTACCAGTTGGTTCAACTGGCTGATAGTGTGGTCTAAGTTTCTTGTAAACTTCACACTATGACACATTTTCTTACCGAGAGAAGGGTTAATGGCTGCCTGGGTATAGTTTTCAAATTGAGCCCAGGTCAATTGTGGAGTATCACACACATAACCCGATACGAGGGACATATGCCTGCCTAACTTCATTACAACAGTATGAATCTTAGAGGTATCATCGTCCTTAAATACAATGTCAAGGACTAGTTACACAACTTCAAGATATGTAGCGATATCGTGATCTTGCTTCAAAGAAATAATTTTGAGCGATTTACCAGCCATGATGACTTGTGGTATTGGGTAGATTGAATTTTTTTTTTTAAATCAAAGCCGTTATGCCGTGTTGAGACACCGCTGCCACCAGTGTTATGCGAGTATTGTAATTTAGCACGCTTTATAATGGTTCGTTATTTCCACCATAGGAAAGCTTAGAACCGTAAATCACCAACGGGGACACAACTGGCTTTAATATTACAACCCTTATATCAATCTCTACCAATGTCACAAAATACACAGTTTCGGTACACACGTTTTATTTCTTACTAGCTATGGTACAAGTTTGGCAATGAATCAAGTCTCAGCTATGGGAAATTAACTTAATTAGAATCATATGGTGTAAAGGCAATACATATGAGCAATTCTGATCAATATTTAGTCGGGAATCAGTAACATTTAAATCATGAAATAATACATACATGTATATAAAATGTACAATGTCACTAGAGAAATGACAATATAAATAAACACAGAGAGGTTGGTCACGAAGCACAATAAATAGTATCCTGAAAGTAATTGGCAACCGCAAGGTAAATAGCGGCGCAAGGTAAATAATGTTTACCGAGTCGGCGTACACACAGTGATCAAGTCATATGCAAATTAGGATACTAAGTGATGAACGAATAACTTTACGTTAATTTAGCAATAGATATCAATCTTTATTAGCTCAAAGAGTCTCAATATTGAATATAAATTGAAGTAAGTCATAAGTAATTATATTAGCCTGTACGCGTGGCTGAAATTCTCATCGACGCGAGGTTAAGCGCGACATGAATTTGACAGGAGTTTATCATTAACTCAAATGCTGCTTAACCTGAGGCTGAGGACAGGAAGCGAAATCTTTAACATAATTTAGCTAGAGATGGATAAGTAAACTCTCTCTGTGAACACTTACTTATACTTGCAATTACGTACCCAGCCAATAATACACATAAAATAATATCTGAATGGGTGTTCACAGTACGCTATGTGTAATATGCATGTGTTTATCCCGAACGAATATATATAAAGCTCTTATACGGGATATAAGAAATATATCCCGAGAATTATGTATATATCAATCCCACTAATAGAGTATGTTCTGTTTTCTCAACACGAGGTGTGATTGCAAAGAAGGAGAGAATAAATAATCTCTACGATGACGTTAAATTGAACTCTAACATATCTTATATCACCCTTCGCAAATAATCATCAAAACACTTCACACAACGAGAGGCACTTAATTTGGTTTCAGGTAGAGAAGTAGTAGCCCATGAAAGATCAGGTCACACGTAGCAACTGAGTCCGTTGTCCAGCCTGTTGACACTAGAGGCACGTCCTCTGCATACACAATTTAGCTAGATTAACCCTTTATTAGCGGCGCGCATCATATGTCGAGTGAAAGAAATTTGGACTATGTGGCGGCTCACACCATAAGTCGTGTGGCAATTTCAGCACGTACCGGTAATGTTGCTGAGAGAGCGAGACAAGTGGTGGCAGGAGAGTAGCGAGCGTATGACTGCTCCAGACCACCACGGTGGACCAACTGACATGAATCCCACCCTCCTCCACCCTCTCACACTCGCAACATAGTGAAATGTATGGGAAAAGTACCGAATTACATGGTTTTTGCACTCGTGTTGCGCGGTTGTTGCAAGAAAACTAGCGGTCATACAAGGATCGTTGTGGTGTCATTGGAAAGCTCTGTTTATGCCCTTTCAGGGATAGATACTTGTTTTACGCTCTGGGTGTTATTTAGGCATGAAAATGATCACGTAAACAGCCCTATTTTGGGTAAAAACACCCCGCTGGTGGCTATATATTATTTACCGCCTAGGCCGCTCGTTAGGTGTTAATCACTCCTAGCTCGCCTCCACCACTTCTTCGGGGTCACTAACACAACCGCGTGCAGGTACTGTTTAAGGGAACAATGGCTAACCCCTATGGAAGTAGTTCCGAATCGAAGACTTGCAATTAGTTTCGCTTGCCATAAAGGAAAGCTAGCCGAAAGCCGTCTCGAGTTTGCCTACCAATATCTTGGTTCGGCCAGGTAATATTTCAATTTAATTTACAGGCATAGTTGTGGCGTTTCGGTGTGTGAAAGGGCATAGAAAATATGGTTTCTGTTTATTGCTCCGGTTATTAAGATCCTTAAAAATATAATGCATATGAGGTCATACATAGGAACATATTCTTTATTTATTAAAATTAGATGTAATGATGAAAAAGCTTTGATAGACGAGTACTAATTTAATTACAGTTTTGGATGTCAGTACGTATTTGATGGTTTGTATGGAATGGATTTCTTATAAGGGGGAATATTATGATTACAGTTGTTTATTCCTCTCGTAGTTGTCGTTGCAAGTATCGTAGTATGGTTGCATATACGGAAAAGGAGAAGGTTGATGTCTTAATTGCATAAACATGTCTTCGTCGTAGTCCAGATCTGGTCTGGACACGGAATTCTCACTTAGTGTGTGGAGCGGGCCAATTTTCCTCTTGCGGTTGGAAGAGATTAGGGCATGACCCTTGAAGGGTCGCAGAGAGGGCACAGGTAGTGGGGGTTTGTTTACGTTAGTGCCTTCTTGGGGGTAACTTATTCGTCTTCTTTATTGGGGTTAACTTATCTATCTTCCCCTGGCTTTTGATGGATGCAGTGCGGCACTGAGATGATTGGTGTTCTTGCTGCTCTTGCTCCCACCCTGGTATTTCATTCTTTTTATAATATCGACACCAAATATTTTACACAGAATTACAAATGAGGGCGAACCATTTAACCCCTTGAGGGCATGACACGTTTTAACAGTTTATTAGAAGATTTTATACAGTTTAGGAAGGATCTGTGGCAATTAAAGAGTAAAGACTATCTCAATCAGCCCTCTGACTTTCAATAACCCTTCTTGATCTGAATAAAATCGTCTAATAATAGCCAAACACACATACAATAAGTGCGTCATCGATCCTCAGAGGGTTAATTCCATAAAGTGAGAATAACGTTTTCGATTTGCATTTCAATGATCTTTCAATAAAACCAATAATTTAATTTGCTTACTTAACCCTTCCTACCCGGGCAGCCTTTCTTAAGGACGGAGGCTGTATCCGGGCGATCTGGCTTAAAACACAACAAAAGTAAACTAAGGCTAATCTCGCTTAATATACTACCTACATTAATCAACCATATGTCAAAATGGGCGCCTTACCTTGCCGCGTAGAATGGCGTTAAGTAGAGCTTTCTAGCTCAAGTAGTTCCGGAGTTATGGTGATGGAAGTGGAGGTAACTTTTGCCGCATATGTACCTCGCCGCGTCCGAACGCTCAACCGCGGCCCAGGCTACGACGAACGTTTCGACTCGTCGCTCTACCTTGAATTATGGCGGGAAGCGATTTTTTAGTGTTTTATTGTTTATTATGCCATATATTATTGTTATTATGTTATTTTCACTCAATAAATATATTTTTCTGAAGTAATTTGTGTCTCTGTCACTTATACTTAGTGTTATTGTTATTATTATAGTAGTTATGATTATTTATACTGGACTATGGTAATTGATAGTGTCATTTTCACTTCTTTATTGTTAGGAATATATATTTTAGTGTCACTTTCACTTGTTCATATTGTTCTGAAGGCACTTATTATTACTTATGTGTGTCTCTTTCACTTAGACTTAGTTTTATAGTCATTATTATAGTAGTTATGATTATTTATACTGGACTAAGGTAATTGATAGTGTCATTATCACTTCTTTATTGTTAGGAATATATATTTTAGTGTCACTTTCACTTGTTGATATTGTTCTGAAGGCACTTATTATTACTTATGTGTCTCTTTCACTTATACTTAGTTATATTATTATTATTATTATTGAGTGTCACTATCACTGTCACTTACACTTCAATAGTTTGCCAGAGTGTGGAAATCATTGAAGCAGATGCCAGCACACAGTCCCACCTGACACTCGAGGCATTGCCAAGTGGTTTTTGTGGGTTTGCTTGGTCGTCGAGTTGTGCGGGTGCACACATAGCACCTCTTCTGCATTCTTATTCTGCTGTTAGGACCCTGGAAAGGAAGGGCGACGAGCTGGTGCTTTCTGAAGAACTCGGCACACCCTATTCTGTCCATCATGCCTGGTCCTTGTAGTGGCCTCCCTGGTGTACCCGCATGTTTTACCAGGAGCTCATGTATCAGCTGCTTTTGGAAGGTCCGCAGGCTCTTGTACTTGATGACTGGACTCGTCAAACGGTAGATGTTGTACGCGTTGAGGACAGACATATCTACTGTATGCAGGACAAACTTCTTGTACCACCTGCAAGATGTTCGCAGGCAGTCTATGAAGCCCATCTGCATGTCGGACTTGTCGACGAGGCGCATGTTCAGGTTATAGTCCAGAACAGCAGCTGGTTTTGTGATAGGGTTCTTCGTTTTTCGGTCCACCTTCCCTGTGGGGACCATCTCTGCTTTGTGGCATGTGGTGAGGAGGTTGACCTTGTGCTGGTCATGCCAGTGGATGGAGAGGATGGGGCCACTCTTCTTATGGAAGATGTCTGTCTTCTTAGTTTTGGTTGGGTAGGCTGGCATACCCTTCCTCTTCCCCTTCACTGTCCCGACAGTTCCGGTCTTGCGGTCATGGAGGTACTTGGCGAGGATAGGCGACGTGTAATAATTGTCGGTATAGAGGACGTGGTTGTCATGGAAGTACCTCTCCATCATCGTCTTTACCACAGCGCCGCCAAAACCAATGAGGGGGTCAATCTGCACCTCACCACCCTTGCCGCTGTAGACTATAAAGTCGAGCACATATCCCGTCTTGCAGTCGCAGAGGACGAAGAGCTTGATGCCGAAGCGGTGTCTCTTTGACGGGATATACTGTCGGAAGTGCAGCCTACCACGGAACAGGACCAGAGACTCGTCGATGCACAGCTTCTGAAATGGAATCAGGTAGGTGGAAAACCGATGACGTATCATGTCATACAGTTGCCTGATCTTCCAGAGTGTTTCGGGCTCGTGGACATGCATGTTATTTGTCAGATGAAAATATGAGAGGATGTCGAAGTACCTATCCCTTGACATGAATTTGCCAAATGCTGGAGTCGTTGTGAGGTCGCCAGTTATCCAGTAGTCGGCCAGAACGTGCTTCTTTATGTGTGTCATCAGCATTGTGAGTGCCAAGAACACATATAATTCTGCCACAGTGAGAGCTCTCCATGCCACCATCTTGGCACTGGTCTTCCTCCCAAGAAAGTTTGAACAGATAGCCTGGTGGTTATTTGTCTCTTTGACAAGGTATTCCATGACTTCATTGTCGTAGAAGCCACAGAAAAGTTCACTGGGGGTGGCATTTGGGCGACAGGGATATGCTGGTGACACCCCGGAACCCTGTTGTACCTCGTCAAAGGCAGGACAATCTGGCACAAAATCCGCCCCATCTGACCACACAAACATTTCAGCAGCTCGAGGACGAGGACGTGGAGCTGCAGCAGGCACACGCCCTGGACGCCCTGGCACACGCCCTTGGCCACACGGATGCCCAGGCGGACGCCCTACACGCCCAGGCCCAGGGGCATCGGCGTCGGCAGGCTGACCACGTCCACGACTTCGCCCTTTGACTCTTCTTGTCGGGACTTCCTCTTCCTCTTCCTCTTCCTCTTCGTTTTCCTCTTCCTCAGGCGACGTCAGGTCATCTGGGACAATGTTGCGGTCGTCAGCAGCCTCTTCAGGAGACAACTCTGGTGAAGAATAGACCGGGCGTCGGCGGCGTGGGGCTGCGGGAGGTTGAGCAATGGGAGCCTCGGCCTCGGGAGTTGGGCTCCTTTTGTGGCTAGCCGTGGACTTTTCCGCAGGAAATAATGACCTACGATGCGGTGCCTGTGGTGGCACACTGTGGGAGGCCAATGACGCACTTTTAGAGGCCCTTTGGTCATCCTCGGGGACAGATGAAGCCGAGGGCTGTGGGTGGCCCTCCCGGCGTCCCGGGTCAAGGCGTCGGGACAAAGGAATGCGGGTGGTTGCTAGGCCTGGGTCGGCGTCACTCTCACTATCTACGCCTTCCCTCACTTTTTCTGCTTCCCTGCGTGCTTTCTTGGCTTCATTTTTCACTAAAGACTGTTTATAGAAGTATTTACCCACTTTCAAGGGCGTACGGGCAGGCAAAGGGGAAGGTCCTGGCGTAGGGCTAGGGCTAGGCCTAGGCCTACCCTGACCTACGAAACTAGGCGAAGGGGTTGGCTCTAGCACACTTGGTACTTCAATAGCACCTTCCTCCACCACTTCCACATCAGGATCATCACTACTATCACCCCCCTCAAATAAATCAACATTGTCATCAGCACCAAATCCCACAAAATCGTCAATTTCGCTCCCACTTCTACTCTGAATATAGAGGTTTTTGTCCACAGAGCTTTCACCACTGCTCAAATCCGGGTTGAAAAGTTCACGGTGTATTGCACTCTCACTTAGCAAACGTTTCACTTTCCTTAGTTTCTTTTTCTTCTCGGTTGGCAGAGGCGTAGATGTTGCAAGCGGTGTAGCACTGGGACGCGCGGGAGATTGCACAGTATCGGACGCGTCGGAATTCATTTTTTTGCTGTAGCTCTCAATGGCGGCAACGTAGGAACTGATAAGCGTGGTAGTTGAGGCTTGGTGGCGCTACGATCGCCCACGCAAAGTAAAATTTGCCCGCGCGAAATTTAAAGCACGCTTTAAAGCAAATGCCTTAGGTAAGGCATACCGGGTAGCGGCCCTTCAGCCGCGCTGTCCTTACCTAAGGCAGCCCGGGTAGGAAGGGATAAGGGGGTAGTGCTTTCCTTTTTGGTCTATATATTTATGTATTAACTATATATTTAAGTTTCCTCGCTAGATCTCCATAAAGCTTAAAAAACAACCCTAGACCCCCTTTCAAGATATATTTGTAAATTTTTCGGTAGAAAAATGTCCCAGCCGAAGACCGATTTGTTCTAAAATTACAGGCTTGCTATCGCTCGCCCGGAAAACGTCGACACCTAAATGGCATGAAAGGTCTTAATATTGACAAAGAAATGGGGCGAAAGGTCTCAAAATCGCCAAACTAACGGCACGAGCGTCTTAAAATCGCAATATTGATATGCTAAGCATGGGGGAGAAGAGTGTCCAGAAAAAGCGAATACCTCCCCCTTAATTAATTTGGTCCATTGTTGTCTGTGTATTACATTGCTTGATATTGTTACTCATAGCTCAGTTTTTGAGTTGACCAGCAATCATCGAGTAGTTTGTCATTTCATTCTTGTAACCTATATGTAGTACTTTACATGTATCGGCATTGAAACTCCTTTGTCTAGTTTGGGCCCAGTTTGATTATATGTCTAACTCATTTTGGATTGGCTCAACATGAAAGGCAGATTCCACTATGTTTTCATTTTAGTATCATTTCTAATTTGTATATTGTACACGATAGGTCATCATCAATGTCATTGATATATATCAATACAAAAACAGGTCAGAGCACTGAATCCTGAAGCACTCCTTTTGTGACATTTTTCTAGTCTGAGGTTCTACCATATACAACTCTCGTTACACGTCCAAAAGCCAGTTCTTAATCCACTGAAGTACCCATCCTTGAATGCCATGAGCTTTTATTTGTATTAGATGCTCATGAGGGACTATATCGAGAACTTTCTGGAAATCAAGGTAGACAATGTGAACGGCTTTCCTATCGTCATACTTACTAAAAATATTGCAAAACAAAAAATCAAGAAAATTGTTCAGACATGAACGCTCGTTTCGAAAGCCATGTTGCAAGTTGTATAATATTATCCTTTCTTTTGAAAGGTTCACACGTTTATCTCTGATTATTGTTTCAAGCAATTTACATATGATTGAAGTCAAGCTTATCAGACCATTGTTACAGGGTAGTAATTTATTTCCTTTCTTTAACATAGGAGTTACATTTGCCTATTTCCATTCGTTGAGTATAATGACAAATTGCATTATTTTATTAACCCTCTCCGACATATGACGCGATTTTGAGCCAATTAGGGATACTTTAAAGCCTTTGTTACCATCAGGGGTATTTAGAAACCTTTAGTTTAGTTACTTCAACCTCTGCAGTTGTCTTTGAGTTAGCTGTGGGCAGAAAACTAATTTTGGAGAGGTAATTATAAGAGTGTGAGAACTCTATTTCTTATTGCTAATCTGGCAACCACTGCGTCATTTGTTCGTGAAAGGGTTAAAGAATGAAGCTAATGGATTTGATATCTCGTCTTTTAGTTCCTTCAAACCTCTAGGAGAATTTGTGTCGGGTCCAGGGGTTTAAGGACATAAGTTTGTTAATGCTGATTAGTACATCACTTTCCGTGACTATTGTTACGACCTGGCACTCGGGTACACAAGGGCTCTAAATCAGGACTCGAATACGGCTCGCTGCCACAACGGAAACACACGATCCCAACCCCTGAGTACTGCCAGCCGAACAAAAAACACCAATACCCTCCAGAGTTCAATCTGCTATAACGGGGTATACAAGAACTCGGTACTAGTGTTCAACAACAGACTAATAAAGAGACAGGAATTATCTAGTCTGGTCAACAATCAAACAAAGAAGTAAGAAACAACAACACCAAAGAATAGTGTTGGCCGAAGCCGAAGTAATCCACCCTTGACTAAGAACTTAAGAAGTCCTCCACCCTCTACTTCGGATCGGCACTATTACGTTACGTTAATTAATAGTCCTTAAGCATCGAGCAAGGAATCTTCTGAAAAAAGTTAGATGCTTCTCGGATGCTCGTAAGAAGTACGTATCGGATTTTGAACAGTAATTCAATAAGAAAAACACTGGCAATTAAATACTATTAACCCTTAATTAGAGGCTCACCACATAAGTCGAGTTAAATAAAGCTGGACTATGTGGCGGCGCTCGACATAGGTCGAGTGGCAATTTCAGCACGTAATGTTGCTGAGAGAGAGAGACAAGTGGTGGCAGGAGAATAGCGAGCGTATGACTGCTCCAGACCACCGCGGCGAACATACTGACACGAATCCCAGCTCCCTCCTCCCTCTCTCACTCGCTATATAAGGAATTGTATCGGGAAAGTGGCTAATTACATGCTTTTTGCACTCGCGTTGCACGGTTATTGCAAGAAAACTAGCCATCATAAAAGGATCGTTATGGTGTCATTCGAAAGCTCTGTTTATGCCCTTTCAGGGATAGGTACTTGTTTTACGTTCTGGGTCTTATTTAGGCATGAAAATGATCACGTAAACAGCCCTATTTTGGCTAAAAACACCCCGCTGGGCGGTACATATAAATAAACCGCATAGGCCCCTCGTAAGGTGTTAAAGGTTTAAATTGGCATAAGAATAATTAAAAGAATATGCAATAGTAAATGGCAAACATTAAAAAGAAGTACTCCGCAAATGCAACGGCAATAGCCTACTCGGATTGTGCTCGTGGGCCACTAATCACTAAAGTAGCCAAGCTTGCAACACATGAAATCAATAGTGCATAAACAATATCATACATAAGGAAAGCTTCAATACTATTCTGTATCTACTAATCGAGTAAAGTCTAGCTGGGGTACTGTGGGCAAAAGGTAGCAGTGACTGAGCAAAAACGGCTCGTAGCCTAGCGAAGTCCTCACAACTGTTTAAAGTATTACGTTAACACTAACAAGTGCACTTTGAGAAATCCAGATCCCTTGTATCTGGTTTTCTCCCGGCTCCTTGACAAAGTAAAAACAAGCTGTTAATAAAATACAGGGTGGTTAGGCTCTTGCCCTCACGCACTGTAAATTATTAACTCAACACAGTCAGCCGCGAAGACAACCTAGGCTTCACTGAACCGAAACGAGTATGCAGGTTTATCGCTTAACCACTGCATTAAACAACAACTCGTAACACAGAAAAGTCTTACCCCAGTCTAGCATTACCTAGACTAGCAGAAAACAGGAATAATAATAACACACAGGGAAATGCATAGACAAGTGCAACAAACATAAATCAATCCTATTCTAAGTTAACCCTTCCAAAATAGGCTATCTAATAGGCATGTATCTCATGAGAACTCAAGCGATAATACGTTGGCTGACTAGCTCTGCACCAACGGGACCATGGAAGTTAAAAAGGGTAGGGAAAAGAGGAGATAAGAATGTAAGGTAGTAGAGAAAGTTCACATCAGTCAGAAGAATATATATAGTTAGCAAGGGAAATGAGAAGTCGCTCTGCCTAATGAGTTCTGATGAAAAAATGGCTAGACTTCCCTTTTTATACCCGGCCCTCTAGTGAGCCCAACGTCAACTACTAAGGACCGCCCACTGACAATCATTACGTAATTTCTCTCTCTCCTCTGGGATAGACAAAGGCTCCCCTAGCACTGAGGGGAGGGAGGAGGGGGGAGTGCTAGTGAGTTAGGCCCACCTCCCGCATGGCGCACCCACTGACCCCCAACGGTGGCTGCTTCTCCCCCCATCATTACAAATAAGTTTTACACACAATACTTATAACTAATGATATAAAATAGAACTCGTTGACTCAGATGAAAACAAAATACATATTCATAATACTTATAGTACAACGGCTCACATGAACTAAGTTAGGAAACTCTACATAGACTACAGCCAAAGTTCCTGCTTTGACGATCCTAGCGAGAGTGGGGCATGACTAGGCGTTCTGTACAGCATGCTCACACTGGACATGCGTCACACCTCCCCCAAGATTTTACTTGCTCAACCCCGAGCTAAAATCTGACAAACACAGAACCCCATCAAGCCCCTCACACCCAGCGACCGCATGGCACTAAAACAAAGCTGAGTTTATCACCAAAACACATCTTATTATTAAAAAAAAATTCACATTTTAGAACTCCTCCCAACAATAGCAAAAAGACACAATATCATGCTCCCAGAGCGAGCTTACAGCAGCTCAGCCGTTTGATAGTTCGTGGACTACTCAAACTCTATAGGCTATGACAAACTTATACGATTATCTATATCAAAAGAAAGAGTTTTTATATGATTTTTATATTTTAATATGTTTTTCCCGGCTGCACTATAAGGGCAGCCTATTTTCCTCCACTCAAACCCACACACCTGTGATAGCCTACGACTGATCATCCACCCTTGATAAACAATCCGCGATCACATTGTCACATCCAGCAATATGACGGATGTCCAGGTTATACTCCTGCAACATCAAAGACCACCTGGTCAGTCTCATATTGCGATTGTGAAATTGATTCAGGAATCTCAAAGGGTGATGATCAGTGTAGATAACCACGACTGGGCCATAGGCTGGAACATACACCTCGAAGTGCCTGAGCGACAGCACAATCGCCAGTAATTCCTTTTCTATTGTAGAATAGTTCTTTTGTGCAGCATTGAACTTCTTAGAAAAGAAACTTACTGGGTGTTCCACACCTTCATTGTCTGTCTGTAGCAAGACGGCACCAGCCCCTACACCACTAGCATCTGTTGCCAGCTGAAAAGGCCTGTTAAAGTCTGGGGCCCTGAGTATCGGGTGAGTACATAGCAAATGTTTCACCAAAGTGAAAGCCTTTTCACACTCAGGTGCCCACAAAAACTTTTTGTCTTTAGATAACAAATCTGTGAGAGGTGCCAACACCGTTGAGTAACCTTTTATGAAGCGTCTGTAGTAGCCTATCATACCCAAGAATCTCATAATCTGCTTCTTGGTTGTTGGGTGCGGAAATTTATTGATAGCCTGTACCTTGTTCTGAGGAGGGCACACCTGTCCCCTTCCCACTACAAACCCAAGGTACTGCACAGTGGCTTTTACGAAGTCACACTTTGCCAAATTTACTACCAGACCTGCTTCACTAAGTTTCCGGAACAAGGTCTCAAGGTGCTCACAATGGCTCTCAAAGTCGTCATCATAAATGATTACATCGTCCAAATATACGGTGCAATTTGGAATGTCCTTTACAATTTCATTCATCAGGTTCTGAAACGTTGCTGGTGCATTCTTAAGTCCGTAAGGCATAATATTGCACCGGTAGGTACTCCCGTCCACAACAAAACCACATACCTCTTTAGCACGCTCGGACAAAGGTACTTGCCAGTAACCTTTTACTAAATCTACTTTAGACAAAAAACGAGCATTACCAATTTTGTCAACACTATCATCAACCCGAGGAAGAGGATATGGGTTAGTTGGAGTCAAACCGTTTAACCTACGGAAATCAATACAAAAGCGTACCTTGCCATCTGGCTTAGGCTGCAGTGTTACAGGGGAAGTCCACTTAACTGTGCCTTTCTCTATCAACCCTCTACCGAGCATATACTCCAACTCATCCCTCAGAGCTGGTAGTTTTATGGGGGGCACACGGTACGGGATTGACTTAAAGGGTAGATGGTCCCCCACGTCAACATCATGCATAGCCTGAGTAGTGAGGCCTGGGTGTTCAGCAAATACAGTGGGGTATGAACCGAACAACTGACGGATAGCATCAAACTGCGGCTCAGGCAAATGAGCTATAGCCTCGTCAGCCCTTAGGCTCGAGTTCCCCGCCCACTGATCCGCTGAAACATGTTGATCCCAGCTATCCTCCTCTGAAGCTTGACTGTCCCCCTCTCCTTCTCCACCACGGCCGCAACAAGCCAACACAGGGACAGTGAGAGGCTCAGAGGGGCGCCTCACATACTCTTTAATAAGGTTCACGTGACATAACTGGTTCTTTTTCCTCCTGTCTGGAGTGGCAACAAGGTAATCTAAGTCTGAAATTTTTTCTACAATTTTATAAGGTCCAGTGTACTTCGCAGAGAGGGGGTTACCAACCAAAGGCAACAAAATTAATACCTCTTGTCCTACAGTGAACTTCCGGAGCCTCACTTTGCGATCATACCTGTCCTTCATCAAAGCTTGTGATTCTGTCAAATTTCTACCTGCCATCTCCAGACTCTTAAGCATGCGCTCACGGCTTTCAAGCACATACTTTAATAATGGACAAGGCTGCACAGTCCCCTCCCAAATTTCTTTCAGCATGTTAAGGGGGCCCCTGACACGGTGTCCAAAAATCAGCTCGTTTGGACTAAATCCCAGGCTCTCACCAGGTACCTCCCGAGCAGCAAACAGCACATAAGGCAATCCAAGATCCCAATCCATACCGTTGTCAGCACAATAACACCTGAGCATGCTTTTAAGTGTAGCATGCCACCGCTCAAGCACCCCTTGACTCTCAGGGTGATACGCTGACGATACTACTGCTCGTATCCCATGCTGTTGCATTGTTTGCTTGAACATGTTGGAGGTGAAATTAGATCCCTGATCAGACTGAATCTCCTCCGGGTACCCGTACCTTGAGAAGTACCACAACAAGTTACTGACTACCGTCTTAGCCATTCCATTTTTCATAGGGTATGCATCGGGGTATCTAGTGGCAACATCCATTATGGTTAACAAAATATTATTTCCCGCCTTAGTGGGAGGGAGTGGACCAACCATGTCAACAATAATTTTACTAAAGGCTGGCCCAATCACAGGAATAGGGTGTAACGGAACCTTAGGAATATCTTGGTTCGGTTTCCCGACACGTTGACAAATATCACAGGAGTTTATCCATGACTGCACATGAGACTTCATCCCCGGCCACCAAAACAATTTCCCCAAAGCCGCCACCGTTTTTCTCACCCCTAGATGTCCTGCCAGTGGTGTGTCATGCGCCAACCTCAGTAGGCTATCCCTGCACTCCCGTGGCACCACCAACTGGTCCACTACTCCGGACCCCTTTTGCCAACTACGTTTAGGGTCTTGAAAACGCCTATAAAGAATGCCTTCTAAATAAAAAAAATCTCCTGGCTGTGCATCGCCGTCCTCGTCGAGCTCTACAGCTCCATTAGCACACGTTTGGAGCTCAGGGTCCTCTAGTTGCAACCGACGTATATCTGAGGGTGCCAAGCGATCTAACTGCTCCCGGAGCAATGCATGACCTTCCCCGATACTGGGCTGCTCCCTCTGTCTCTCTCGATGTACATAATGTTGCTGTCGTGGAGACTCGTCATGCCCAGCCTCGTCACTCTCGATGACAGGCCCAGGGGCTACTCCAGAATTAAGTAATGGTGCTAATACTGAATCACCCAGGAGAGCCGCCGAGTCAAAACTCTTAAAACCAACTCCAGCTTTAGCCTCCTCCTGTTGATCGTTCCTCCGCTGGTCTGAAGACGGAGGACTAGGCTGTGACACTTTAGCTGCCCGAGCTCGGGTGACAACACACGCCATGGGTTGTGTCTGGCACCGCTCGACCCACTCTTGCTCTTCCCTACTCACGTCGGCCGGCCTCTCGGCAACGACTAAGGGTAGAACCTCAGAAGCGGGCATTGCAAAGTCGTTGCCGAGAAGAAGGTCGACGCCCTCCACTGGCAGTTTCTCCACAATCCCGACATCCAATTCACGTGCCACACCATCCACCTCCAACTCCAACCGCACCAGCGGGTATGACCGAGTTGCATTAATACCCTGCACCACTACCACCCGAGCCGCGTTTATAGGGTAGCCAGTCAAGTTTTTCATCAGAGTCTGGGAAGCACCTGTATCACGCAAGACCTCTACTCCATGCTTGCGCCCCGCCCACATCACGCAACCCCGCCCTCTATGGTCGCAAAAAACATCCTGAGCAGGGTTCGAGCCTCCCAGGTGCTTCTGCATTGGCTGTGCCTCAGCCTCTGACGAACTGCCCCAGGCAAACTCAGATGACTTCGGAGACACACCAATGTTGCAGGCCAAAGACACAGCTGCTGTAGGTGGTTTGCTAGGACAGACTCTTGCAAAGTGCCCCTTTTTATGACAATGATAACACTCCAACTCCCCTTTGGGCTTCCCTTGGTACTGGGAAGGGCCCGGCCCCTTCTCAAATGGGACGGTGCTAGTCTTGGTATCATGGCTCTTGTACTTGTTTGCATAAGGTATATCACTAACTCGGGGGGGGTGGGGCGTCACACCCCTTGTTACCTGCCTCACTACGCTGGGCAGACCCGCACCCACGAATTAGTGATAGCCGGAGGTCAGCCATCTCAGCTGCCTCCTGTAGAGTTTTTGGGTTCTTTTCTTTAACCGGCAGCCGATAGGCCTCACGGAAGGCTTCCTATAGGGAACGCGATAGGCCTCACGGAAGCAGGACCATAAAAAAAGCCTTCCATAAAAAAAAAAGGGCCTATCAAAACAAAGGAATTTGTCTCTAGGTGAGATAATTCCCCTCCAGTACTCATCCATGTAAATCTCACCCACCCCCCTCCCCTCCTTCCCCACCTTATTCCCCCCTCCCTCCCCTCCTCAATTATCACCTATTTTTCCTCTTATTATCATCATTTATCGGTTATTTTCTCTCCCGCGATAATGTAGCACAAGTGGGTTAAAAAGATCGTTATGCAACACCCAGACACCGGCACACACCGCCTCCCTCGTCTCAGTTGACTCCCAGACAGCGAGAGGGGAGGGCTGCCTGTCTCTCTCTCTCGCCTGAGATTATGACCGGGTGGCCAATATCTTCGTTTTTCACCACCCAAATGCTTTTCCCACTTATTTTAGCACTCTTGAAGGTTCATATATACATCATATATGTAAAATAAAAGCATACCGAAAACAAATAATGGTTTATATTGTAAATATAACGAATTCTGTCAGAATCCAGGGCTAGAAATGCACAAATAACTACCCTAGCACCTACGTCTATATCGCGCTTGTCAGGTTAATAGTTAAAGTCATTTCTGCACCAGTACACTTATAAAACTGCTCGAGCAGAAACAGCTCAGTCAACTGTTCGGCCGTCTCAGCTTTCTCAGAACGTGTCCAGTTTTTAAGTGCATCTTTTAAGTCCCGGGCATGTTCAAGAAAGGTCGCCTCCCTAGTCTTTGTAACACCCCGAAACTTCAATCGATATGTTTCCGGTTGCAACTCGTATGCCCGTAGGACAGCTCTCTTCAATTCTGGGTAGTCAATGCAAGACTCTAAAGGCAGTGCATCATAAGCCTTCAGACCCTTACCCGTAAGTCTTGAGGAGACTAGAGCTGCCCACTTCTCTTC
Organism: Paralithodes platypus; assembly: GCA_032716605.1. Taxonomy (NCBI): domain Eukaryota; kingdom Metazoa; phylum Arthropoda; class Malacostraca; order Decapoda; family Lithodidae; genus Paralithodes; species Paralithodes platypus. The sequence continues at coordinate 22,433,126 of CM064525.1, forward strand.
AGGCCAATTATGCTCCCTACATTTCTTCTCCAAATGATTAAAAAAATTCTGTGACTTCAGTTTCACTAAATACCGGCACCAATTTGACTAATTGGGCCAAGGACTGTTCTCTTACTTGGCCCTCACGGCCCATCCAATTCCCTGTCGACTCTGCACGAGACTTATCTAAATCTAATTTAGCACAATATTTCTCCGAGTCGTACCTAAGCTCAGCCTCATGCCTCCTAACCTCAATCTCATGCCTCCTCGTCTCATCCTCCTGCCTCCTGGTCTCATTCTCCTGCCTCCTGGTCTCATCCTCCTGCTTCCTAGCCTCAATCTCCTGCTTCCTAGCCTCAATCTTAGGAAGCTCAAGTCTAAATACCATATCTGGAGACAGGCAGGAAGAGGGAGCTGCCACTACTGAAGGAGGGGGGGCAAAAACTGGGGAACCACCATGTGCACCACCCGAGGGCACTCCAATCTGCCAATTCTCATCCCTCTGTGGGAGAGTGCTAACCTCCGGTAACGGAGTGGACGGCACTGTGGGAGTCGAGTGAGAGGGGATCTGGGGAGGAACCCCCCCAAACGCCCTCTCCTCCGAAACCCCATGTCGCCCACGCAACACCCAGGAAATCAGCTCCCCCTTGGACATCCCTACTACATTGGAAATGCCCAAAACCTTGGCTATCAGGTGCAAGCCACAAACATCCACCCCAGTCAGCCTCTCCTCCGTCACGTGGTACCGCTTACTCACAAAAACTCTAGCATCCTCCTCACTGGTTACTAACGGCACACCTTCAAATGGCATCTCTCGCTCATCGTCAGTGCTAATGCACGACATACTGAAGTCCACAAAAAAATTCTCGAGACAAAAGTGTTAAACTTCCTATGCAAGCACTAATTACTAAATTAACTGGAGTCTCTTAAATGCTTTACTAATTGCCATACAAAAAAAAATATTCTTCAATATGCACGCTAAAATACAAACAAACAAATGTTGTACAACTCTGCAAAAATTTATACTGTTCACAAAATCCTAAGCAAGGTCGCCATTTGTTACGACCTGGCACTCGGGTACACAAGGGCTCTCAATCAGGACTCGAATACGGCTCGCTGCCACAACGGAAACACACGATCCCAACCCCTGAGTACTGCCAGCCGAACAAAAAACACCAATACCCTCCAGAGTTCAATCTGCTATAACGGGGTATACAAGAACTCGGTACTAGTGTTCAACAACAGACTAATAAAGAGACAGGAATTCTCTAGTCTGGTCAACAATCAAACAAAGAAGTAAGAAACAACAACACCAAAGAATAGTGTTGGCCGAAGCCGAAGTAATCCACCCTTGACTAAGAACTTAAGAAGTCCTCCACCCTCTACTTCGGATCGGCACTATTACGTTACGTTAATTAATAGTCCTTAAGCATCGAGCAAGGAATCTTCTGAAAAAAGTTAGATGCTTCTCGGATGCTCGTAAGAAGTACGTATCGGATTTTGAACAGTAATTCAATAAGAAAAACACTGGCAATTAAATACTATTAAAGGTTTAAATTGGCATAAGAATAATTAAAAGAATATGCAATAGTAAATGGCAAACATTAAAAAGAAGTACTCCGCAAATGCAACGGCAATAGCCTACTCGGATTGTGCTCGTGGGCCACTAATCACTAAAGTAGCCAAGCTTGCAACACATGAAATCAATAGTGCATAAACAATATCATACATAAGGAAAGCTTCAATACTATTCTGTATCTACTAATCGAGTAAAGTCTAGCTTGGGTACTGTGGGCAAAAGGTAGCAGTGACTGAGCAAAAACGGCTCGTAGCCTAGCGAAGTCCTCACAACTGTTTAAAGTATTACGTTAACACTAACAAGTGCACTTTGAGAAATCCAGATCCCTTGTATCTGGTTTTCTCCCGGCTCCTTGACAAAGTAAAAACAAGCTGTTAATAAAGTACAGGGTGGTTAGGCTCTTGCCCTCACGCACTGTAAATTATTAACTCAACACAGTCAGCCGCGAAGACAACCTAGGCTTCACTGAACCGAAACGAGTATGCAGGTTTATCGCTTAACCACTGCATCAAACAACAACTCGTAACACAGAAAAGCCTTACCCCAGTCTAGCATTACCTAGACTAGCAGAAAACAGGAATAATAATAATAAAACACAGGGAAATGCATAGACAAGTGCAACAAACATAAATCAATCCTATTCTAAGTTAACCCTTCCAAAATAGGCTATCTAATAGGCATGTATCTCATGAGAACTCAAGCGATAATACGTTGGCTGACTAGCTCTGCACCAACGGCACCATGGAAGTTAAAAAGGGTAGGGAAAAGAGGAGATAAGAATGTAAGGTAGTAGAGAAAGTTCACATGAATATATATAGTTAGCAAGGGAAATGAGAAGTCGCTCTGCCTAATGAGTTCTGATGAAAAAATGGCTAGACTTCCCTTTTTATACCCGGCCCTCTAGTGAGCCCAACGTCAACTACTAAGGACCGCCCACTGACAATCATTACGTAATTTCTCTCTCTCCTCTGGGATAGACAAAGGCTCCCCTAGCACTGAGGGGAGGGAGGAGGGGGGAGTGCTAGTGAGTTAGGCCCACCTCCCGCATGGCGCACCCACTGACCCCCAACGGTGGCTGCTTCTCCCCCCATCATTACAAATAAGTTTTACACACAATACTTATAACTAATGATATAAAATAGAACTCGTTGACTCAGATGAAAACAAAATACATATTCATAATACTTATAGTACAACGGCTCACATGAACTAAGTTAGGAAACTCTACATAGACTACAGCCAAAGTTCCTGCCCTGACGATCCTAGCGAGAGTGGGGCATGACTAGGCGTTCTGTACAGCATGCTCACACTGGACATGCGTCACACTATATTAGTCAGAATGTCATTATTGTTTATTGGAGCTGGTGTGGTAAGAGAAATAAAGTTAGATCTTCTGTAAAAAAAAAATACAAACAAATAAAAAAACAGTCCTTGAGAATGATACCCATAAACAAGAACAGATCTTAAGTTAGTTTGTGGTCCTATTTGCGAGATAATGACCTTCTTACTTCTGATAAATCTATAGAATTCAATTGGGTTTGATTTTCTTAAGTCTTCAATGCATGATTCCAATGTTTCTTATTAAATGTATTTATTTGTTTATTTATTCATTTTTAGTTTATGGCGGAGATTTAGATAATTTATCCTGTCTGTGGGTGATCAACTGATCATTATCCTGAACAAACTGAAGGGTTCGATGCTTGACTTTATATCTCCGAAGGTGTGTGACCACACCGGACATTCTTGTCTGGGCAGCACACTCTAAGTATGGTCTTACCTGGGATATACACAGTAGCTATATGCCTCGTTTGTCTCTCTTTTGCTCTCTCACACACAGGTTCTGTTACATCCACGAGGCACATAGCTGCTCTTCTTTGAGGAAATGGCGTCCACCTAATACTTCAATTTACTAGGTATTACTGAAGCATGGCTGAACATCGAACAAAGAGACTTCTTAGCTGAATATAACATTTGAATGCAGTCAGATAAACACAAATTGGGAAAGTGTTTTGTTGTACATACTGTAGAGAGATATCTTCACCCAGTTTACCCAATCTTACTTGCTATCATGTTCCCAAGTTTGACTCCAATGTATTATCAACTCTTTGGCTTAAGCTACCTTCTTATTTTCAAACTTAATATATCTGTACTGTTTATCTCTCTCGTAAATCTCCTGACGATCCATAATTCTTTGATTATCTTACCTCTAAAGTGGAACACATTTATCTATCTCTCCCTGCTCTGACATCTCCAGCTTAGGTGATTTCAATGTACACCACTGCCAAGGGCTCTCCTCTCATTTCACTGATTAACCTGATGAACAAACCTAAATCTTTCCTATCTTAAATTACCTTTAGCAGGTAGTTCAGCACCCTATTCATATTCATGACTTCCTTACAGATCGGCCTAATATTCCTGGTTTACTTCTAACCTCTAACCCTTCTGCTTACTCTGGAAATATTTTCCCTCTGTTGGGCTCCTCCGATCATGACCTTATCTCTGGTGGTGCTTATAGCACTTTGGTGCTGGCAATTAACGGGCTCCTCTATATTTCTCTAATTTCCCTTCCAATGAATTTTGCTCGGAGTGTGCCGAACGCATTATTGAGGTGACCATTTTGAGCATAGAGGCATAGATTCCAGTGTCTTTCTCTCAATCTATTTCTAATGCAAAATGGTCTTGGTATACCCACAATTCTTCTACTGCTGTCCGCAATATAGAGGAAGCATACAAACTACAGACTCTTTCAAACTCACAAATCTCAAAATCTGTATGTTTCTCTCCGGAATCATGTTAAATCTGTTCTTTGAATTGCCAAATTATCATTCATCAATAACAAATTTAATGAACTTCTAGCTCTTCCCAAGCTTTTTGGCATCTACCCAAAATTTCTCCAACAATTTTACCTCCTCATCTTTCCCTCCTCTTTTCCACTCTGATGGCAACACCGTCACTTCTTCCTCTGACAAAGCTAAACTCTTCACTCAAACATTCGTAATAAACTCAACCTTGGATGATTCTGGTCCTATGCTTCCTCCCCCCCCCCCCTCACATACTTATCTATATTTTATTAATTTCACCACAACACCAAACACTTTCATTGAAATTAATGAAAGCATATATGTGATGACAGAGTGGATAGAGAAGGTTTGTGGAAAGTACTTAGAATATACGGAGTAGAGGGCAAGTTGCTGAAAGCAGTGAAGAGCATGTATGAGGGTGCAAAGGCGGCAGTACGTGTGGAGAGTGAGCAGAGCGAGTTCTTTGACCTGAATGTTGGTTTGAAACAGGGGTGTGTGATGTCCCCGTGGTTGTTTACTGTATATATGGATGGAGTTATGAAAGAAATACTATCAAGAGCAGTGGATGTTGGTGTATCGCTGAAAAGGGAGGGAATTGAGTGGAAGCTACCTATACTGCTGTTTGCGGATGATACAGTTCTGATGAGTGATAATGAATGGGAGTTGCAGGGTCTGGTAAATGAGTTTGGAACAGTGTGCGAAAAACGGAATTTGAAGGTAAATACGGGGAAGAGCAAGGTTATGGTCTTCGAAAGGGGTGAAGTCACAGAGTGTGAGGTGAAGCTGAACGGTCAGGCTATGGAGATCGTCAACTCTTTTAAGTATCTGGGCAGTGTGTTGAGTAAAGATGGGACTATGGATGAAGAGGTGCGGGAGAGGGTACAGGGAAGAGGGTTGTAGGAACGCTAAAAGCAGTAACAAGAAATAGGGTGGTCAGTATGGAAGTGAAGAAGTCCTTGCATGACAGTGTGGTAATCCCGACACTGACTTACGGAAGCGAAGCATGGATGTTGGTTGAGAGACTCAGACCAAGAGTGAGAGCAGTGGAAATGAATTACTTAAGGAGTGCGTGCGGAGTTACATGGAGGGATAGACAGACTAATGAGGAAGTAAGAAGGAGGTGTGGTGTGGAGGTAGATGTGCTGGAAAGTGTGAAAAGGAACAACTTGAGATGGTTCGGCCATATGGAACGTATGGAAAGCGAGAGAATGACTAAGAGGGTGTATGAGAGCGAGGTGGAGGGACAGAGGGGGAGAGGTAGACCGAATATGAGGTGGAAGGATGGAGTGAGGAAGTACATGAACGAAGGTGGTGCTGGTTGGGGGGAGGGGCGTCGACTGACTGGGGACAGAGGTGCATGGGGGCGGTTCGTTCGTGGCCACCCCTTCGGGGATCACGGCGTCAGGCAATAGATAGATAGATAGATAGATATATGTGATCCACCGGAATTCGAACCTAGGTTATCACACACATATTTTTAAACACTCTAACCATTACGCCACTGGCCTGGTAATCCAATGGACCCGGGTTCGAATCCCAATATGTCAATGGGAAGATATTATTGGGATGGAATTTGTGCTGTACCTAGTTTCAGTGCATTACCACAGCACTCCGAAATGCCAAAACAAAATACCCTCATTGTTCCCTGATTAAATAGCACTGCATGAATATTCCCATATTCAAAATATGCTACAGGGGGGCAATGCCTAGTGAGTTAATTGCTCAATAGGTGGCGTTCTGAGAGTGAGGGTCCGAGCCTGGGGAGTGAGACTGTGAAGCGCAGGGGCGAAGCAGCTTCAGAGATGGAGTTGGGTTCGAGCCGTAAGTATGTGCTTCGCATGTCTCACTCCCTAGACTGGAACAAGACCTCACGGGCCTCACCGTGTTCAGCGGTAGAGTGTAAAGGCTATTAGCCTATGCCCGAGAGGAAGTAGTTGGATTATAGAAAAAAAAAAAAAAAAAAAAAAAAAAATATATATATATATATATATATATATATATATATATATATATATATATATATTGTTAAGACCGGTGTTACGAACTGGCACTCGGGTACACAAGGGCTCTCAATCAGGACTCGAATACGGCTCGCTGCCACAACGGAAACACACGATCCCAACCCCTGAGTACTGCCAGCCGAACAAAAAACACCAATACCCTCCAGAGTTCAATCTGCTATAACGGGGTATACAAGAACTCGGTACTAGTGTTCAACAACAGACTAATAAAGAGACAGGAATTATCTAGTCTGGTCAACAATCAAACAATGAAGTAAAAACAACAACACCAAAGAATAGTGTTGGCCGAAGCCGAAGTAATCCACCCTTGACTAAGAACTTAAGAAGTCCTCCACCCTCTACTTCGGATCGGCACTATTACGTTACGTTAATTAATAGTCCTTAAGCATCGAGCAAGGAATCTTCTGAAACAAGTTAGATGCTTCTCGGATGCTCGTAAGAAGTACGTATCGGATTTTGAACAGTAATTCAATAAGCAAAAACACTGGCAATTAAATACTATTAAAGGTTTAAATTGGCATAAGAATAATTAAAAGAATATGCAGTAGTAAATGGCAAACATTAAAAAGAAGTACTCCGCAAATGCAACGGCAATAGCCTACTCGGATTGTGCTCGTGGGCCACTAATCACTAAAGTAGCCAAGCTTGCAACACATGAAATCAATAGTGCATAAACAATATCATACACAAGGAAAGCTTCAATACTATTCTGTATCTACTAATCGAGTAAAGTCTAGCTGGGGTACTGTGGGCAAAAGGTAGCAGCGACTGAGCAAAAATGGCTCGTAGCCTAGCGAAGTCCTCACAACTGTTTAAAGTATTACGTTAAAACTAACAAATGCACTTTGAGAAATCCAGATCCCTTGTATCTGGTTTTCTCCCGGCTCCTTGACAAAGTAAAAACAAACTGTTAATAAAATACAGGGTGGTTAGGCTCTTGCCCTCACGCACTGTAAATTATTAACTCAACACAGTCAGCCGCGAAGACAACCTAGGCTTCACTGAACCGAAACGAGTATGCAGGTTTATCGCTTAACCACTGCATCAAACAACAACTCGTAACACAAAAAAGCCTTACCCCAATCTAGCATTACCTAGACTAGCAGAAAACAGGAATAATAATAATAACACACAGGGAAATGCATATACAAGTGCAACAAACATAAATCAATCCTATTCTAAGTTAACCCTTCCAAAATAGGCTATCTAATAGGCAAGTATCTAGTGAGAACTCAAGCGATAATACGTTGGCTGACTAGCTCTGCACCAACGGGACCATGGAAGTTAAACAGGCAGGGAAAAGAGGAGATAAGAATGTAAGGTAGTAGAGAAAGTTCACATCAGTCAGAAGAATATATATAGTTAGCAAGGGAAATGAGAAGTCGCTCTGCCTAATGAGTTCTGATGAAAAAATGGCTAGACTTCCCTTTTTATACCCGGCCCTCTAGTGAGCCCAACGTGAACTACTAAGGACCGCCCACTGACAACCATTACGTAATTTCTCTCTCTCCTCTGGGATAGACAAAGGCTCCCCTAGCACTGAGGGGGGGGGGGGGGGGGGGGGAGTGCTAGTGAGTTAGGCCCACCTCCCGCCTGGCGCACCCACTGACCCCCAACGGTGGCTGTTTCTCTTCCCATCATTACAAATAAGTTTTTTCACACAATACTTATAACTAATGATATAAAATAGAACTCGTTGACTCAGATGAAAACAAAATACATATTCATAATACTTATAGTACAACGGCTCACATGAACTAAGTTAGGAAACTCTACATAGACTACAGCCAAAGTTCCTGCCCTGACGATCCTAGCGAGAGTGGGGCATGACTAGGGGTTCTGTACAGCATGCTCACACTGGACATGCGTCACACCTCCCCCAAGATTTTACTTGCTCAACCCTGAGCTAAAATCTGACAAACACAGAACCCCATCAAGCCCCTCACACCCAGCGACCGCATGGCACTAAAACAAAGCCGAGTTTATCACCAAAACACATCTTATTATTAAAAAAAGAAAAAATAACATTTTATAACTCCTCCCAACAATAGCAAAAAGACACAATATCATGCTCCCAGAGCGAGCTTACAGCAGCTCAGCCGTTTGATAGTTCGTGGACTACTCAAACTCTATAGGCTATGACAAACTTATACGATTACCTATATCAAAAGAAAGAGTTTTTATATGATTTTTATATTTTAATATGTTTTTCCCGGCTGCACTATAAGGGCAGCCTATTTTCCTCCACTCAAACCCACACACCTGTGATAGCCTACGACTGATCATCCACCCTTGATAAACAATCCGCGATCACATTGTCACATCCAGCAATATGACGGATGTCCAGGTTATACTCCTGCAACATCAAAGACCACCTGGTCAGTCTCATATTGCGATTGTGAAATTGATTCAGGAATCTCAAAGGGTGATGATCAGTGTAGATAACCACGACATAGGCTGGAACATACACCTCGAAGTGCCTGAGCGACAGCACAATCGCCAGTAATTCCTTTTCTATTGTAGAATAGTTCTTTTGTGCAGCATTGAACTTCTTAGAAAAGAAACTTACTGGGTGTTCCACACCTTCATTGTCTGTCTGTAGCAAGACGTCACCAGCCCCTACACCACTAGCATCTGTTGCCAGCTGAAAAGGTCTGTTAAAGTCTGGGGCCCTGAGTATCGGGTGAGTACATAGCAAATGTTTCACCAAAGTGAAAGCCTTTTCACACTCAGGTGCCCACAAAAACTTGTTGTCTTTAGATAACAAATCTGTGAGAGGTGCCAACACCGTTGAGTAACCTTTTATGAAGCGTCTGTAGTAGCCTATCATACCCAAGAATCTCATAATCTGCTTCTTGGTTGTTGGGTGCGGAAATTTATTGATAGCCTGTACCTTGTTCTGAGGAGGGCACACCTGTCCCCTTCCCACTACAAACCCAAGGTACTGCACAGTGGCTTTTACGAAGTCACACTTTGCCAAATTTACTACCAGACCTGCTTCACTAAGTTTCCGGAACAAGGTCTCAAGGTGCTCACAATGGCTCTCAAAGTCGTCATCATAAATGATTACATCGTCCAAATATACGGTGCAATTTGGAATGTCCTTTACAATTTCATTCATCAGGTTCTGAAACGTTGCTGGTGCATTCTTAAGTCCGTAAGGCATAACATTGCACCGGTAGGTACTCCCGTCCACAACAAAACCACATATCTCTTTAGCACGCTCGGACAAAGGTACTTGCCAGTAACCTTTTACTAAATCTACTTTAGACAAAAAACGAGCATTACCAATTTTGTGAACACTATCATCAACCCGAGGAAGAGGATATGGGTTAGTTGGAGTCAAACCGTTTAATCTACGGAAATCAATACAAAAGCGTACCTTGCCATCTGGCTTAGGCTGCAGTGTTACGGGGGAAGTCCACTTAACTGTGCCTTTCTCTATCAACCCTCTACCGAGCATATACTCCAACTCATCCCTCAGAGCTGGTAGTTTTATGGGGGGCACACGGTACGGGATTGACTTAAAGGGTAGATGGTCCCCCACGTCAACATCATGCATAGCCTGAGTAGTGAGGCCTGGGTGTTCAGCAAATACAGTGGGGTATGAACCGAACAACTGACGGATAGCATCAAACTGCGGCTCAGGCAAATGAGCTATAGCCTCGTCAGCCCTAAGGCTGGAGTTCCCCGCCCACTGATCCGCTGAAACATGTTGATCCCAGCTATCCTCCTCTGAAGCTTGACTGTCCCCCTCTCCTTCTCCACCACGGCCGCAACAAGCCAACACAGGGACAGTGAGAGGCTCAGAGGGGCGCCTCACATACTCTTTAATAAGGTTCACGTGACATAACTGGTTCTTTTTCCTCCTGTCTGGAGTGGCAACAAGGTAATCTAAGTCTGAAATTTGTTCTACAATTTTATAAGGTCCAGTGTACTTCGCAGAGAGGGGGTTACCAACCAAAGGCAACAAAATTAATACCTCTTCTCCTACAGTGAACTTCCGGAGCCTCACTTTGCGATCATACCTGTCCTTCATCAAAGCTTGTGATTCTGTCAAATTTCTACCTGCCATCTCCAGACTCTTAAGCATGCGCTCACGGCTTTCAAGCACATACTTTAATAATGGACAAGGCTGCACAGTCCCCTTCCAAATTTCTTTCAGCATGTTAAGGGGGCCCCTGACACGGTGTCCAAAAATCAGCTCGTTTGGACTAAATCCCAGGCTCTCACCAGGTACCTCCCGAGCAGCAAACAGCACATAAGGCAATCCAAGATCCCAATCCATACCGTTGTCAGCACAATAACACCTGAGCATGCTTTTAAGTGTAGCATGCCACCGCTCAAGCACCCCTTGACTCTCAGGGTGATACGCTGACGATACTACTGCTCGTATCCCATGCTGTTGCATTGTTTGCTTGAACATGTTGGAGGTGAAATTAGATCCCTGATCAGACTGAATCTCCTCCGGGTACCCGTACCTTGAGAAGTACCACAACAAGTTACTGACTACCGTCTTAGCCATTCCATTTTTCATAGGGTATGCATCGGGGTATCTAGTGGCAACATCCATTATGGTTAACAAAAATTTATTTCCAGCCTTAGTGGGAGGGAGTGGACCAACCATGTCAACAATAATTTTACTAAAGGGTGGCCCAATCACAGGAATAGGGTGTAACGGAGCTTTAGGAATAACTTGGTTCGGTTTCCCGACACGTTGACAAATATCACATGAGTTTATCCATGACTGCACATGAGACTTCATCCCCGGCCACCAAAACAATTTCCCCAAAGCCGCCACCGTTTTTCTCACCCCTAGATGTCCTGCCAGTGGTATGTCATGCGCCAACCTCAGTAGGCTATCCCTGCACTCCCGTGGCACCACCAACTGGTCCACTACTCCGGACCCCTTTTGCCAACTACGTTTAGGGTCTTGAAAACGCCTATAGAGGATGCCTTCTAAATAAAAAAAATCTCCTGGCTGTGCATCGCCGTCCTCGTCGAGCTCTACAGCTCCACTAGCAAACGTTTGGAGCTCAGGGTCCTCTAGTTGCAACCGACGTATATCTGAGGGTGCCAAGCGATCTAACTGCTCCCGGAGCAATGCATGACCTTCCCCGATACTGGGCTGCTCCCTCTGTCTCTCTCGATGTACATAACGTTGCTGTCGTGGAGACTCGTCATGCCCAGCCTCGTCACTCTCGATGCCAGGCCCAGGGGCTACTCCAGAATTAAGTAATGGTGCTAATACTGAATCACCCAGGAGAGCCGCCGAGTCAAAACTCTTAAAACCAACTCCAGCTTTAGCCTCCTCCTGTTGATCGTTCCTCCGCTGGTCTGAAGCCGGAGGACTAGGCTGTGACACTTTAGCTGCCCGAGCTCGGGTGACAACACACGCCATGGGTTGTGTCTGGCACTGCTCGACCCACTCTTGCTCTTCCCTACTCACGTCGGCCGGCCTCTCGGCAACGACTAAGGGTAGAACCTCGGAAGCGGGCATTGCAAAGTCGTTGCCGAGAAGAAGGTCGACGCCCTCCACTGGCAGTTTCTCCACAATCCCGACATCCAATTCACGTGCCACACCATCCACCTCCAACTCCAACCGCACCAGCGGGTATGACCGAGTTGCATTAATACCCTGCACCACTACCACCCGAGCCGCGTTTATAGGGTAGCCAGTCAAGTTTTTCATCAGAGTCTGGGAAGCACCTGTATCACGCAAGACCTCTAATCCATGCTTGAGCCCCGCCCACATCACGCAACCCCGCCCTCTATGGTCGCAAAAAACATCCTGAGCAGGGTTCGAGCCTCCCAGGTGCTTCTGCATTGGCTGTGCCTCAGCCTCTGACGAACTGCCCCGGGCAAACTCATATGACTTCGGAGACACACCAATGTTGCAGGCCAAAGACACAGCTGCTGTAGGTGGTTTGCTAGGACAGACTCTTGCAAAGTGCCCCTTTTTATGACAATGATAACACTCCAACTCCCCTTTGGGCTTCCCTTGGTACTGGGAAGGGCCCGGCCCCTTCTTAAACGGGACGGTGCTAGTCTTGTGGTCAGTCTTGGTATCATGGCTCTTGTACTTGTTTGCATAAGGTATACCACTAACTCGGGGGGTGGGGCATCACGCCCCTTGTTACCTGCCTCACTACGCTGGGCAGACCCACACCCACGAATTAGTGATAGCCGGAGGTCAGCCATCTCAGCTGCCTCCTGTAGGGTTTTTGGTTGCTTTTCTTTAATAGTTAAAGTCATTTCTGCACCAGTACACTTATAAAACTGCTCGAGCAGAAACAGCTCAGTCAACTGTTCTGCCGTCTCAGCTTTCTCAGAACGTGTCCAGTTTTTAAGTGCATCTTTTAAGTCCCGGGCATGTTCAAGAAAGGTCGCCTCCCTAGTCTTTGTAACACCCCGAAACTTCAATCGACATGATTCCGGTTGCAATTCGTATGCCCGTAGGACAGCTCTCTTCAATTCTGGGTAGTCAATGCAAGACTCTAAAGGCAGTGCATCATAAGCCTTCAGACCCTTACCCGTAAATCTTGAGGAGACTAGAGCTGCCCACTTCTCTTCAGGCCAATTATGCTCCCTACACTTCTTCTCAAAACGATTAAAAAATTCTGTGACTTCAGTTTCACTAAATACCGGCACCAATTTGACTAAGTGGGCTAAGGACTGTTCTCTTACTTGGCCCTCACGGCCCATCCGAGTCCCTGTCGACTCTGCACGAGTCTTATCTAAATCTAATTTAGCACAATATTTCTCTGAGTCGTACCTAAGCTCAGCCTCATGCCTCCTGGTCTCATCCTCTTCCCTCCTGGTCTCATCCTCTTGCCTCCTAACCTCAATCTCATGCCTCCTAGTCTCATTCTCCTGCTTCCTAGCCTCAATCTCCGCTTCCTAGCCTCAATCTTAGCAAGCTCAAGTCTAAATACCATATCTGGAGACAGGCAGGAAGAGGGAGCTGCCACTACTGAAGGAGGGGGGGCAAAAACTGGGGAACCACCATGTGCACCACCCGAGGGCACTCCAATCTGCCAATTCTCATCCCTCTGTGGGAGAGTGCTAGCCTCCGGTAACTGAGTGGACGGCACTGTGGGAGTCGAGTGAGAGGGGATCTGGGGAGGAACCCCCCCAAACGCCCTCTCCTCCGAAACCCCATGTCGCCCACGCAACACCCAGGAAATCAGCTCCCCCTTGGACATCCCTACTACATTGGAAATGCCCAAAACCTTGGCTATCAGGTGCAAGCCACAAACATCCACCCCAGTCAGCCTCCCCTCTGTCACGTGGTACCGCTTACTCACAAAAACTCTAGCATCCTCCTCACTGGTTACTAACGGCACACCTTCAAATGACATCTCTCGCTCATCGTCAGTGCTAATGCACGACATACTGAAGTCCACAAAAAAATCTCGAGACAAAAGTGTTAAACTTCCTATGCAAGCACTAATTACTAAATTAACTGGAGTCTCTTAAATGCTTTACTAATTGCCATACAAAAAAAATATTCTTCAATATGCACGCTAAAATACAAACAAACAAATGTTGTACAACTCTGCAAAAATTTATACTGTTCACAAAATCCAAAGCAAGGTCGCCATTTGTTACGAACTGGCACTCGGGTACACAAGGGCTCTCAATCAGGACTCGAATACGGCTCGCTGCCACAACGCAAACACACGATCCCAACCCCTGAGTACTGCCAGCCGAACAAAAAACACCAATACCCTCCAGAGTTCAATCTGCTATAACGGGGTATACAAGAACTCGGTACTAGTGTTCAACAACAGACTAATAAAGAGACAGGAATTATCTAGTCTGGTCAACAATCAAACAATGAAGTAAAAACAACAACACCAAAGAATAGTGTTGGCCGAAGCCGAAGTAATCCACCCTTGACTAAGAACTTAAGAAGTCCTCCACCCTCTACTTCGGATCGGCACTATTACGTTACGTTAATTAATAGTCCTTAAGCATCGAGCAAGGAATCTTCTGAAACAAGTTAGATGCTTCTCGGATGCTCGTAAGAAGTACGTATCGGATTTTGAACAGTAATTCAATAAGTAAAAACACTGGCAATTAAATACTATTAAAGGTTTAAATTGGCATAAGAATAATTAAAAGAATATGCAGTAGTAAATGGCAAACATTAAAAAGAAGTACTCCGCAAATGCAACGGCAATAGCCTACTCGGATTGTGCTCGTGGGCCACTAATCACTAAAGTAGCCAAGCTTGCAACACATGAAATCAATAGTGCAAAAACAATATCATACATAAGGAAAGCTTCAATACTGTTCTGTATCTACTAATCGAGTAAAGTCTAGCTGGGGTACTGTGGGCAAAAGGTAGCAGCGACTGAGCATAAACGGCTCGTAGCCTAGCGAAGTCCTCACAACTGTTTAAAGTATTACGTTAAAACTAACAAGTGCACTTTGAGAAATCCAGATCCCTTGTATCTGGTTTTCTCCTGGCTCCTTGACAAAGTAAAAACAAACTGTTAATAAAATACAGGGTGGTTAGGCTCTTGCCCTCACGCACTGTAAATTATTAACTCAACACAGTCAGCCGCGAAGACAACCTAGGCTTCACTGAACCGAAACGAGTATGCAGGTTTATCGCTTAACCACTGCATCAAACAACAACTCGTAACACAGAAAAGCCTTACCCCAGTCTAGCATTACCTAGACTAGCAGAAAACAGGAATAATAATAATAACACACAGGGAAATGCATATACAAGTGCAACAAACATAAATCAATCCTATTCTAAGTTAACCCTTCCAAAATAGGCTATCTAATAGGCAAGTACCTAGTGAGAACTCAAGCGATAATACGTTGGCTGACTAGCTCTGCACCAACGGGACCATGGAAGTTAAACAGGCAGGGAAAAGAGGAGATAAGAATGTAAGGTAGTAGAGAAAGTTCACATCAGTCAGAAGAATATATATAGTTAGCAAGGGAAATAAGAAGTCGCTCTGCCTAATGAGTTCTGATGAAAAAATGGCTAGACTTCCCTTTTTATACCCGGCCCTCTAGTGAGCCCAACGTGAACTACTAAGGACCGCCCACTGACAACCATTACGTAATTTCTCTCTCCTCTGGGATAGACAAAGGCTCCCCTAGCACTGAGGGGGGGGGGGGGGGTGGGGGGAGTGCTAGTGAGTTAGGCCCACCTCCCGCCTGGCGCACCCACTGACCCGCAACGGTGGCTGTTTCTCTTCCCATCATTACAAATAAGTTTTTCACACAATACTTATAACTAATGATATTAAATAGAACTCGTTGACTCAGATGAAAACAAAATACATATTCATAATACTTATAGTACAATGGCTCACATGAACTAAGTTAGGAAACTCTACATAGACTACAGCCAAAGTTCCTGCCCTGACGATCCTAGCGAGAGTGGGGCATGACTAGGCGTTCTGTACAGCATGCTCACACTGGACATGCGTCACACCGGGACTCGTATAAAACAAGGGCTCTTATTCATTGGACTAGAAAAGCACACAGCCACAATGGTAACACTAGATCCAACCCTCGAACTTATAATGCCGGCGCACAAAAACACCTATACCCTCCAGAGTTAAATCTGCGATAGCGGGGTATCCTATAACTCGGTATAAATGCACTACTACTACAGGCTGATGATCTCTGATACAGCCTGATCACAACAACATACAATTACATTAATAATGTATACAAGGAAAAAGATAGAGAGCTTAATTAAATTACTGGAATGATTTAATGCAAACAAGAAGAAGGTATAATTAAAGTTACTCTAAACAATAATCAACTGTCACTCCTATATTAACACCTTATTAGCGGGCTAGGCGGTTTATTTATATGTACCGCCCAGCGGGGTGTTTTTAGCCAAAATAGGGCTGTTTACGTGATCATTTTCATGCCTAAATAAGACCCAGAGCGTAAAACAAGTATCTATCCCTAAAAGGGCATAAACAGAGCTTTCCAATGACACCATAACGATCCTTTGATGATGGCTAGTTTTCTTGCAACAACCGCGCAACGCGAGTGCAAAAAGCATGTAATTAGGCACTTTCCCCATACAATTCCGTATATAGCGAGTGAGAGAGGGAGGGAGGAGGTGGGATTCGTGTCAGTAGGTTCGCCGCGGTGGTCTGGAGCAGTCATACGCTCGCTACTCTCCTGCCACCACTTGTCTCTCTCTCTCAGCAACATTACGTGCTGAAATTGCCACACGACCTATGTCGAGCGCCGCCAGATAGTCCAGATTTATTATACTCGACTTATGTTGCGCGCCGACAGTTAAGGGTTAAAGAAATTGAATGAAAGTCCTAAAGCATCGAACAGGAATCTTCTGAAGAAAGTCTGATGCTGCTTAACCCTTTATTATCGGCGCGCAACTTATGTCGTGTGAAAGAAATTTGGATTAAGTGGCGGATCACAACTTATGTCGTGTGCCATTTTCAGCACATAATGTTGCTGAGAGAGAGAAAGATAAGTGGTGGCAGGAGAGTAGCAAGCGTATGACTGCTCCAGACCACCGCGGCGGACCTACTGACATGAATCCCACCCTCCCCCACCCTCACGCACTGCTACACAGGGAATTATGTAGGGAAACTACCTAATTACATGGTTTTTGCACTCGTGTTGCGCGATCATTGCAAGAACACTAGCGGTCGTACAAGGATGGTTGGGGTGTCATTGGAAAGCTCTGTTTATGCCCTTTCAGGGATAGATACTTGTTTTACGCTCTGGGTCTTATTTAGGCATGAAAATGATCACGTAAACAACCCTATTTAGGGTAAAAACACCCCGCTGGGCGGTACATATAAATTACCGCCTAGACCGCTCGTTAGGTGTTAAGATGATCGAATCTGATTTTGAACTGTTATATAAAGCAGGAACAAGATATGACAAGTGTATGGACATACAGTGTTAACTGTAACAGATCACCTACATCAGGAGACCAAAGTCCTCAAAGTCAAAGACCATCTGGACATGAGAGGCACTCAATTCCTGGCAGCAGCCTCCACGAACCAAGACCACCCACTAAACTACATGGCAACACACCCACAGACACCAAGAAATATCAAAACAACACCCAGCACACGGTATCACACACAATTATTGTCCTCTATCCCTCCCTGCCCACCCCGAACCAACTTCCAGAAGCACATCCATACTCATATCTCTCGCCAATCCATCCACTCATTCACAGACAACACGCAGCTGCATGCACAACCTCCCGAAATCCATCCTTCCGAATCCTCCCTCCCTCGCGAGGACAGAGTCCACCTGGCCAGGCTGAGATGCGGACACCATCCAGCTCTCCTGAGCTATCAGAAGAGACTGGATGACTCCGTTGTCGACGCCTGCCCGGGATGTAACACAGCACCCCATACCATTAAACACATCATAGAAGACTGCATTTCACACAACCACTTACGCCAACAACACAACCTACACTCAATGAGAGCTCTGTGGGAAAGCCCGATCGTGGCCATGGCCTTCCTCAGGGACTCGAGGCTGTTCGGCCAGGCAGCTTAGGGAACAACAACAACAACAACATTGTTAACTGGCACGGGAATAATGATAAATGCGCAATAGTATTATCTCCAACAACAAAAGAAGTACTTCCTCAGGCAACGCAAAAGCCTGCTCGGGTTGTGCAACTCAACAACAACCAAGGCTTACAATCAACGTCAATAAAAATGCTGCATACATAACATAAGAGTTTATTATCCTAATCGGGTGTCTGCTAGGCGAATAAAGTCTAGCTGGGATGTCGTAGGCTAGGAAACAATGGCTGAGCAAGCGGCTCGTAGCCTAGCGAGGTCCTTAAGACTGTGCGGCCAAATTACGTTAAATGACGGGGTGGTCTCTTGAGAGATCCAGATCGCTAGTATCTGGTTCTCTCCTGGCGACCCTCTTCAAGTCAAAGCAAAACGAGTTAGCACAGTGTTTGGTGGCAGAGGCAAAATCCCTCACTCGCAACACAGTGCTAAACTCACAAGGTACACAGTCAGAAAGACAACCTAGGCTTCCCATGTATCCGTTGCGATTGTACAAGTTCAACAAAACCTGGTACACATCGGAAATCACAACACCAGTAGCCTCACCCCAGTCTAGCATTAAATAGCCCAGCAGACAACCAAGAAATAGGTAGGGAGACACCGCGAGTGTGTCGAACCTCTACAGACAAAATGGTATCCCCTCCAAAATGCCTAACTAAACATGAAATATCCGAGAGCTTCAGCATATAATACGATGGCCGATATATGAAATCGTGCAGAACCAAAGGGGAGTTATGATGTTAAATAGATTAGAAGAATAAGAGGGAAGAAGTTGAGAGAGAGAGAAAGTGTTCTATAGGTAGAAGTCGGGGACAGGTGGCAAGGGAGATGTGAAGGTTATGCTGGTCAGGCAAGCTCTGAGCAAGGAAGGCACAAAGGCAGCAGGGAGTGCGGGGGGACCACTTCCTGCCGCGGAAGGAGGGCGGCAAGAGGGCGCGACCGTGGCATGACGTCACCGAGACAACACGTAACACTACGCGTATTACCCTCTGCCTCCTGCACTTACTCACTCACACTCTCTAGCTGTATCATTCAGTCTTATACATTAACCCTTAATTAGCGGCGAGCAACATAAGTCGAGTTAAATAAAGCTGGACTATGTGGCGGCGCTCGACATAGGTCGAGTGGCAATTTCAGCACGTAATGTGGCTGAGAGAGAGAGACAAGTGGTGGCAGGAGACTAGCGAGCGTATGACTGCTCCAGACCACCGCGGCGAACCTACTGACACAAATCTCAGCTCCCTCCTCCCTCTCTCACTCGCTACATACTCAATTATGTACTGAAAGTACCGAATTACCTGCTTTTTGCACTCGCGTTGCACGGTTATTGCAAGAAAACTATCCATCATACAAGGATCGTTATGGTGTCATTCGAAAGCTCTGTTTATGCCCTTTCAGGGATAGGTACTTGTTTTACGTTCTGGGTCTTATTTAGGCATGAAAATGATCACGTAAACAGCCCTATTTTGGCTAAAAACACCCCGCTGTGCGGTACACATAAATAAACCGCATAGGCCGCTCGTAAGGTGTTAAACTTATAACTTATGATATAAAATATAATGCATTGTCACAGACAAAAATAAAGACCACTTCTATACTGCCCATGACATGACGATTCACAAGAAAGAAAGTACAACATTGTAGATAGACTGTAACCCATATCACTGCCCTGGCGAGCGCTAGTGGCTACCGGGAGGCGATTCTGCCAACGCTGGCAGGCGTCACAATATATATATATACAGTATATATATTATTCTGACCCTCTTTAATGTGAATACCCACTGGTGGCCATTTCGTTTGTATCTCTCTCTCTCTCTAACTTTCCCCTTTTGTCCTTGCTTCTCTCCCCTTGCTTATTTATTTTTATTATATGTGTTTTATTTACCTGCCTCGGTTACTAGCTTCTTTTTATTCGCTTCCTGCTCTTACTTTGCACCGCATTATATTTATACAATTCGTATATGTCAAGAAGAGTAACCCAAACATAGTATCTGTCTAATTTTCTTCTATAATTCATTTTATTGGTTTGCTGTTACATTAGTTTTCATTGACACCCATTGTTCAGATCTTCATTTCGTCTGTTAACGTATAAAAGGTTTCTTTTCGTCCTTTCTTCATAATTATATTTTCAGTCTTTCATTGACTACCGATATTAATTGATAATCGTGTTAGCTCTCTCCTTTCTTTCCTTAAAATGAGCATCGCCAATTAATAACACTTTTCGGATTTAGACGTGATTGGTCATTCCATTTTGGCGGCTAACATTAGACAATTTTACTCAGCTATGCAAGGCCTTCATGGAATCAAGGGCGTGACGTGTATCTCAATAATTAATCCTCTGACATTCAAAGTGTCTTCCTAAGCTAAATATAATCGTCTACTGATATCCAACATAAAGTGGAAAATAAATATATATATATATATATATATATATATATATTGTTATGTTTCTGGGCGAGGTGAAATGACACAAACAAATAGGCTAAGTATAAGATTAAGGACTGATGACAAAACCCTCCCCAAAACATCCTGGTTCAGAAAATACTAAAATAAAAATTCATAGTTTAATAAAAATTAAGTATATAATGTAAAGCAGGCGTCACACCATGCCGACTTGAGCCAAGACTGACCACGACCTTTAGTCGTGGTCAGGAGTGCCGACCTTCGGCAGAGAGCTTAAGGATTTGGGGGGGTGAGTTTTGGACGGGACGCAGTATGGATGGCCACGTCGCCTGACGGCGACCTGACGGCGACCTGACGGGGTAGAGCGGCGCCCATGCAGGACTGAAGGCGAGACCTAGGTCGTCACTGGAGTGCCGATCTGCGGCGTAGCGCGTTGACAACGACCCGACGAACGGGGTCGACAGGAGGTAGGGCGGCGTCAATATGCATTACTGTGCCGATGGACGGCGACCCCTTCAGTATGGACGGCTGATTATTAACTGATTATTTCAGTTAATTCTGTTATTTTATTATTATTATTAATTTAATTATGTATTGAATGTTGTTATTTTTCATTTTTTCTGTAATTAATATACCTAATCTTATATTTTGATGGTTATTGATAATATATTTATTATTTAATTATTTAACCCGCTGAGTGCCAGGGACGTATATATACGTCCTAGGGTGTTGTCACGCCCAGTGCCAGGGACGTATATATGTACCTTACCCTTTTGGCTACCCACCACAAAAATCCCAAATCCCTCCTCCCACCCACTCGCTGACTGTCGGTCCCCAGAAGGAAAAAAAAGGAAAATCTGTGGCGGCGAAACGACTGCACCAATCGGTTCCATATTTGTGTGTCAAGTCCCTTACCCTTCTGCCTTCCCCCCACCACACCCCCAACCGTCTCCCACTACCCACTTCCAGCGTATCCGTACGAAGATAAGAAAAAAAAAATCTGTGGTGGTGAAACTACCTCACCAATCGGCTTCATATTTGTAACATGAGTCAATTACGCTTCTACCTTCCCCCCACCATCCCCCAAACCACCCTCCCACCCCCCTCCTACCCATACATTCCGATACCATAAAAGTCTCTGTAGTCTATAGTGTCTTTTCAGCTACTTTCGGGACCATCGGGGACCTGATTTCTGGCGAAAATGGACAAGGGAAGTTTTTTTTTTTGCCATTATCCTTCCTTTCTCTCCCAACTTGATAGATTTAGCCAAAAAAAAAAAAAAAAAAAAAGAAAAAATCTGGCACTGGCAGAAGCACACCGTCAAAATTGGCTGGCACTCAGCGGGTTAATTATGTCGTTTATTTATATATTGACCGTTAGGGCATCGTTGGGTCGCCGCAAGCCGCCGCTGATCCCCGCAGGTTGTTATGGTGACGCCGCCTGACGCAGACCTCATTTATGGTGCCGTGTGGCGCCGTGTGCCGCCGCACTGACGCCTACCTTTTCCCCGTCAAGCGCCATCATACGCCATCAGCCTCCCGTCCCCTTCACGTTCCATTTTTTTACCTCACTCCCATGCCAACTTGATTTTCAAAGTTCTGCATGTTGAACTTTTGAGGGGGTATGTGAAGACCCATCCCGACCTCTTTGTTATGTTGGCGACGGCCCATGATGCGCGGCGACGTAGACCAAGACTGTCCACGACCCTTAGGTCGCGGACAGTCTTGGCCTAAAATCGGCTAGGTGTGACGGGTGCTTAACAAAGAAAGAAAAAAAAAAAAAAAAAAAGTCTCTTCAGGACGAGAAAATAAGAACATATAATGCACTGAGATTATCAGAAAATGTGAAAGGACAAAATAAGTTACTATAGACCTTTACTGAAGCAATGCAATGTACAAATAATTATATCACATAAGAATTAATATTTTCTCAAGATCACTGGAAAATGGTTAATATCTGTTTAATAACTTAAGGAAATGCACACAAGCTTACTAAAAAGCAATACAAGTAATTAATACAACTATAGTAACACTTGAGAAAATATTTCTTCTAAAAAATACAATAGTAATGCAAGCAACACAATAAGGGGTAATTAAATTAATCTGATCACAATTCACAAACTTTGAAACTAATCACAAATGAATTAATGCTTAACACTTATAACATTAACAAATGCAATCAAAAGGAAATAACAAAATAATATGAATTTACAGGAAACTCAATGATAATTAATTATTAACTGATCACAAGAGAATACACAATATCACTAATAGGCTATACACAACACTCGGGAACACAGGTATGCAGACTGCTTTATCTATGAAGGTAGCAAGGAGAGATAATTGTAGCACTTCACTAAATATAATGGTTACTATATGTAGAGAGCAGGAGAGAGAGGTGTGATTCGTGAAGCTGGTCAGTTGAATCTGGAGTCCGTCTGAGAGCGGCCGCACGTAATATATAGCAGGGGCGCCCAGGAGGGGGGGGGGGGGGGCCTGTAAGCCCCCCAGATTTGTTTTGCAGTTTTGATCAATTTTAGGTGAATTTTGAAGCTATCTGAAAGTTATATTAAGGTGAAGTAAACAAAAGATTATTTATATAAAAGTGTAATTTTATTCAACTTTTTCCATACAGCTGAAATGTGATATAAATGGCTAGTTTAGTTTTCTTGGCCAAACATTCTAAATTTGAATATCTTGAGCATGCCTTTTGTCTCCCTCACTCATAGAAAAACTAAATAAAAACAAATGTGAAATGCCCACAAGATATTGTATGCACTCAGTGATTTTGTGTATAGAAGGAAATTAATATGACTGAATCATGGACTGAATTAAGACTATTATCTTATGTACTGTAGCCTACTGCACAAAACTGAAAGTGACAATAGTTGATCAAGAGTCAAATGCTAATGCAATTCGTCTGTGTCCACTACCATCAAAGGGCTGCAAAACACGAACATAATCTACAGCAATGTCCTGGTGAATATGCAACAGTGCAAGAGCGGTTAGCCTGTCGGAAGCCATGGTAGATCTTAAGTATGACTTTAGCCATTTCAGCGCGCTAAAACTTCGCTCAGCAGATGAAGAAGTGACAGGCATTGTTAACAGAACTGTAAAAATGTTGTGCAGGTTAGGATATAGGTGTTTTGTACTTTCAACACACTCCTCTAACTGCAAAACACCACCCTCCTTGTGCTTCCATTTCCACCTTTCCACTTCAGTGTCTAAGTCAGGAACGCCGATGAATGGAGCATATGCATCTTTTATTGCTACCACATCGCCATCTGAAAGACTTGCAAGATTTTGTGGCAATAAATGTTCTGCCTTAACTCTGTTGGTAGAGCCACAAAGACGTTCATTTAGCTGTACAATGAGGTGGTCCAAAAAGGGGTTGTGTAGATTCCTTTGTTGTGGTTGCTGGAGCATTCCCTCTGTTTTTTTGGCGACCAACAGATCGAGGTTGTCTTATGTCAACTTCTAAATCAGCAGCTAGCTCTTCTGCCTTCTGGTAAAGCTGCTGGTAGGATGATGGATCAGATCGCTTCATCTTGAGCATTTCTACTAACTCCTTGCACTCTTGTGTAGATTTGATCAAGTTATTCGTTGTGGTTTGTAGAGATAAGGAAAGAGGCTTTGTGAAATTTAGGTAATGATGGACAATTATCAGAGTGATTAGGAACTGGAAGGAGTGAATGCTTCCAAGAAATGCCCCTGCCTTTGATAATTACAGTATGTAACCTTGACCAAAAGTTTCTTCAGATATTATATGAAAAAGGTACTAAACTACTACTACTAATAATAATTCTCCCATCACTGTAAATTAATGTGCATCCTATATGCTTCCCTTCCTTTCGGGCCCTTAGCCTATTCAACTAGCGGCGTCTGTATAAAACCCCCCCAGCTAAAAGTAACAACGAAACTTGTATGCATTACAAAATACAACAAATAATCATAACAAAATATATAATTATTTTAACCAAAAATGTCCGTAGGCTTACCTCTGCTCTGCCCTGTAGGCCTACCCTCCCTCAGACTCGTGTGTAAACAATGAACGTTTGTAGAATTCGTTATTCATGCTTTAACAAAATATCAATACTATTATTATTCTTGTTTGGGTCTCTTTTATAGAAAATGACTGAATAATTATATTATACAACAGTAAATAGTAACTTATCATTCAGATGAAAAATTATCAATAAGAGATATAATATTTTGCATTGTATGAAATATCTGGACTTGGTACCGGTAACGAAAGAAAACGAAGAGTTGGGAAGGATTAACTATCCTATTTTTAGACAATAGCCTACTCTGCAGATATTTGTTTCGTAAATTTTAGTAAGAACTAAGAATATATATAATGACATTACGGTTCATAATAATAAAGCCTATTCCTATTCTATCAATGTCTTAATGATGAATGACATAATTAATACAGTCAGTCAGTCACCAAGCTAAGTAATGATATTAACCCGGCAAGCGCGATAGGCCTCACGGAAGGCTTCCTATAGGGAACGCGATAGGCCTCACGGAAGCAAGACCATAAAAAAAGCCTTCCAAAAAAAAAAAGGGCCTATCAAAACAAAGGATTTTGTCTCTAGGTGAGATAATTCCCCTCTAGTACTCATCCATGTGTTTCTCACCCCTCCCCCTCCCCTCCTTCCCCACCTTATTCCCCCCTCCCCCCCCTCCTCAATTATCACCTATTTATCCACTTATTATCATCATTTATCGGTTATTTTTCTCTCCCGCGATAATGTAGCACAAGTGGGTTGCATAAAAGATCGTTATGCAACACCCAGACACCGGCACACACCGCCCCGCTCGTCTCAGTTGACTCCCAGACAGCGAGAGGGGAGGGCTGCCTGTGGCTCTCTCTCGCCTGAGATTATGACCGGGTGGCCAATATCTTCGTTTTTCACCACCCAAATGCTTTTCCCACTTATTTTAGCACTCTTGAAGGTTCATATATACATCATATATGTAAAATAAAAGCATACCGAAAACAAATAATGGTTTATATTGTAAATATAACGAATTCTGTCAGAATCCAGGGCTAGAAATGCACAAATAACTACCCTAGCACCTAGGTCTATATCGCGCTTGTCAGGTTAAGGACTGTAGCCTATATGGGGCCTCATAGGAGCACCTAGGGGGGCCCTTATAGGGGCCCACACATGCCTGGAGGCTTACAGTGGATGCACGTGCGTCCAGTGCGTCCGCCTGTGGGCGCCCCTGATATATAGGCCTCACGAAACTAGAAACTTCCACCACGATCTCGACCACACTAGGCTGTAGGCGCCACTGCCTCCGCACGAGACAAGAACACGTGAAATGAATGACGCAATCTCTACTCACACGACGTATCAAATGGCACTCTCCAGAATGCGCACATTAACCCTATGACCCTGACAGTGACCGCTAGTGAACCTGTTTACCCCTTAGTGTGGTGCTAGTGAACATTTTTTAGTGAAACATGGCTTGTGTTGATGAGATTGCTACCTCCTACAATGTTCTCCAGCTTTGTCTTGCTTTGCAGAAAAGGCTGGACAATGTGGAGCAGGAGATTCAATGTCTAAAAGATGAAAACTTGGCCTTGAAACTAGCCATGGTGGAGAAGAAGAGTGAGGCTAGTTTTCCTAGGGATCGTGAAACTCCCTGGAAAGTGGTTGCGACAAGTGCAACGACCTGCAAGCTGAAAAGGGACCCACTCAAGACCAGCAACAAGTTCATCACCTTACCTGATGAGTGTGATGGAGAACAAGTGAAGGATAGCGAGGCTGGGAGTGTTTCCAGGGGCGAGGAAAACACGAGTAAGGGAGGTAAGAAAACTACAAATAAAGGTAAGTGTAAGCTTATCAATGTTGTTGGAGACTCTATGGTTAGGTATTCAGGTGACAATCTCTCCACCAAAGTTAGGAAGCTGGAGTGTCTCCCCGGGGCAGGTATAGGTAGAGTTTGTGAGAGATTGGAGGACGTCATTGACGACTTTGGAGATAAACCCATAGTCGTACTTAGTGCAGGTAGCAATGACGTGGGAAAGCATACCAGTGTTGAACTGCGTAAGTTGTATAGGGTAGCCTTAGATAAGATTACGATGAAGGGTTGGATTCCCATTGCTTGCTCTATCTTGCCAAGAAGAGGTGTCAGACGTGAATGGTTGTCCAGAGCAATTGGCTTTAATTGCTGGCTGGCAAAGCTGTGCAAAGAGTTGTCATTACCATTCATAGACAACTGGAGCCTCTACTACGGTAACGATAGCTTGTACGCAAGGGACGGGGTGCATTTAAGTAGGAAAGGGATAGGGATGCTAGGAAAGTTAGTTGATAGAGCAGTTGAGGTGGGGTTTTAAATTGGAAATGCCCCATCAAAAGAAAACAAAATAAATTAGGTGATAGAAAAAATAGTCAGGAAAGGAAATTAGATGTTATTAATAACAGTGAAACAATAGGTGACAATGCAGTAATAGAAGTTAGTCATATAAATAGTGGTACAATATCTACCTTAGTACAAGATAACAACAGTCAAATAGATACTAATAGAAGAAAAGAAGGTCCACCAGACACCAGTAAAAGAAATACATTGAAATTATATTACACAAACTGTAGGAGTTTATGTAATAAAATGGACGAACTTAGAGCACTTGTTAGCAATGGAAATATAGACATAATAGCGCTTACTGAAACATGGATTAATACAGAATCCAAGCATTTTTTAGCAGAATTTGATATACCAGTATATAGTTTGTTTAAATATGACCGAACAAGTAGGAGGGGCGGCGGTATAGCAGTGTTTGTCTGGAGTTCATTAAAGTGCTGTACTGAATCAGGTATTAGGCTAAATAATGATAACGAAAGTGTTTGGGTAGAGGTTAGCGAAGGTAGCGAGACCATAGTTATTGGAGTAATTTATAGACCACCAAATATGAGTAGAAATGAAGGTAAATCTTTATGGCAGGAAGTGAAAATAGCATCAAGGTTTAGCAATGTGTGCATTATGGGGGATTTTAATTTTCCGAAGATAGATTGGCAGCATCAGATCGGCGACTCAGATTCTGAGGAGTTTATTGAGGCGGTACAAGATAGTGTTTTATTTCAATTCATTGACTCGCCGACTAGAGGTAATAATATCGTTGATTTACTTCTCAGTAATAATGAACATATGATAAATAATGTTGAGATAGGGGACCAACTAGGAAATAGTGATCACAAATCTATTTATTTTAATATACAATGGGCAGGAAATGCTTAAGAGAATCCGTCACTTATCCCAGATTTCAGAAAAGCCGATTATGGTGGGATAAGAAGAGCCTTAAGGGTGGACCCTATTGTTAAACAATTAAGTCAGGATAAGCCAGAGTTAAGGGGAGGTTTCTAGTTTGTTTCCTACTCCTCCAGCAATCTTAAAATGTCACCCCCTTGACCCCCTTTCAAGATAAATTTGTACATTTTTCGGTAGAAAAATTTCCCGGCCGAAGGCCGGTTACTCTTAAATTACAGGCTCGCTATCGCTCGCCAGGATAAAATCGACACCTAAATTGCACGTAAGGTCTTAAAATTGACAGAATGGGGCGGAAATTCTTAAAATCACCAAACTTATGGGGGCAAACGTCTTAAAATTTCAAAAACAATGGGGCTAACCATGAGGGAGAAAGGGGTCAAGAAAAAAAATCCTCAAGTGGAGACCTCCCCTTAAGCTTGACAGCTACATATGAACAGTTTATTTCTTCACTTCACAATGCACAAAATAAATATATCCCCAAAAGAAGTTTAGATCGATACAGAACCAACCAAAATGGATGAATAATAAACTAATAGATCTTATAGGAAAAAGGAAAGGAATATATAGAAAAATTAAGAAAGGCGAAACTCACCTACTTATTTACTATCAGACTCTATCAAGACAGGTCAAAAAGGAAATTAGGACAGCAAAAAGAAATTATGAAATAAGGATAGCCAAAGACTCAAAAAATAACCCTAAAGCTTTTTACCAACTATATAAATCTAAAGTTAGAAATGTAATAGGCCCCCTTAAAACTTCGATAGGAGAAATGACAGAAAATTATTTAGAAATGTGCAGTACATTAAATAGTCAGTTTCTATCCGTTTTCACAAATGAAATTTGGCACAGATTCCAGAAGTCAGTAAGGTATATAGCGATAGTATAGAAAATAGGTTAAGTACGGTTACTATAAGTAGAAATGATGTGCTTAAGGAAATTGACAGACTGAAGCCTCAGAAATCACCTGGTCCTGATGAGGTATATGCTAGACCGCAGCTAGAGTATTAAAAGAATGCAGAGATGAGTTAAGTTACCCATTAACATTTCTTTTTAACAAGTCATTAGAAACAGGTATAGTTTCAGAAGCTTGGAAGCTTGCAAATGTAGTTCCGATCTTCAAAAAAGGTGATAAATCCATAGCATCAAATTATCGTCCCATTAGTCTCACTTCAATCATAGGAAAGCTACTAGAGTCAATTATTGCTAGGAAAATGAGAAACCACTTAGAAACATTTAACTTAATCAATTCTTCTCAGCATGGATTCACTCAGGGACGTTCTTGCCTTACTAATTTGCTTAGCTTTTTCTCAGAGGTATATGAAGCAGTAGATAATGACAAATCATATGATATTATATATTTAGATTTCAGTAAAGCTTTCGACAGAGTCCCTCGTGAGAGATTGATGAGAAAGGTTGAGGCGCATGGAATAGGTGGGGCGTTGTTAGGATGGATTAGGTCATGGCTAATTGGTAGGAAGCAGAGAGTCAGCATAAATGGTACTAAGTCAGAGTGGGGATCAGTCAAGAGTGATGTACCCCAGGGATCTGTATTGGGTCCTCTGTTATTTATCATATACATAAATGACCTTGATTTAGGTATAACTAGTAGGATAAGTAAATTCGCAGACGATACCAAAATAGGGAGACCAATAGATTCAGATAGCGACATAGAGTGCCTCCAAAGGGATCTAGATACCTTACACGAATGGTCAGTAAAGTGGCAGATGAATTTTAACATTGACAAATGCAAGGTATTAAAGATAGGGAAGACGAATACTAATGCAAAATATAAACTAGCTAATGCTGAATTAGAAAACTCAGACTGCGAGAAAGATTTGGGTGTGTTTGTTAGCAACGATTTGAAACCTAGAAAACAGTGTATAAGCGTACGTAACAAGGCAAACAGGATTCTGGGGTTCATCTCAAGGAGTGTGAGTAATAGAACTGCCGATGTTATCTTGAAACGTTACTTGTCATTAGTGAGACCTCATATAGATTATGCTGTCCAATTTTGGTGTCCTTATTACAGAATGGATATATATTCCTTGGAGAGAGTACAGCGAAGAATGAAAAAATGATTCATAATATTAGAAATCTACCATATGAAGAAAGGTTGAACAAATTAGGTTAACATTCGTTAGAAAGACACAGAGTTAGAGGGGATATGATAGAAGTGTTCAAGTGGTTCAGCGGGGTAAATAAAGGAGACATGAAAAATGTACTGAAGCTCAGCGAAAGAACTCGAACAAATGATTATAAATTAGATAAATTTAGTTTCAGAAAAGATATTTGCAAATATTGGTTTGGTAACAGAGTTGTAGATGGGTGGAATAGGCTACCAAGTGATATAGTGGGATCAAGAACGATAGGGAGCTTTAAGATAAAATTAGATAGGCATAATATGGACGAGATGGGTTGGGTGTGAGGGGAATTTACCAGGTGTGGGCCAATCGGCGCTCAGCAGACCCCCGTTATCTTGTGTTAATCTCTGACCGTTTTGGTGGGCTCAGTACTCAAGGTATTAGTGAGTTGGGCCTATAATTTGGCCTTGTAATTGGGGTTGGGTGTGACAGGGATCTG
Organism: Paralithodes platypus; assembly: GCA_032716605.1. Classification (NCBI taxonomy): domain Eukaryota; kingdom Metazoa; phylum Arthropoda; class Malacostraca; order Decapoda; family Lithodidae; genus Paralithodes; species Paralithodes platypus. Next base: position 22,463,327 of record CM064525.1, read on the forward strand.
TCTTGTATGGGCCGATCGGCTTTTTGCAGACTCCCATTTTCTTATGTTCTTATGTTCTTATAATAATATTGCACTTATTTATTATATATATTATTTTTTATTCACATTACATAACACCTCCCCCCTAAAGAAAGAAATTTACAGGGGAAATTTCTACTACTTTAAAACAACTAGGCTACAATCTAGACAAGCAATCTGCAATCACATTTTCTTTCCCTTTAATATGCCTTATATCTAAAGGATATTCTTGAAGAAGCAGACTCCACCTCGTCAATCTCTGATTATTAGCTTTAAATTTACTAAGAAACTTCAGTGGGTTGTGATCAGTATAAATAATAATAGGATCTGGGCCTGAACACAAATAGAAAGAAAAATTTTGTAATCCCAAAATCAGAGCCAAAAGTTCCTTTTCAATAGTTGAATAATTATTTTGGGGTGGAGTGAACTTCTTGCTGTAATTAGATACAGGATGCTCAATACCTTGGTCATCCTCCTGCAACAAAACTGCCCCAGCTCCTGTATCACTAGCATCCACAGCCATTTTAAAGGATTTACCAAAGTTAGGGGTGGAAAGAAATGGCTTACTCAACAGGATAGCTTTGTTTGTTGAAAGAGGATTCACATGCTTCATTCCACTCAAATTTAACACCCTTTTTCAGAAGATCTGTGAGTGGTGACACAAGGATTGAGAAATTTAGAACAAACCTGCAGTAGTATCCTACCATACCAAGAAATCTTTGCAATTCTTTCCTAGTCTTAGGTCTGGGAAGATCACTTATCACCTGTACTTTTGCCCCTGGTGGACAACTTGTCCATTACCAATCACATAACCAAGATACTGTACTTTAGCTTGACCAAATTCACACTTTGATAGATTTGCAACCAGATTAACCTGAACCAAACGATCAAGAAAGTTACTGACATAGCATAGGTGATCTTTCCAGGTGTCACTAAAGAGCAACACATCATCAATATACATAACACATCCTTCTAAACGCTCGGTTACAATGTTAATGAGTTTTTGAAATGTCGCAGGTGCATTTTTCATACCATATGGCATCACAGAACATGCGAAAGTCTTACCAAGAGTTACAAAACATGAGATTTCCCTAGCACGCTGAGACATAGGTACTTGCCAATATCCCTTTAACAAGTCAAACTTATTGATGTACTGTGTCTTTCCAATCCTATATATACAATCTTCCATGCAAGGTATATCGGTAGGTGTCTGTTTTGGTAATTTGGTTAACACGTCTATAGTCAATACAGAGCCGTTGTGATCCACCTGGTTTAGGAACTAAGGTGACAGGAGAACTCCACTCACTTTGGCAGGGCTCAATCATCTTGTGGGTGAGTAGGTAGTCGATCTCCTCCTGGATCAGGGGAACCTTCAAGGGATTCACACGGTAGGCTGGCAGCTTAATTGGCTTCGCATCTCCAACATCCACGTCATGCATCAAAATGGATGTTCTTCCTGGAGTATCTCGGAACACTTGATGGTATTTCTGGAGTACAGCCGTGAATTCCTGCCACTCCTCAGGGGTTAGATGAGATAACTTAGTCTCCAGATCCCTCATGATAGCGACATTCTGCCCCAGGCTATCACTTAAGTTCATACTGCATGGGAGTGCCTCACTTTCGGTGTCTTGAGGAACAGCTACAGTGCAGACGGGTTTATCAGGGTCTCTCCTGTGGTACAATTTCAGCATGTTGAAGTGACAAAGTTGTTTGCTCTTCCTACGATCTGGCGTGGCAATAACGTAGTTCATATCACTGGCTTTCTTCTCCACCGTGTATGGTCCACTAAACTTGGCTTGAAGAGGTTGTCCGTGGATTGGCAGCAGAACTAGGACCTGATCACCTGGCTGAAACTGGCGTATTCTTGAGTTCTTGTCATACCACGTTTTCATCTTCTGTGCAGTTCCCAAATTCTCTCGAGCTAGCTGGAAGGCTGTTGATAACCGCTCCTTAAAGTTTGCCACATATTGCAGCAGGTTGACGTCATCAGATTCCGACAGCCAAAACTCCTTTAACAACTTCATAGGACCTCTAACTTCATGCCCGAAGAGTAGTTCAAATGGTGAGAAGCCTAGTGACTCATTTGGAGACTCTCTTGAAGCAAACAACACAAAAGGAAGACCTTTATCTCAATCGTTCTGGTGTTCCAAGCAGTACTTCCTCACCATAGATTTGAGTGTCTGATGATATCTCTCCAGAGCTCCCTGTGTTTGAGGATGATATGCAGATGTGATCTGTGTGATGCCCAACTCTTTCAAAGACTGCTTAAAAACACTGGACATAAAATTGCTCCCTTGATCTGACTGTACCTCCTTAGGCAATCCAAATCTGGTGAAGAACCCAAGCATTTCTTTAACTACATACTACATTCTTCGCCGAAATATTTCTGAGAGGAATTGCTTCAGGATAACGAGTAGCCATATCAATAAGTGTCAGCAAATAGGAAAACCCTGAAGAAGTCTTGGGAAGAGGTCCTACAATATCAACTAACACCCGAGTGAACGGCGTCTCAAAGGGAGGAGTGGGAACAAGTGGTGCAACTTTCTCTTTTTGATTACACTTCCCCACTACTTGACAGGTGTGACAAGATTTGCAATACCAGGAAACATCCTTGAAAATACCTGGCAAGTAAAAATGCTTCAAAATACGGGCTGCAGTCTTCCTCACTCCCATGTGTCCTGCCAAACTGGAGTCATGAGCCACCCTAATGATATCCTGCCTACAAACTCGAGGGATGACAATTTGATGCATAACCTCCCATTCACAGTCTGCTGATGACGTTGGGGGTCTCCACTTTCTCGTTAATACTCCTGAATTAAAATAGTAACAAGTAGAAGCACTGACTGACTCTTCCTCACTACAAGCAGAACTAGCTAAACCTTCCAACTCTGGGTCAGCCTGCTGCATCTCTACCAACTCACGAGGTGACAAATTATCCACACTGCGGGGAACTGCCTCATCCTCCGAATGGTTTAAATGAATAAGGAAAGTATCAGCCAAGAGAACATCATCATCTTCATCACCCTCTAAATCACTAGTAACTTTAGCTTTTGTCCTAGTGACAGCACATGCAGGAAACACATCAGCCACCGGCTCACTAGACAACCGAGGAGCTGGAAAAAGCCGACCCCCAGCAATGTCGTTGCCAAGGAGAAAAGCCACACCAGACATTGGGAGTGTCTCAACCAATCCTACCATAACTGGACCTTGAACAAAATCAGACTCAAGATTCACTCTGCACAGAGGGACAGAAAAATAATTACTCCCTAAACCCTGCAACATCACAGTTTCACCAGAGGAATTATTAGAGCCTAAAACACTAGTCACTAGTAGGGATTGGCAAGCACCTGTGTCTCGTAAAATTTTAACAGATTTCCTGTCACTGCCATTAATTGAACTGACAAAACCATCAGACAGGAAATTTGCATAGGAACTCTTGAAAGTGTCACCCACATCACTTCTCAAAAGAGGAGCTTCATCAGTAGAAAGCACTCAAAGCAGGTACAACAGAATTACTGCTCAAAAGAGGAACTTTATCAATAGAACTTACGTTACTCTCCAAAGCACTCAAAGCAGGTGAAACAGAGCCATTTATAAGACATTGGGAACTCTCAAGAGTGGAAACCAGACCAACTGACTGAACATTTGCAGGTTTATTAGTATCACGCTGTCTCCAAAACATTTCTCGGCAATATGAGCTAGTCTACCACAGTAATTACACTTCTTAAAGAATTTAGAAGCAGAACTAGTATTTTCTTCCTGGGAAACATTATCTTTACTCTCCCTTCTTATTGTGTTACCTGTACAAAGTTTGTGAGTGAGAACATACTAATCAGCTAAGATTACAGCATCAGGTGACCTAATTCCAGTCTGTTGCATACGGTACTTATTAATTACAATTTGTGCCTGTGCTTGTCGGGCCTGTGTTTTTTTAATACGAACCTGTGCTTTCTGAATACGAACCTGAGCTTCAGCTTGAATCTTTGAAAGTTCAATTTGTTTATCCATGTAAATTAGATTAAATAGTTTTTGATTAATCATGTCAACAATTTGATCTTTATGAGCACTTGAAGGAGGAGCAAGCTTCAGGTACTGAACAACAATTTTCAGTTAATTTCTATTCCTACTTTCTACCTCAACAACTGTCTTAACACTCTCTACAACCTCTTTAGCTTCATCTAAGGTAGAAATAGTTGAAGAAGACATCATGAAAGTTTAAATGGTAGCCTACAATCACAAGCAAATAAGTTAATATATTCTTAAACAAGTACTGAAGATCCTGAGCCAAGGTCGCCAATGTTATGTTTCTGGGCGAGGTGAAATGACACAAACAAATAGGCTAAGTATAAGATTAAGGACTGATGACAAAACCCTCCCCAAAACATCCTGGTTCAAAAAAATACTAGGATAAAAATTCTTAGTTTAATAAAATTAAGTATATAATTTATATAATGTAACGAAAAAAAAAAAATCTTCAGGACGAGAAAATAAGAATATATACTGCACTGAGATTATCAGAAAATATATATTTCTTTTTTGTTTTTTTGTTTGTTTTACCCTAGGCGGGTCTAAGGGGGGGAAACAAGAGGGGGGGGGGGAGAGGGAAGAGAAAAGGAGGAAAGTTTGAAGGAAAGTAGGAGAGTAACAGTTGGTGGGCAGACCACCTTGCTATGTTGTGTGTTTGAAACGTATGTTTTTGTGTTGGGCAAGTGGTGTATTTTATTTGTGTTTGCTGGTTGGTAGCTAGCTAAGGAACTAAGGTGTGATTGTTATTATTATTATTATTATTATTATTTTTTTTTTTTTTTTTTTTTTTTTTTTTAATAAATTGGCTGTGGTTCTTCTTCTGTGTTTATTTTATTTAGACTGCTTTTAAACCAGTTGTTGAATCTTAAATTTGGTTGTTGTGCATCATTTTCCTTAATTTTCTCTAGAGTTGGGTCTTGTGAGAGTTCTAGTTTATGCCATATTTGTGTTGCTTGTCTATGAAGTCGGACATTTAATGGTAGTATGTTTGTGTATTCGTGTATTTGTTGTGGCGTCATTGTATAGGGGTATCTTTGGTTTGTGGCGAATCTTAGGGCTTTGTTTTGTATTTTTTGTAAGCGTGTGATTTGGTTTTTGCTCATGGTGTGTGTGGGAATAGGGGGGTATTCTTATACCTGGGATTACATAAGCTTTTACAAGGTGAGTTTTTATTTGTGTGTTCATATCTCTGAATCTGAATAGTTTGCCCAGAGCTGCTATGGCTAGGCCTTTTCTTTCTGTGATGTTTTGAATATAGCCTTGAGTAGTTATGTGTAGCCCGAGTATTTTTCCTTTCTGTGCATCTTCGATTCTGTTGTTATTCACATATAATTATAGGTGTTTTGTTTTTTGCTCCTAGTTGTAGTATTGTGAATTTGTTTATGTTGGTTTTTATTTTCCATTCTTCTTCATATGTATTGATTGCTTCTGCTTCTCTTCCTGTTTTTCTGGCTATGATTCCCTTTGAGGGGCCTTCATAACCAATGATTTGTGTGATGTTGTCTGCATATGTGATGTTTGTGCCTGTTTGTGATGATGGTATATCATGTGTGTATATTGTGAATAGGCTTGGGGAGAGGACTGATCCTTGTGGGACACCGCAGCTTATTGTGATGTTGTTACTCAAGACTGTCTTTATTTTTATTTTTGCTGTTCTGTTATCCAGGAAATTGCATAACAGTGTTTCTGTGAGAGGGGGTAAGCCTATATTGAGTAGTTTGTATTTTAGTCCTGAGTGCCATACCTTATCAAAGGCCTTGGATATATCCCTCAGGACTATGTGGCATTGTCCTTTGTTGGCTTTGTTTTTGGCTATTATTTCTGTTGTCAGAGCTAGTGCTTCCCTTGTTCATCTCCCTTCCCTGAACCCTTATTGTGTTGTGTTGTATACGTTTTTTGTGTTTAGGAATAGTCTTAATCTTTCGTTTATTATTCTTTCATATATCTTTCCTGGCACTTCTAATAATGATATTGGTCTTTGATTCTCGGTGTAGTGTGGGTTTTTATTGGGTTTAGGAATCAGTCTGATGGTGGCTTCTTTAAATTTATTTGGGAAGTGTCCTGTACAGAGTGAGGCATTTAATATGTTTGTCAATTTAGTTACTGCAGAGTCAGGGAGATTTGTCATGATTGTTTTATTTATTCCGCTTTTTCCTGGGCTCGTTTTCTTTAGCTTCTTTATTTTGTTGTGTACTTCTTCTGTTGTTATTTTCCTTATTAGGGGAGTGTCATTGTTTAGTCTGTTTATGTCTATGTTCTGGTGAGGTGTTAACCTGTGTCTGTTTTCTTGCAAAAAGTCTCTTATGTGATCATGTCTGGGTCATTATCGTTAAGAATATTTTCCCAGTGTTGTTTGTGTATGTTGGCTTGCTCTTGTATGCTGTGTATTTTGTTGCCTTGTGCGTCGAATGTGTATGTGGGTTTGTTTGTATCCTGTCCTTGCATGAGCTTGATTTTTCTCCAGAATACTTCTGGGTCTTTATATGTGTTTGAAGTTTCTATTAATTTGTTTGTCCATGCTTCTGTGTTGTCTTCATTTAGTATTATTCTGAGTCTGTGTTGTAGTTGTTTATATAGTATGTAATGATTATAGTCCCAGCCATGTGTTGTTTCATGCTGTCTTAATCTGTTGTGTTGTACTATAATTTATTTTGCTTGTTGGCTTAATTTTAAGTTATCTATTTGTATGTGTTGTGTGGTGGGTATGTGTTTTCTTGTGTTGTTTAACATTATGTCGTACCATTTTTCTAGTATGGTTTCTATGTCTTGTGTGTTACCTTCAGTTAGATTGTTTATTTCTGACATTTGTGTGTCTATATCTGTTTTGAATTGATCCCAGTTGGCGGCTTGGAATTTTAGTCTTGGTGGGGATGGTATAAGTATGGGTTGTGTGGATATTGTGGCTATTATTGGGATATGGTCACTTGTGGTGATGGGTCCGGGGGTTAGGTGTATGTTGTGATAGGCTTTGTTGTTAGTTAATGCTATGTCGGGTGTTGTGGCTGAGTTGTGACTATAATAAGTCGGAAGTAAGGGCCTATGTGTCTTATTAGTCCGTCTACTATGAGTCGTCCTAATTGTCTTCCAACAATGTTTTGTGTTGTAGTGTTTATAGTCTGGTGTTTTGCATTCAGGTCCCCTATTAAGTACACAGGAATATTGTGTCTGAAGAGTCTATAAAAGTCGGGTGTGGGTAGATATGGTCTGCTGGGGGGTAAGTATACTGTAGCTATTATTATTGGGCCTGTATCCGTTTGTATTTCTACTGCAAGTAGGTCTGATATGAAATCATCATAGAGTTTATGTGTGATGTTGTTTTTTTATTGCTATGGCTGCTCCGTTTACGTGTCTGTTGTTGTTTTTCTTGTGTGTTCTGTATCCTGTTATTTTTAATGATTCATTTTCTGGTATGCCATGGCTGTTAATTAGTATTATATGTGAGTTTATGCTTGAGTATGTGTTGCTTAGTGAGTAATTTCGACCGCTCCAGTTTAGTACATTATGTTGTAATATTTTAAGAGTAATTTGTTTTCATTGTGTTTCTGTTTCTGAGAGTGTGGTGTGAGTGGGGAGCTGTTTGGTTATTTTGTTTCTTTGTTTTGTCTTTGGCTTTCAGATATATATCGTTATTTTTTCCGTGATTGATATATTCTCTAAATAACTTTACTGCTGTTCTAGGTTCTAGAAGGTTTTCATTAGTGCTGGCTTTGATTTTATTGTTGAGGATGTTGTCTCTGATTTCCTCAAGTTTACTACTACTATAGGTGAGGGGGTTATAGTAATTTAAGTGGCTCTCATTGTCGAACACGAATGTGAGGGGGTCCAGGGGTATAGTTTCTTTTTTTTCTAGGGCTTGGGAAAATGCTGCTGATTCTTCTGTCTCGTCTGTTATATCCGTGTCGTTCCCATCATCTGAGATTGCTGTTGTTTCAGTTGTGTTTTGGGGAGTTTGATTGTGTTCTAGTTGGGTTTCTTCTGTATGTGTGTCTTCATTTTGGTTTCCTTGGATCTGGTTGTGGGTGGGGTTTAGGTTATTGAACAGTTTCAGTATTTTTGCTGAATCCTCTTTGGAGTACTGGCAAGGTTTGTATGTGGGAAGGTTGTTGTTGGTGATACATTGCTGGAAGGTTGTTGAAAAGTCTCTAATATTTGCTGCATTGTTTGTGTGTGCTTCAAAGAGAGCGGTTATGTATAGCGAGCTGTTGATTGGGTTTTGGGGTGGGGGAGGGGGGTTCTGGGGGGAATGATGGTTGGTGTTGGTAGCTGAGACATTGGCATATGTTTGGGATTTTGCTTCTTTGTTTTTTTTCCTTTTTTCCTTTACTATTTCTTTCCTCTTGTCACATTTCATGGCAAGAGTGCTATGGTTGCCCGTGCAATTGATGCATGTTTTTTTGTTGTTAGAGTTTTCGCAATTCTTCCAGTTATGACCCTGGGTCCCACATTCCGAGCAGATTAGGTAGTGTTCATCTTTGGGGCATTGTGAAGTGACATGTTTTTCTATGGCATAGCACCTCATGCATGTGATGATCGGGATATATTCATCAGCCTCTATATTCCATTTAGGAATTGATAGGTTGAATAGCCTCAGGCCTTCTAAGGCCTTTTTTGCCATGGACACATCTAAGAATTCAACCTTCACAAAGTGAGTTCCGAATTTGAAAACCTGATTTATTTTGGCAAATCCGTTCTTTCCTACTATTTCCTCCTGTATTTGTTCAGGTGAGTATTCCAGTATTAATGGGTCCACCTTTGAGCATATTATACTCCTTTTTTATCTGATGTTGGGGGGGAGGATTGGGGTGAAGCCTTCTTTCTCGAGAGTTTCAACTGTGGGGCTTGTGAGGAGTTTTAGGTTTCCCTATTCCTGTCAGAGTTTTTGCCACCCTTACTCTTCTCCTCTCCACCCTTCTTTTGCTTTAGTCATTGGGAGTGTTGTGTTTTTTGGGTTAAATCTCTATATTGGGTTGAATTTCAGTCTCATTTTGCTATGATAGATAAGATTGATTTGGACTTAGTTTATTGATAGGTTTTCATGTTTTTGGCTAAGATTATATTTTTTTATTTGGATTTTTGGTCAGGGGTTATGCAAGTTAATGCTAGTTATCTAAATATTATTACATATATTGTTTTCTTACTGATAAATCAAAGGTGTTAGATAAATTGGGAGATCGTTTCTTGATCCATTGTATGGTATTAGCCTGTGTTGTGACTTGGTTTGAATTTAAGAAAACATTTGTATTCAAAGGTTAAAATATTTGTTATAGTACAATTGTGATGGTCTCTATTTTGCTTTTCGGTATCTTCACTGGTTTTACATGGTTTGTGTACGGAATTTAATTGTGTATCTAGTAAGATATTAATATAGGATTGTTTGTATTTAGTAAGTTTTACCTTATATAGATTCGATAATCATTTACCCTATTTTTTACAAATTGCGTTGTTCTATTGGTATATTACTTCTTTTTAGGGAATGTTGTTCCTGATGATGGCTTAACCTCTTAAGTGCGCATTGGGGGTAATTAGACACCTCTGCCTGTGCGCATGTATTTGAGCTGTTTCCATCACTAAAATATTCATTTTACCATAAATAGCATTAATACTTATCCATATGCACCTATTATAGGTTGATTATGAAGGTATTAACCTGTTACAACAATAAAACGAGTGAAAACAGCGTTTGGATGGTCAAAATCGGAGATACAGGCCGCGAGTTACATAATGTATGGGTGAGGCAACCTGCTTTCCCGCCAATTTCCCCCAAGGCCACTGAGACACAGTCGATCGATACTCTCTCTCTCTCTCTTGCACTCGCTTGCTAACAGTGATGACAATGCCCTGCTTGCAACTCGCTAATGTTAGCACAAAAATATACCTCAGAATAAGGGAATAACAGGGAAAATAGGTGATAACTGAAGGAGGGGAGGAAAGTGGGGAAGGAGGGGAGGTAGAGGAGTGATATTTTGCATGGCCCAGGGGCAAAACAAAACAAAATAAAGATTTTTTTTTTTTTTTTTTTTTTTCGATGTTTAAAGTTGATTTTGTTTTTCTCTGACTCTTAAGAGTCTTCCCGCAGTCCGCCGGGGGAACTCTTAAGTCTTCCATCAGCTCCCGGGTTAAGGCAGTGGTTCCCAAACTTGTTCAGCTTGTTACCCAATTTACCATCCATGTTATCCTACCCCTTTCACAAAATGTTGTCAATCTTAATATATATATGATTAAATTAAAACACTAGAGATATTTTCTTTTATTTATTGGCTAAACATTTTACATCACTATTGACAAAGTACGTCAAGAACATTATTGGCATCAGTCAGTGGGATGGGTGGAGTTGCATGTTTGAAGATAGTTGAGGAATTCTTGGCTTTGTGGTTGAAAGTGCCAGCCTGGCATAATTTGCAACATTCAAGCGAGTTCTCTTCTTTGTCTTCATCCCAGCACAGTCGAGAACCCCTTCTCGCAGAGATATGTTGTTGAGAATGCCACAAACAACTTCAAGGCTCTCTTGGACAGAGTTGGCGAGTCAGCTAGTCGTGAAATACAAAAGGAATCTACATTTTGGTTTTGGAAATTGATTTTCAAAGCGACATTGGCTCCCATGGTGATCCACTCCTCCTTTGCAGGGAAATCATCATCATGAATGGCCTCATTAGGTACAGAGAAGGGATGAATGATTCACTGAAGACTGGCTGTTTCTTGGTCACTCTCTGGAAAGTAGTGATGCATGCTTGTTTCAAGCCCTGGACACGTCATGATCAGGGTTGCTGAGTGACTGTATCCTGAAGCATACCTGTCAAAATACTCTTCGCTTGCCACATACCTAGATACATATTTCTTCTTTTTTAATAATGTATAGTAGTTTTTAATGTTTATTGTTATTCGGTTTAACTTTATTAATTAATTATAATATGTTTACTTTACAACTCAGGGACCGCAATGTTTTCTTGATTTCCAGAATTCTTCACTTTATTTCTGTCACCCCCTCCATTACCCCCGAAAAAATGCTATATTACCCCCAGGGGGTAATTTACCCCTAGTTTGGGAACCAATGGGCCTTAAGGTTAGCCGAAAATTTGAAAAATAAAGTTGTTGCCTGGCGCCCTGTCAATTCTTTCCTTTTTAATATATATATATATATATATATATATATATATATACATATATATATATCGTTATGCCCTGATTTTATTCAGGATTAACGATTGATACAGGTGAGTTCTACTATACTGGAACTTCCGAGTTCATACAAGTACATATACAAAAGACAACAGAGTATTTATATATCGCCAAACTATAGTTTAGAAATACAGCTTTATTCTCTTAATCACTAAATACACAATGGAGTATGTATGTAGCTTAGAAACACAACCAATGAATAACACTTAAAACTATTTGCTATCTCCGAGCACAGTCGCGGATCTGGATAGAGTGCATGTATTTGACACAGCTTCACGATATTCCTTTTATCTGGAATCGTATACACTTCTGATGATCGAGGGTGTTCACAAGTAATATCTTCAGCTATAATGTTACACTGTACTTGTAAAGAATTTGACTTGCGATGTTACATATTATGAAAACGAGTTATTTATATCACTATACGTATCTTGCTTTATCTACCATGCGCACTGATACGGGAGCGAAATCAACGTCAACTGGGACTGAACTTTGTACTATATTCCTCTTGATGGAATAATGGCAGAGTCACTTGTGGACTCTGAAATATTTGCACTTGGTCGAAATAATGGTAGAGTCGCTTAGCCTCAAAATTGGCTTAAATTAAATAAATTCGGAAATCACTTTTACTGATCAGGAGCACTTCAATAGTTCATAACACATTGATAACTGGAATGCATTTATCTAAATTCCTGGTATTAACACTATTATAGATTTATGAAAACTTTTAACACCTTTGTGGGACTATTTATTTTCACATGGTTGAAATAATGGCAGAGTCGATTAGCTTGAAAAGTGGCTTAAATATGTTAAAATTCGTAAATCACTTTTAATGGTTGGGAACACTTCAGTAGACTATGTAGCGTTGGTAGAAGTACTTCTTTTCTATAAATTCCGAATATTAGTACTATAATGGATTTACGATATTTGTGAACACTTTGTGGGACTCTATTTATTTTTACTCTCGAACCTGGATTTTTGAGTCGCTTGGGGAACTCTGTTTATTTTCGCTTGCTGGGTAGATTACGTTTAGTCACTTTTTCACTCTCTTTTCTGGTCATCGACTTAGGCGTCTTTTCTTATCTTCTCTCCGACGATGATTCTGGTGTTTGCTGGCTGTAGTCTTCTGCTCCTCCGTGGGCCGTCCAGGTTGGCCGGCTGTGTGAAGATAGTTAGAGATGGGTTGATGGGTTTGAGATCTTGAGTATGGCTCCGTAACATATAGTAATTATCTGGCAATTACTGTTGGGCACCATACCTGACTGACGGGAGTATTTCAGAGGTTATGAGAAATACTCGAATATCCTGACCTGTATATCACCCGTTGATGAAGTCCTGTCAAGGTACTCTTGAAATAGGGTCTTAAATCTCGTGCCTCAGTAAGAACGTATATGGCACAAAATCGGACTAACGCAGTAAGATTGTACAAGTACAAGTACAGACTGTCCTGACCGTTTTAACCCGGCAAGCGCGATAGGCCTCACGGAAGGCTTCCTATAGGGAACGCGATAGGCCTCACGGAAGCAGGACCATAAAAAAAGCCTTCCATAAAAAAAAAGGGCCTATCAAAACAAAGGAGTTTGTCTCTAGGTGAGATAATTCCCCTCCAGTACTCATCCATGTAAATCTCACCCACCCCCCTCCCCTCCTTCCCCACCTTATTCCCCCCTCCCTCCCCACCTCAATTATCACCTATTTTTCCTCTTATTATCATAATTTATCGGTTATTTTTCTCTCCCGCGATAATGTAGCACAAGTGGGTTGCATAAAAGATCGTTATGCAACACCCAGACACCGGCACACACCGCCGCGCTCTTCTCAGTTGACTCCCAGACAGCGAGAGGGGAGGGCTGCCTGTCTCTCTCTCTCGCCTGAGATTATGACCGGGTGGCCAATATCTTCGTTTTTCACCACCCAAATGCTTTTCCCACTTATTTTAGCACTCTTGAAGGTTCATATATACATCATATATGTAAAATAAAAGCATACCGAAAACAAATAATGGTTTATATTGTAAATATAACGAATTCTGTCAGAATCCAGGGCTAGAAATGCACAAATAACTACCCTAGCACCTACTGTCATATCGCGCTTGTCAGGTTAAGAGGTTCGGGGGACCCAGGGCGGTGTTTAAACCTTTCAGTTACACAGTCTAATGGGATGCCACAGACTCAGTGCGCCTAGGACTTGTATCTGCAGAGTGCCCTTGAGGGTATCTCGCCAAGCCCTTTCTCTCATAGCGGTCTCAGATGTTTCGAGACTACCTATGAAAAGTGGTAGTGTTCACTTTCAATAGTAATAAGTAGAGAGGTCGGGATGCCGGAGTCTCTCAACTCTTACTAGGGAAAATGTGACCTAGCAGAGGGGGCAATGTTAGGTACTGGAATGCCAGTAATAACAAAGTTCCTCTGAAAGGACACTTTTTGTACAGTGTTCACTTCCAAGAGTAATAGTAGAGAGGTCAGGAGTCCGGAGTCTCTCTACTTGTACTAGGGAAAGTGAAACCTAGCAGAAAAGACAATGTTAGATACTGGGATGCCAGTAGTAACAAAGTTCCTCTGAAGGACACTGTCACAAGTTTCACTTCCAAGACTAATAATGGAGAGGTCGGGGTGCCGGAGTCTCTCCACTTTTACTAAAAGAAGTGGTACCTAGCAAAAGGGACAATGTTAGATACTGGGATGCCAGTAGTAACAAAGTTCCTAGAGTAGGACTTAGCACTTTTCCACTCTAGAGAATATTGAGGACGGATGCCGTTCACCTCAACTTCTTTTAGAGAGGGTGCTTGTGGACTATTTTTAACTAGAATGAAGGGGCGGGATGCCGTGACCCTTCTTCCTAAGTTAAGAACATAAGAACATAAGAAAGTGGGAGTCTGCAAAAAGCAAGCAAAGCAAGCAAAAAGGCAAGCTTTATACCGGTATCAGTAGCTTTGTTAATCACTGGGATGCCAGTGGTAACAAAGTTTCCTGTAACAGGCCACAGTTTCGGTAACTTTAAGAATAATAATGAAGTTCCGGGAGGCCGTTCACTTCACTACTATACTTTTAGTAGACACCGCCTATCAAGAGTATCTATGTTATTCGGGTGGTGCCTCGTACTAACAAAGATCCCTAAAATAGGATTTTCTAACTCGCAGACAGTATAATTATGAACTTTCGGGATGCCGTAGGTCCAACTGAATGGAGGGGTAATTATAAGACTTCTAAAGATGGGATGCCAGTACTTAAGAAGCCTTAAAATTGCTTAACTCCCCTAAAATATCCTGATCTGGTATTGAGGATTACTGCGAGGGGTCCTTCCTAACCTATAGGATGGTAAGGGCATGAAGAGGTATCCCTAAAGAGGTTTAGAGAACCTTCTTGTTCTGGTGGTCAAGATATCTTTCTAAATCAATTTACTAAGTGATGTGGTGATGGTTATATAAAAAATACATCTCGACTGTAAAGGTACTTCATCAATGGTTAAGTAACTAATTATATCATATACTGTATAGGTGAGCTCAATAAAGCCTTGGAAAACAATAGATGCGTTCAAGGAAAAGAGTTCCTTAAATCTTAACTTGAGTGGAATGCTTGGTGTCGTGTGCACTGTAAAGTACAGACATGCGAGATGTGCATTGAAGGATTTCATAGGTCAAACTCTTTCATGGGGGATTAGAATGAGGATCTACTTATATATCCTTGTTAGTAGGATTTATGTTGACAATGATTCTTATATAATATATCTTGATAATTCATCTATTAAAATAGTAGGTACGTATGCGTCTTTCTCAGAATGTGTTGGTATTCCTGATGAGCTGGCGAGCATGCCATCAATTTCCAGCGCGTGTGAGGGAACATCAGCGCCATTTGGCATGGTGTCTATTTTGGTACTAACGGAAAAACATATAATCTTATGGGAAAGAAGAGCATGTGGTTTGTATAATTATAAGAGGTAATCAGAGGATAACAAGAAGGCATATATGTATGTGTGTAGGAAACGATGTCCCAAAGGTCTATTGAGTTATTATTTCATATTAATATTGCATAATCAGGTTTTAACAAAACATCATAACATATTACTATCATACTGATTGTTTATATTCTTAATATTTCTAATACCTATTATTAACAATCATACATGATACATATTATATTACTAACAATCATACATGATACATATATTTATTTCTCATACATAGTATATCTTATTCTAAAGAGTAATGCAAAGGAAACAATCATATATTGTGTCTTTTAGGTTCTCCTCAAAAAGGTTGACGGAACACTATCATCTTTTTCGGGGATGTGATGGGGCGAATCGTCTTGCCCGGCGTGGGTGGATATTCCTTCTTCGGATTGTCCCTCCTCAGTATAGTGATTCGTCTATTCCTTAGTCTCGCTACTGCTGCAGATCCTTGTGGTGTTGTGTTGGTTGTTGGTGTCCTCGTCTTTGTCTTTTCTTTCCTCGGTTCTTCCGGTCCCTTTTTCTTGCTGGGTCTTCCTTCTTCTACTCCTTCGTCCTCCTCTGTTTGGAGCTCTCCTTTTCCGGGTTATTTTATATAAATATATACGTATATATATATATATATATATATATATATATATATATATATATATATATATATATATATATATATTGTCACATTCCCCTGAACTTATATAACCTCAGTTCAGTTATATGTGTTATAATAATTTACATAGCCTGTGTCATCTTGGGAGAGAGCCATGTTTTCTCTCTCTCGCTCCCTGTATCCCTCGTGTCCAGCAGTGATGTCATGTTACCATGTGAGGGGCCTGGTAGAGAGGCTGGCGATCTCTTTAGCTGCCACGAGTATAATTACTTCTTTTGTTCAGCACTGAGGCGAGTTGTATTAGTTTATTATAAGTTTGCATAATGATGCCTTATATTTACTTGATTACTTTTGTATAGTTAATGAGAGCACAAGTGCCTAGTATAATTATGCAATCTAGTGATGCTTGGAGCTCTCACTTCTCGCGGCCAGGGGACCCTCGAGTGAATGTTCCCACGGTCCCACCATCACTCTAGTCCTGGCTCTCGTTCTGACAACATCTCTGTTTGGTGTTGGTTAGGCTTGCTTCTTAAGTTGTCCCTTGAATACCGCATATTTCTTTTTGTTCTTTATTTGATTGGAGCATAGCAGGGGCTGGAGTCATATTGAGTATATAGTTTTGTTTTAACACCTTTAGTTTAATATTAATTACTGCATTTATTTCTTCTGTGGCAATCTAGAATATAAGCTTCTCATTTTCTTCCTCCATGTTGTTTTCCATTATTCTGCAGCATTGTTTCACCATTATTAGATGTGCATATGGTTGATATCACTTGGGGGATTGGGTGGCTGGACTGTTTATCTCTGTTTTTGTCAGGCCTTTGAGTACAGAGGTTGCTGGGTGTGTGATATGGTAGGCTAAGCTTTTTCCACCACACAGCATCCTTTTACTCGGGTCTTTTCCAACCCTTTATTGGGTGGCAGCCAGCTTCCAACTTCCCCAGGTTATCAACCCTTTGAGCCTTGTTTAGTTTTAGCAGCAATACATTCGGTGCAGTTTGGGACTAGGGGTGGAGCCTGTTACTAGGTGAGGTTGTCCCCATTGTACCCGGTTGTATTGAGCTAACTCCAGATGATGTTGTAAGGGTTAAGTAATTAACCCTCGTCTAGCGGGGTTTTTTGGGCTATTTTGGGCATATTCAGGCCCTTCTGAATGATCAATCAAGTATATGCATGAAAAGAAATGTATTCAGCAAAAAACTATGCGCTACAAGCTTCAAAATGAGACCAGAACGAGCTACATAGCACTCGTCGTTTTGATGCAGTGGTACCACCAACATGGGAGTTTAGCGTATAGCGGCATATTTTTTCCAGCTACGCTCACTACTGGCTACACTGCCGGCATCTCGAGAAGCTAGGGAGCGTGAGTCAGTGGGCGGCAGCAAGCCCTGGGTGTCGGCCGTGTGGCCTGCTGCGCTCCCGGCCATTTGCACTCGATTTTAACCCTTTAAAAGCCTTAATAATGCTCCTAACTTGCTGCTTTTTAGATACGGACTTAAGTCGGGCCCCGCTCTTTAAGTGTTAAAGTTGTTTACCCCTTACAACACCACGCCGAGCTGTGCTGAAGAGAGCCACTCGGTGTATTATTAGGACATAGGCTAGGGAAAATAGGCTTGGCACAGAGGTTTATTGCACTGGACTTTCCATGGGTTTTTGCTCTGTATTGTTCTCAATTCCTGAGCGATTGGGTATGATATAGTGTGTTCTGGGAGTCTAGCAAGGGTATGGTTAGGTAATGTTGGTGCAGTATAGAATAACCTTAGAAGTTCTCTTGCATACTACACGCAATATGGACGAGACTCAGGGACAATAGATATTTTTGTGTCTCCTTGTTACTGCTTTAACCCGAAAATGGCGAGGGGGGGGTATTGAACTAGCTCCCCATGGGCGAGCATATTGGCTCCATTCAGGCCTATATCGTCATTTTACGATAACTATCGTTATTACTTATTCATATGAGCCTATTTTACCTTCACTATGAAGATAGTAACCTGTAACAACAATAAAACAAGTGTAAATAAAACAATTCTGGTCAAAATCGTTAATATAAATGGACCAGCCCATTCATGAATTATGGAGAAAATTGAGGCAACCCCTCCCTCCACGAGGCCTCAAGCCACACTGAGTCTACTCATACACACTTTCGCTTATGTAACCCACTCGCTAGGCATGTAAGCACATCCTCCACACATTTTGCTAATGTTAGCACAAAAATATACCATCGAATGTGGGAATAACAGGGAAAATAGGTGATAATTGAAGGGGGAGGGGGAAGGAGGGGATGTGGAGTGAAATGAGGTATAGGGAAAAAAAAAAAAAAAAAAAAGTGTTTAGTGCTACTGGGGCCGTTTAAATGTTTTTTTTAGGCCTCCCTCTTAAGAGCTTTGCCGCCCTCGCCCAGTAAAACTTCTTATGAGCTTTGCAGCCGTTGCCGGGTTAATAGAGCAAAGAGGAAGATAAAAAAAATTCCTAGAGAACCTGCATGTCTTGGTGTTTGAGTCAGATATTAACCTAACAAGTGCGCATGGGGGTAATTGGAAACATCCCCCTGTGCTGACGTATTTGAGGTGTTTCCGTCACTAAAATATTAATTGTACCATTAATAGCATTAATACTTATCTATATGCGCCTATTATGGGTTGATTATAAAGGTATTAACCTGAAACAATAATAAAACAAGTGAAAACAGCGTTTGGATGGTCAAAATCGGAGATATAGCCCACGAGTTGTATAATGTATGGGTGAGGCAAGCTGCTTTCCCGCCAATTTCCCTCAAGGTCACTGAGACACAGTCGATCGATACTCTCTCTCTCTCTCTTGCACTCGCTTGCCATCAGTGATGACAACACCCTGCTTGCAACTCGCTAATGTTAGCACGAAAATATACCTCAGAATAAGGGAATAACAGGGAAAATAGGTGATAACTGAAGGAGAGGAGGAAAGTGGGGAAGGAGGGGAGGTAGAGGACTGAGATTTTGCTTGGCCCAGGGGCCAAAAAAAAAAAAAAAAAAAAAATTACAAAATATTTTTTTTTTCGATGTCAAAAGTTGATTTTTTTTTCTCTGACTCTTAAGAGTCTCCCCGCAGTCCGCCGGGGGAACTCTTAAGAGTCTCCCCGCAGTTCCCGGGTTAAGAGCGTGTCTGTTGCAGGGTAGTACGGTGCTGTGGGCTAGGCTATGTAAGCATCTGGTTGCCCCGGCTCCCCTCGTAACAGTGGCGACCTTGCCGTGATAGTATAGAGTTCTTGTGGTGTGAAGCAATTATATTTAGATTGTCAGTAATTTTGCTTTCCGTTGAAAGTCTACGGACATAATACTCTTATTTCATTAACCCGTGTCCACAACTATTGCTAAGATGTCGCATGTTGATTACATTCCTGTTCATATTGTGGGGAGGGAGGATGTTTTGCAGTTTATTAGAACCCAACCTAGTCAAGAAGAGGTTGCTAGCAGGAGTAGTGATGAATTAAGACGTGTGTTGGAGATGTATGGGTGGAGGTGCAGTGGTATGTCTAAGGTAGAGTTAGTTCAAGAGGTGTGCAAGTTAGCGGCGCAGCCAAATGATCCTTATTTTGAAGCTAGTACTCGTGGTGTGGATGATGGCACCATCCAGCATGTGCCACAGCGTCCTAATAGTCAGGCTAGCTACCATTCTAATGGGGACCGGAGTGGAGCAACAACTCCAGAGCAAGGTGATACTGTATTTAGGCAGTCTCTTACTATTATCACAGCACCTGCCACCACGCCTCCACCGTCAGCATTTAACCCTGTCAGTACGGACCCTTCATTTTCACAGGGCTATGTTCATGCCCCTATGGCCAGTACATTTGTTTCAAGTTATGCTAGCAATCCCCAGTATCCTCCTTCTTCCCCCTATGTGTCGTGGGCCACACCCCAGCATTTCACTGCCACTCATACAGTGGCTGCTAAGCACAATGTTCCCCCTTATGCCCAGTTTCCTCCTATAACCCCGATAGGGTCGAGGAGTCCAGAGGTCGAGCTTCAGCTTAAGAGATTGGAGATAGAGGAGAAGAGAATACAGGAAGAGAGAGAGGAGAGACAGAGAGAGAGAGAAGAGAGACAGAAAGATAGAGAGCTTGAGTTGAGGAAGATGGAGATGGAGGAGAGACAGAGAGAGAGAGATAGACAGGCAGATTTGGAGAAGACGAAGTTGGAAACTAGTGGGCGAAGACGACAGGGGAATAATGCTGGTCATACATCTAAGGAGGAGGCAGAAGAGGTGCTGTTGTCTCGACGGCTGAAACTCTTGCCGACCTTCGATGAACTTAAGGTCACAGACTGGTTCTTACGTTTTGAGAAGAAGGCCCGCGAGTATCAGTGGCCGAGGCAATGCTGGGCGGTGTTGGTGTCTAATGTCTTGAAGGGTAAGGCTCTTGATGCATACGATCGCCTAGAAGTGCAGGAGATAGAGTATGATGTACTTAAAGAGGCTGCGTTAAAAGCCTACAAGCTGCGTCCCGAGGCTTACAGGTTGGCCTTCAGGGGGACTCGCACGTGGAATGTGCCAGGTACCTGTGCGATACTCTAGCTAAGTGGCTGCACTCAGAGTCAGTGGATACTTTGGAGGCGGCATGTGAGGTTTGTCTGATGGAGCAGTTTACAAGTATAGTTGAAAAGGACATTGGGGCAAAATAAAAAGAAACGCGGTTTAAATCATTAAGGGAAGCAGCAGTTTGAGCTGATGACTATGCACTAGCCCAGTGTGGCAGTGGTAAGGGGAGTATTGGTGCCAAGAGAGACCGACCTGTGCATCAAGCAGCCACAGTATCAGCTCGCCCATCATCACCCAATGGTACTACAAATAAAACACATTATAACAAGGCTGACAACCAGCGAGCTTCTACGGAAGTGCGATGTTACTTTTGCAAACAAGTGGGTCATATGAATCCTCAGTGTACTAAGTGGAAGCTACCCAGGGACCCAAGGCTGTCCAGTTGGTGGCGACACTAGGGGAGGTGCCTGTGAAAGGCAAGCCAGGTACTGGTGAGTTTGGGGGGCAGTGTTGGCCAGCGCGAAGCAGGGTAGTAAGCACTTTGCCGCCCCAGATGGTATCACCACCTGAGCATAACCAGACTTCCCCTGATTGGTGTCGGCCATTCAAACATGATGGATCAATACGGATCGGGGAGCAGACGTACCCTGTCAAGGTGTTTAGGGATACTGGTGCGCAGCAATCCATGTGTCGCAACCTGACAGGGGGACCTATTAGCACCAGAGAGTTTGTTATTCGCAAGGGAATGAATAGTGAGCAATGCTGTGATTTAGTCCCGGTGACCCTAGAGTGCCCGTTGTTGACCGCCGAGGGTAAGGTGGCCATGGTGGACACTCTGCCAGTTGAGGGGGTGGATTTTTTGCTCGAGACTGACTTGGCAGGGGATGTAGTTTTCCTGCCTCCTATAGTCGTCGCTGAGGCTGCTTTTGAGCTCCCTATGGGTGGTTGTTTGCAGGAAGATAATATGGACTCTATCTACCATGTGTGTGCAGTGACCAGATCAATGGCACAACAGGAGGATGATTTAGTGGATGCGGGGGCCGACAGCCATGAGTGCGGGCCATCCCATGATGCACTACTAGATGACACTGGCTCGGAGGCAGCGGTGGGCATGGCTGACCCCAGTGAGGCTACCGAGACTAGTAGAGGTGACCTAGTGCCGGACGAGGAGTCTGACATAGTGCCGCCGACTCAACCTTCTGCTATTTTTGAGAGGTCAGAGGTAACTGCCTTAATGGAGCTACCTAGAAACAAACTGAGCAAGTTGCAGCAAGAGGACCCCAGTCTGAGCCTCCTGTTTAAAAAGGTTGGTACGACTGGTGGGAAGAACGGTCAAGCCGAGAAATTTGTTGTAAAAGGGGCATTGTTGTATCGGATGCTAGACATCTCATGACCATGCCATCTCCCCACACAAACAAGACAAGTCACCTCATGACCATGCCATCTCATGACCAGACCTTTTCTTCACCAGTCGGTTTCATCACCATACCAGCTCATTACCAAGCCAATTCATTACCAAGGCATCTCAATACCACACGTTGCCACATCTACTGTCTTGTACAGTGATCACGGGTACCAGCCCCCCCCCCCCCTCCTCTCTCTATCTCTCTCTCTCTCTCTCTTGTCACGCGAATGGTGCGACATTCTATCACTATACTAACGTTGCACGGCGAACTAGCTTCATAAACAGAAACTTAACCCTTATTTAGCGGGGTCGGACTTAAGTCCGATACGAGAAAATTGGACTAAATGGCGGGGTCGGACTTAAGTCCGTGGGCGTATTCCCGCCCTAATTTTGGTGGAAAGCGAAACTTGGTGGTCAGGCGGTGTACTACAAGGGCCCACCCACACATCCCCACTGCGTGACCGTGACTAAGTGACCCTCAAGCAGCCATAATGGAAGGTCAAGATTTGCCCGTGTTCGATTCGGTGGCCGCCAATCCCTAGTGCGTCGCGCCACCCTACTAACCACGCCCGGCTCACCACCCAGAAACTAGATATCATGCTGAACTCTTCAGAACTTTCTAATAAGCTGTTGGATGAAACCGTCGAAGGTCTGGGTGAGAGTTTTGGTAGTGTGGATGACTCGGAAGACGAAAATAACCCGATCATAGGCTTTCACCCCAAGCATAATTTGCGTGGGGTGGATGTTGTGGTTGATATTGGACAGACCCTTGAGCAAATTGGAGACGTTCCTGACGAAGAACATACTGGTGTGGGTGTTGGTAAGTACAATTTATATTTTATAATTGCTTGAAAATGTGATTGCAAGCATTTTATAACCTTACGAGCGGCTGGTGGAGTATATTTCACTGTGCTGCCCAGCGGGTTTTTTTTTTTAACCCTAAATGGGGTTGTTCCGTGCTCTTTTTCATGCATAAACAAGACCCAGAGCGTAATACAAGTATGTATCCTGAAAGTGCGTAAATTGAGCTTTCCAATGACACCCGAACCATCCTTTTACGATCACTGGTTGTCTTTCAACGATCGTAAAACACGAGTGAAAAAACCCTAAAATACGGTAATTTCCTTATAGAATTCCCTGTGTGGCGAGCGGTCTTGAGGTAATTTATGCTCCTAATCACCGCTCCGCTCTCTCTCAGAGCACATTACGTCCTCAAAATTGCACTCTACAAGAAATTTCCTTTGCATTTATAGCGTATTATTTGCAAGCGTTCGGTAAATTTCTTACGGTAATACAAACAACCAAAGATTGAATATTTGTGCTTGGCATTATATGATTGTGGAGAACAGATGTAGGCCTACCGTATATATTATGTTTTCATATATTATGATACATGTGTAACATTTTTATATTATCACTACTCTCTCTCTCTCTCTCTGTCTCACTCTCTTTGTTTGTACTCCTTTGTACTCTCTTTGTCTGATGTAGGCCAGGGCACACCCCTAACTAATCTCTTCCCTCCCAGGGGAAATCACACCTAGCAGATGTTTTTGACCTCCCCTCTCTCTCTGTCTGTCTTCCTCTCTGGGTCTACCTATACTGCATGTGACATTGAAATTGCTTGAGAGTTTGATTGCAAGCATTTTATAGCGTATTATTTGCAGGCGTTCGGTAAATTTCTCACGATAACCAGGGTGTATGGTACATTTCTCACGATAATACAAGCAACAACGAAGCTTGGCGAAGATTGTGGTCTACAATATACCTTTTTATAATTGCATGTGACCTTGTAATTGCTTGAAAGTTTGATTGCAAGCATTTTATAGCGTATTATTTTCAGGCGTTCAATAAATTTGATAAATATATCAAAATAAGTCCTGTGGGACTATGAAATAGCTATTATTGGACAAGGACAATATTTTGTTCATCCCTCCACTGGAACATCAACAACAATGTCAACAACGTATCGCCGTCGGCAATCGTAAGATTCAGAGTCGTAAAGATTCCAGGACGAGCTCAATAGAAAATGAATGAATGAGTGTGCAGTACTGCCAATACGTATAGCGACTTCCGCTAGATCTAGAGACCTTTACTTCGATCTAGCAGCAATGACTTACACTAGCGGTTTTGTTTTGAAATTTCAGAACAATTTCGAAGTGATATTATATGGATTTTGCCAATTCATATTTCTAGTGGTATTTATCATGTCTTACATCTAACAATATATGCTAGCGGATTTAATTTCAATTGGTAACCCTCCCGCTCTAGTCGTCTCCAAGAAAATCGATAATGGTGGCACTTTAGTAAACAGGTGATAAACAAAACCGCATGCGGATCGGTTTGGTGTATCGGTATTATGGTAAGTTGGCTACCTACTATTGTTTATACGATATAGTAAGTAATGATAAGTAAATTATTATATATTATATATAAAACAAAAACAAAATTCATGCAAAGCAAGCGAAACAGAGAGAGAGAGAGAGAGAGAATGCAGAAACTGAACTGAAGAAAGAGTGAAAAAGATATAATCATACAGAAATATTACAAGCAAATAAATGAAATAGAGGGATTAGTTAGAGAAAATAATAATGAGAAATACATAATACGGATGAGGAAGAGGGAAAGCGAGCGAGCCAGAGAGAGAGAGAGAGAGAGAGACAGGAAGAGTGAGAGAGATTAGAGAAAATAGAGAGATTGCAAGCATTTTATAGCGTATTATTTGCAGGCGTTCAGTAAATTTCTTACGGTAATACAAACAATGAAAGATTGAATATTTGTGCTTGGCATTATATGATTGTGGGGAACAGATGTAGGCCTACCGTATATATTATTTGTTCATATATATATGATACATATGTAACATTGTTATATTATCACGACACTCTCTCTCTCTTGTCTCTTCCTCTCTGGGTCGGTTACCTATAGCCTACATTTATAATTGCATGTGACCTTGAAATTGCTTGAGAGTTTGATTGCAATCATTTTATAGCGTATTATTTGCAGGCGTTCAGTAAATTTCTTACGGTAATACAAACAACCAAACCACGAAAGATTGAATATTTGTGCTGCACATCCCTCATACGAAATACCATTCCCACCATATAGAGAGAATACAGAAACTGAACTGAAGACAGAGTGAAAAAGATATAATAATACAGAAATATTACAAGCAAATAAATGAAATAGAGGGATTAGTTAGAGAAAATAATAATGAGAAATACATAATACGGATGAGGAAGAGAGAAAGGGAGCACAAGAGAGGGAAAGCGAGCGAGCCAGAGAGACAGACAGACAGGAGGAGTGAGAGAGATTAGAGAAAATAATAATGAGAATTACATATACGGATGAGGAAGAGAGAGAGAGGGAAAGCGAGCAAGCCAGAGAGAGAGAGAGAGAGAAAGAGAAACAGACAGACAGACAGGAGAGAGAGAGAGAGAGAGAGAGAGAGAATACAGAAATAAGGAGAAATAAGAGAAAAATAAGACCGATTACCGAAGGAATACTAGACGCGCTAGAGGCCGAAGTCAGGCCAAAGCGAACGCAACCGAACGCGCCTGGGAAATAGACCAAAAAGTACCTCCTCTTCCTCACCTCTTCCCACCCTCCACACTCATTCATAACATCCATTCATAGACTTATATGGGGAGACGAAGAGTTGCTCTTTCCAAAAATGATCATTTCGTTCGCATTGGAGCCATAGTAACGGCGCTAGGGCGAGAGAAATTGAGCGAATATTTTGGGATTATGCCCGCTGAGCGGTACAGTGTAAAATACCTGACCACCCGCTAAATAAGGGTTAAGAAGTGCTTGGAAGGACTCCTTGTGCACACGACTTAGGTTAGGATATTTTTATATGTGGGAACTTGATGTTCCTAAAGGAGAACACGAAATATGTTGTCAATTATGTAAAGAACCAAGAAGTCATACCTTAACACCTTATTGGCAGGCTAGGCAGTCTATTTATATGTACCGCCCAGCGGGGTGTTTTTAGCCAAAATAGGGCTGTATACGTGATCATTTTCATGCCTAAATAAGACCCAGAGCGTAAAACAAGCATCTATCCCTGAAAGGGTATAAACAGAGCTTTCCAATGACACCACAACGATCCTTGTATGACCGCTAGTTTTCTTGCAACAACCGCGCAACACGAGTGCAAAAACCATGTAATTCGGTACTTTCCCCATACATTTCACTATGTAGCGAGTGTGAGAGGGTGGAGGAGGGTGGGATTCATGTCAGTAGGCTCGCCGCGGTGGTCTGGAGCAGTCATACGCTCGCTACTCTCCTGCCACCACTTGTCTCTCTCTCTCAGCAACATTACGTGCTGAAATTGCCACACGACTTATGGTGTGAGCCGCCACATAGTCCAAATTTATTTAACTCGACTTATGTTGTGGACCGCCAGTTAAGGGTTAAATCATTATATACTGCACTGCCAACACCTAGCGAAATATAGAAACAATGTAATAGATAAGGTCGATGAACAAATTATATGGATGTTCAATCAGAATATGATTAGCCTACTCAAATAATAGCCAAATGCAAAAATATACAATACATCGTAAGGTAAATATACATAAAACAAAGTTTAGGATTTAGTGTTATGATTATTATGTAATTAATAGCTTCATTATATCATTATTGTTATTATAATAATATATGTGTATGTATATACTGTAGGCTATATTGTTATATTTGTGTGTTGTATGAATGAATGTGTGTACTGTATATGTATGTATGTAGGTATATGTACATGCATGTGTGTGTGTGTGCATATGTATATGTATGTATAATTGTATATGTATATATATGTATTTATATACTGTATATGTATATATGTGTGAATGGGTGTATGTATGTGTGTGGGAAACAAAATATATATGATACATATATAATAAATCCTGCTAGCACAGACACAACTCTGGCTTTATATTCCTGCCGCCACCAATGACCCAGAAATTAGGGTATTAGCAGTGACGAGAGAATCTTTTTGGAAATTGATTGGGGATTAAACTGGAGTGGGAGGGTCATTCTCTGACATTAAGGAAGTATCAGGATTATAACGAACCCGCGCTAAGCCTAAGGCTTAGCGAAGGGTCCTTCTTAAACAGTTAAGCCACTTTCACACATTCACGATGTTGGTCCCGATGTACCCCGATTTGAATATCGGGACACAACGTGGTGCAATCCCCAACGTGTGTCGGGGTCGTCGGGGAGCGTCGTTACCCGCGGTGCGGGACGTGGCAAATCGGGCTTGGCAACCAAAGTTTTGGATTTGTTCAAAAATTTCGCACGATGGACTTTTGGCGTGGTATCATCGGGTAACGTCGGGTACAACGTGTCGATGACGTGGGTCTGGCGTGTCTCCATCAGGTTTCATCGGCATCCACGTGGCGGCGTCGGGGTATAAATAGTTATAATATATTACAGTAAAAGTCATGTAATCCGAATGGCAGCGGACCTTCCGACAGTGATTCTGATTAGTGGAGTATTCTGACACTATAAATACGCACATGAATAAATAAAGACCTGATATAGTATAGGCCTATACCGTATAGGCTATACCGTATATAATATTCCATAATCAACTTATATCAAACGAGTTAATAAGTTCAAATGAAAAATCAGTGTACCGGTATGATTACCGAAACACGTGTGTGTTGATTGTCGAGTGAGTGTGTGTGCGTGTGCGTGTGTGTGTGTTATTGTTCTTGTGTGGCTATATCGACCGCCACTGATACACGGTATGCAATAAATGTTATTATAATTATGCTCTATGGAATTTAATTTCATTTTACCTAATACAGTAGTGTTTATAATAGTAAAAGCCAAAGGATATACTAAGGCCATGTCATACAGAACTCGAATCCACCAGAACCCACTGGAATCGAACTTTTCACCGGAATTGACGAGAATACAGAATTACGCGGCCTTAATTGAGTGTGACTTCAGAGTAGAATGCGACCCATCAATGACCGGAATGTAACTCGAACGTAACACAGTCCCTCGAATGTAACCAAAATATGAGTCGATGTTAACCAGTAAGTGACTCGAAGGAAACCGGATGTGGAAAGAAGACTATTCGATCCCAAGTCGAATGCAACTCGAATGACCAGAATGAGACCGGAATGTCAGTATATCATGACCAGAATTACATGAAGTTAAGCCGAACGTAAGTGGAACTAAGTTGAACGTAACTCGAACGTAAGTGGAACGTGACTCGTGACTCGAATAGGCAGAAGGTGACTCGATGAGGAACCTTTGAGTATATAAATGGAGGATTGGTTCACAGGCACACCAGTAGTAACAGGGCACTCACCACGGCAACATAAGCACTTTCAATCACATACACACATACACGTACACGAGGGGAGGGGGGGGTGGAGATAGGGTTTATCTGGACCCCCTTCTCCCTCATGTTTAGCCCCATTAGTTTTTGAGATGTTATGACGTTCATTCCATTAGTTTGGCGGTTATACAAAAAATTGCCCTATTTCTTTGTTAATATTAAGACCTTTCGTGCCATTTAGGCATAGGTTTATTTCCTGGCAAGCGATAGCGAGCCTGTAACTTTAGGAGGAACTGGCCATCGGCTGGGACACTTTTCTACCGAAAAATGTACAAATTAATCTCGAATTGAGTGTGTTTTTTAAGCTTTGATGGATGTCTAGCGAAGAAAGTAAAAACAAAAAAATATATATAGGCTAAATAAAAAATAGACTAAAAAGTAACCCTACCCCCTTAGCTCACACAGCTGGGATGAAGGAAGAACACTTTTCATTGGTAGACACAACTGAGGGGAAGCCGGAGTTAAGGTGTGGAGAGTTAGATGAGTAATTCCAGGTACTACTTGAAATACAATGGCCTCGTATAGGGCCGATTTTATATTTTATTTTATTTTTATTTTATTTTTCAATCCGTTATATATTTGGGGCCACACCTAGTTGAGTTATATTCTGGTTGTATTCCAGTTACCTTCTAGTTGGATTCCACTTGTATTCTAGTACTTCTAGTCATGTTCAAGTCGACATCCAGTGTACACTCGATACATCAAGCAAGTATGCAGTCATCTACCAGTCATATTCTAGTCGGCATCCAGTTGTATTCTTCTTAATTCGGGTTATATTCAACTCTCATTCCATTACATTCAATTTTAAAGTGGAATAATCAACTTGTCATCCAGTTGACTTCCGGTCATTATCGAGTGGCATCGAGTTACATTCAAGTAATTCGAGTCGGCATCGACTATAAAAATTACATCAGAACATGACCAGAATAGGTAGAATGCGACTCTAATGCGACTCGAATGCGACCAGGATACGACTAGAATGTAACTCGATAATTTTTAAAGTTTTTTTCACTCGATAGATAAATCGTAGAAAGTTAACGCATGCACCAACTTTTTGCTCACTCACTTGATCAATCGAGTGACGACTAGAACATCACTCGAAACACAAGAATAGAAAGAATCTAACCAGAACACGTACAAGAATAGACCAGAATGGGGAAGAAGTGGCTAAAATTTGAATTTTTGAATTCATTCCGGTGGGTTCTGGTGGATTCGAGTTCTGTATGACGCGGCCTTTAGTGTTATTGATTAATTTAACACAAGGTAGTGTTTGTGTGGGTGGATGGGTTTAAATAGAGGAGATTGTTCCTGTGTTTTCGACGATTCCATCCTTACACAAGCTATGTTTATATCAATCCTTTTGCACAAGATAGGTTTATATCAATACATTTTACCTTCCACAATTAGAGAAAATATGATTCATCACGAAGTGTAGCCTACCTGTAGAGATTAAACGCACTGTTATATTATATACTATATGAGATATACCGGTACCGGTATATCGTTTTTTTATCGTTATTTTTATTTTCATACTAAATCACAGCAATTTTTTCCGCTGAACATGATGGCGGTGTTTAGAATATGCTACCATCAATATTGGATTTTATAGAAATAAATGTATAACGATAGTTTTTTGTTTTTATAGAATCCCAGCCGCACCAAAATATTCGCTCTCAATTGGTTTTCACCCATAATATTTTTTTGTTTTTATTATTTAATTTTTTATGAACGGCAAGAGGAAAGGTTATTATATAAGATTTCAACAAAACAATAAATAAAACTAATAATATGTGGAATTTCACCGTAGGTGAAGGTTACTGTTCAGTCCGCCCATACTTTCCCTCCCCATTTTCACCGATAAAATGTGGGACAATGAATATTCTGTAAGCAAGTGATATATAGGATTTTTCATTAGCTTTCTAATGGTACATATATGGTCAATGTACGATCAAAACTTTGATTTTTCCTGAATATTTTTTGTCTGTCGCCGCTATCACCCACTGGTAAATATTTTCGCTTCACTTCATGGTCTATTTTCATATAATTTAACGTTCGATACAGTTTTTAAATATTAATTTCGTATATCGGCAATGAATACAGATAGTTATTTACGAAGAACCAGCTCTCTACGACAAAAACTTGATTTTATATAAACAAAAATCATACGCCTATACCTTACAAAGAAATAATTCGACCTTATCTTACCTTAAACTTGACCGTTGAACGTAATACCTTTAACACCGTATGTATTGACCATATCTGTCAGGCTGCCTGACGTTGTGGCGTCGTCCTCGTCGGGGTCAGCCACATGTCACCATCATAAGTCCATCGCCCCTCGTCATGTTCCCCTCGTGCCACGTCGGGGTACGGTTTTGACCGAATTTTGACCGTTACAGCATTGACGTGGCGCCGTCGTGTTGCAACCGTGGTACCATCTGGCCCGTCGTGGCTACGACGTGCCACCGTCCAGGCTTCGTCATCAAACGGGTACATCGTGTCACTGTCACTACCGATGTACCAATTTGTGTACCTCGGGGTACATCGGGACCAACATCGTGAATGTGTGAAAGTGGCTTAATTTTTTTGGAAATTGATTGGGGATTAAACTGGAGTGGGAGGGTCATTCTCTGACATTAATGGAAGTATCAGGATTATAACAAACCCTCGCTAAGCCTAAAGGCCGTGTCTCACACAGTACGTTAGGCGCCGACCACAGCCGATCTTTTCAAAATATTTGAATTTTTCCGGGATCGTCTGACATCGTTTGTGATCGTGTAAAAAGATCGCCTCGTATCGTGGTAGGCGAGGGGTGGTCGAGTGGCGCTAAAATGGTTGGCGGTGATCGGCCAAAATATAGTGGCTGCACTAAATTCTGGCCGTTATTCGGCAGAAAAAACGGTTAAAAAACCGTTAAATTTGATCGTGTGACCCCCGTGTATATGTTGTGCAACGAGCGTATGTGAATCCTGGGATATCTTCATTGTCATCCTCTGATCGATTGTTGATTGTGTATGATTTTAGTCTATATATTATATGTGTGTGAGTAGTTTGTGTGTGTGTGTGTGTGTGCGTTTCCGTGTTTGGTTGTGTATTATTTAGTTTATATATATTGTGTGTGTGTGTGTGCGTTTCCGTGTTTGGTTGTGTATTATTTAGTTTATATATATTGTGTGTGTGTGCGTTTCCGTGTTTGGTTGTGTATTATTTAGTTTATATATATTGTGTGTGTGTGCGTTTCCGTGTTTGGTTGTGTATTATTTAGTTTATATATATTGTGTGTGTGTGCGTTTCCGTGTTTGGTTGTGTATTATTTAGTTTATATATATTGTGTGTGTGTGCGTTTCCGTGTTTGGTTGTGTATTATTTAGTTTATATATATTGTGTGTGTGTGTGCGTTTCCGTGTTTGGTTGTGTATTATTTAGTTTATATATATTGTGCATGTGTGCGTTTCCGTGTTTGGTTGTGTATTATTTACTTTATATATATATATTGTGTGTGTGTGTGTGTTTGTGTGTGTGCATGTGTGCGTTTGCGTGTTTGGTTGTGTATTATTTAGTTTATATATATATTGTGTGTGTGTGTGCGTGCGTGTGTGTGTGTGTGCGTTTGCGTGGTTGGTTGTGTATTATTTAGTTTATATATATTGTGTGTGTGTGTGTGCGTTTGCGTGTTTGGTTGTGCATTATTTAGTTTATATATAAATTGTGTGTGTGTGTGCGTGTGTGTGTTTGTGTGGTTGGTTGTGTATAATTTAGTGTATATATATTGTGTGTGTGTGCGTTTGCGTGTTTGGTTGTGTATTATTTAGTTTATATATATTGTGTGTGTGTGTGTGTGTGTGTATTATTTTATTCTATATACTGTATTGTATATCTGCGAGTAGTTCTCTCTCACTCTCTCTCTCTCTCTCTGCGTGCGTGTGTGTGTGTGTAGCCTATAGTTAACATAAACATCTACAAGTTTACTAAAATACATCCACTTGTAAACTAATTCTTACAGTAGATCCTATGATATACTGCATCAAAGTCAGTGTATACCAGATCGTGTAATGATATAGATATACATTCACCTATCGACTACTTAACTACAGCTTATTATTATTATAGTTTCATTCAAGTATATTGGGGTTTGTAATTGATGATTAATGTTAAGAACGGGGTGTTATTTATAAATATATATATATATATATATATACATAGGGTGGTTCCTTTGCCGTGTCAATATCGTGTGCGGCCTACAACGGTCGTATTTAGCGTTCAATGTATGTGCATCTGTTGTGCTGTAAACGTATGGTTGTCAACCAAAGGCGGCATTATCGTGCTCTTAACGTACTTTAACCCTTGTCTAGCGGGGTTTTTTGGGCTATTTTGGGCATATTCAGGCCCTCCTGAATGATCAATCAAGTATCTGCATGAAAAGAAATGTATTCAGCAAAAAACTAGGCATTAAAAGCTTCAAAATGAGACCAGAACGAGCTACGTAGCACTCGTGGTTCTCATGCAGTGGTGCCACCAACATGGGAGTTTAGCATATAGCGGTATATTTTTCCCAGCTATGCTCACTACTGGCTACACTGCCGGCCTCTCGAGAACACAGGGAGCGTGAGTCAGTGGGTGGCGGTAAGCCCTGGGTGTCGGACGTGTGGCCTGCTGCGCTTCCGGCTATTTGCACTCGATTTTAACCCTTTAAAAGCCTTAATAATGCTCCTAACTTGCTGCAAATTGGTGCACGACTTAAGTCGAGCGCCGCTCTTTAGGGGTTAAATGTATGATGAACGTGTGATAGCCGAGTGAGTAGCGTCGCCGGTCAGCGATTTATTCTACAACGGTGGTGTTGCCGGCGTGTATGACGTGTGTGTGACGTGTGTGTGTTGAGTGACTGTCGAGGGTTTCTTGTACAGCAATCGTGTGCCTGCGAGGATCGTGCAGTGATCCAGTGATTCGATTACACTCGGCGAAAAAGTGCAAGTCGTCCTCTGTCGGCAGCTGTCGAGCGGTGGCCGTACTGTGTGAGCACGCCTTTAGGCTTAGCGAAGGGTCCTTCTTAAACAGTTAGGGACAACTGGTGTGCTAACAAGTATAGAGATAAAAACTTACTAAATGTTGTTTTCATGTTTGTGTTTATATTGTACATGTAAAATATGAGTAGGGTAAAAGACTGTTTTACCATCTTTGCCCTTTTGAGACGTGTAATTATGTATCCCCATGTATTTATGCTTTCTCAATAAAGAATCAAATCAAATCTCTCTCTTTCTCTCTCTCTCTCATCTATGCAGTAAAGATAGGGATAACAAATTGCTCTCTACTCACTACAGGAAAAAGTTTTCGTTTATTTTGACACACATACCTGTAGGCCTTCACGTATTAAATATACACTATAAATGATATATATATATATATGTTTCTAATCTCTTAGTGGGGTTCGAACCGCCGACCGTCAGAACGATAGCCGACGCTTTAATCAACTACACCACGGCAGTCTAAATTAAAGCGTCGGCTATCGCCCTGACGGTCGGCGGTTCGAACCCCACTGAGATATTAGAAACATTTAGTGGCTCAGGTGTATTTGTGATATATACTCAATATATATATACAGTATATATATATATATATATATATATATATTGAGAATATATCACAAATACACGTGAGCCACTAAATGTTTCTAGTCTCTCAGTGGGGATCGAACCATCGACCATCAGGATGATAGCCGACGCTTTAATCAAATGCCGTGGTGTAATTGATTAAAGCGTCGGCTATCATCCTGATGGTCGATGGTTCGATCCCCACTGAGAGACTAGAAACATATATATATATATATATATATATATATATTGCAGTACCGGTAATGTGTTTTATATTTCAAATATATGTAGACGGCTTTGTACTGCTTTGGAAGGGTCATGTTAGCTAAGGTTCATTGAGATGGTTTGTAGCACTATAACTGATAGACGTCCTTCCTAATTTGAATAAGATCGCATAATAGTTAGTAAAACAAAATAATGCAACCGAACTATTTCATTCGGTACCGCATATTAAATCATTTAAGATATGATAGAGGTTTACGGTCTATTCGCCCACAAGTCTTCGCCCAACCTAAGAATTTGTTTGCCCAAACAATGAAGTTCGTTCGCCCACACCTTGAAGTCTTTTCGCCCACACTTTGAAGTTTGTTAGCTTCCCACACTCTAAACTGGCTTCTAAAGGATGCACATTTTGTGTATTATGTTGACGACAAAATGTTGTCCATTCGTAAAAAAATAATGCCATGAATAATTGATGTTATCTCATTTCCGGACTTAACTTAGTTTAAATATCTTCAGATTAATTGGTTAACTTTTCATCATATTCATATTACTAACTCTGTGTAATGTTGAGGCTAAGCATTTAGTTTTAATCCACCTTGTCTGACCCATTCAGTATATATAAGACTTCCATATGAAAGAGAGAGAGAGAGAGCGAGAGAGAGAGAGAGATGGGCATCCGCCTAGTGTACAAGTAATTCACTACACTAATTAATTAATTAGTGTATAAGTAATTCCCACCGGTTATCTTCCTTCTCACTATAGGGAAATGTCTATATATATATATATAGGGAATTGTTGGCTACCAAGTGCTATAGTGGGATCAAGAACGATAGAGAGCTTTAAGATCAATTTAAATAGACATATGAACGAGATGGGTTGGGTGTGAGGGGGATCTGCCGGATTTGGGCGAATCGACGCTCTGCAGACCCACTTGTTTTCTTATGTTGACCTCTGATCGTTTTGGTGAGATCGGTCCTCATGGTGTTAGTGAGTTGGGCCTATAATTAGGCCTTACAATTAGTGTTGGGTGTGAGCTGTACTTTGACACATACACCTATTATATATACAGTATATGTACAGTATATATATATATATATATATATATATATATATATATATATATCAGAGTTGGGTCGAATAACTCAACTAGATAAGTTAAGTTAATTTGGGTGTCTTGTCAACTAAGTTAAGTTAACTCGAATTTGGGAAATTAACTAGTTAAGTTAATTTTAGAAATTAATCGATTGAGTTAATTAATTAACATTGATCTATATTTCAATTGTTATACTCTCTAAGCTGGAATTTCTGCTTCTATCATAGTCATTTGCTCCTATTATTTAACTTGTGATCATCAACGTCCATTTTAAATCAAATAAATATATACGATATACAGTATACAACAGATAAACTATCACATAGGCCTAATATTCATCTTCTATATACTACAGACCTATGTTATTTGGAAGCCAAACACAATATATCATAAAGGCGCATTGTGTACTCGAACTTCTCACTCTTTTTATTGCTTGTTAACTGCTTAGAAAATTAACCAAGACGGACCATGATAATTTGAAAATGTACATGGATATAAAGATTAATGAGTATTTAAATGCAAACAGACCATAACAAATATTTGCCTATATCTTTTCTGAAACGAAATTCATCCAATTTGAAACCAATTGTTCTAGTTCTTTCGCAATCACTGATCTTTAGTACATCTTTATGTCCCCTGTATTAATCCCACTAACCCACTTGAACACCTCTATCATATCCCCTCTAACTCTGCGTTTCTCTAACGAATGTAAGCCTACTTTCTTCAACCTTTCTTCCTATGGAAGATTTTTAATATTATGGATATTTTTTGTCATTCTACGTTGTACTCTCTCCAAGGAATCTATGACCATTATGTAATAAGTGTATGTATATGATTTACCTTGTACAGTATCACTTTCATATCTAGTACAGTCACTTATGCATATGTAATATCTCTCTATGAGTAAGATTCATGTTAGCATCCAGGCAGTCATATTGGTTATGTCATATAGCCACTCTGGCAAATCAAGCCTGGGGCTCCTCTCACCAGAGGGCCAATACATGTTTGTGTACCACGAGACAGAGCTATCACCCTGTAGGCTCTGCTTCGTGCCTGTATCCCATATCCTTCTCAATAAGAACCTATATATCTACAGCGTGTCTACTTACTCCCCAACCCAAGATAGGCCTGTTGTGCATCTATGGAGTTAGCTGGGACACACATAACATGGCGCAGTGTGTAGTATGATGAGCAGAGGAGACAAGAGGAGGAGGCTCGACGAGATCGTGTCCTGGAGGAGTCTCGCAGGCATGATGAGGCTATAAGGAGACAGGAGTTCCAGAGCTTATTTCAGCTGTTGGCTCCCACCAGGACCCCTCCCGACTCCTCCACACCTGCTGGTCACCTTGGCGGACAGCAGCCACATTCTTCTCCACAACCCTCACACAATCCTCCACCACAGAAGGCTACGGCCCAGACACCACCAACATTGAAGCCTGACGCTACATTCCAGATGTTCCGGGAGTGGAGGAGACGCTGGGACGACTATGCTGTCATGGTGGACCTGTCCAACCTGCCTGCGGCCAAACAGATGATACAACTACGCATGTGCCTGACTCTCGAGACGCAGCGTGTCTTAGAACACACCCTCCAGATCGCTCCCTCCACAGACAAGACTGTTGAAGAGGTGTTGGACGCCCTGCAGCTTCATATCAAGAGTCTAAGGAATGAGGCACTCCGGCGTCGTGAATTGTTGAGCTGCAGACAGCATGAAGGGGAAACTTTTGCAGAGTTCTACGTCCGCCTCAAACGTCTCGCAGAAGAAGTGGATGAGTGCTCTGGTAACTCACCCATCTGTGTGGAGACACAACTCAAGACTATCATCCTCATGGACCTCAGGGACAAGGAGTTAGTCCAGAAACTCATCGCCCTGGACTCCAAGTCAATACTACAGGATGTCGTCACTACGTGCCGCTCGTATGAGGCTGCCAAATCTGCGACCATGGCCATTAGTGCGCCCCATGAACAAGTAAGGGCCGTCTCTTCATACAAGAAAAACAAGAAACAGGGCAGTGACAGGACCCAACCCAACCCCCCAAGCCTCCATCGAATGCAGCTGATGCCTGCCAGAGTTGCGCTCGCCGACACGGGCCTGACAAGTGTCCCGCTGCTGGCAGCACCTGTAACAACTGTGGGCGCCACGGTCACTGGGCTCGGACAGCTAAGTGCCCTGCTCACAAGGTTCAGTGCCGCATCTGTTGTCTTCTGGGGCATTATGACAAGTGTTGTCCGTCGACTAAGAAGAAGGAAAGACGCCAAGGTGGCCCCCCAGGCGATACGGGTGCCCCCTCCAACTCTGGCAAGCCCCCCAATGCTAGGAGTAATAGCTGTCGTCAGGTGGGATCGACTTCTTCTACAGCTTCGACGCCGCAACCCATCTGTGTTACCCTCTCCTTTGGCGACGCTACATGCCGCCTACGGATGTTACCGGACACGGGCGCTGACGTCACCGTGATTGGCCGGCGTCACCTTGAGGATTTGGCTATCCCCATGAGCAGCCTGCGAGCCCCTTCGCCCACGACAACGTTCACGGCGGACGGCTCCCCGATGGCACCTGCTCTGGGGGTATTTCAGGCTACCCTCACCCTGGGACAGAGAGTGTGTACTGCCCTGATCCATGTGCACGAGGGTGTCCAGACTCCTCTGCTTTCATACAGCCACTGCAGGGAGTTAGCCATCATACCTCTGGCATTCCCAACGCCCATACAAGAGGTCAAGCACGTCAACAGGTGTAAGGCTACACCACTTCCAGTCTCCATGTCGCCCGCTGAAGCCAAGAATTACTTCCTGCGGGAGTTTAGCGACGTGTTGATGTCCAAAGACGACCTAAAGACTGTGCCCCTCAAGCCTATGGTGGGTCAACTTATGAGGATCCATCTTAAAGAGGGAGCTGAGCCCTTCGCCATCCATACTCCCCAACAGATTCCCTTTGCCTTTAGGGACCAAGTCAAGCGAGAGTTGGAGTCCATGGTGGCCCAGGGCATCATCAAGCCTGCTGGAGACAACCCCTCAGAATGGTGCCACCCCCTCGTCGTTGTTGGTAAGGACAGCGGAGGAGTGCGCATCACCGTCGACCTCTCCAAACTCAACAAACATGTGTCCTGACCAGCTCACCCTTCGCCTACTCCCTCCGCAGCAGTTCGTGGTGTCGACCGAGGAGCTCGCTACTTCACCACTGCGGACGCCCTCTGTGGTTACTGGCAGATGGAGTTGGCTGAAGAGGACCAGCACCTGACCACCTTCATCACGCCATATGGACGCTTCAAGCATTGCAGAGGACCCATGGGATTCACAGCTACGGGCGACGCCTTCTGCTACAGGGGTGATATGGCTCTACAAGGTGTGCAGAGGTGCGCTAAGGTCGTGGATGACATACTGCTGTACGATGAGGACTACAAGTCTCACCTCGACCGCATCCATGAAGTGCTGACTAGGTGCCGCAAGTTCGGGATTACCCTCAACAAGAGCAAGTTTGTGGTTGCCGCACCTTCAGTGGACTTCTGTGGATACACCCTCTCAGGGGATGGTATTGTGGCTGACACGAGCAAAGTGGCTGCAATCGGGGACTTTCCGGCACCGACCAACTTGACCGACCTCAGGTCATTCCTGGGTCTGGTCAACCAGCTGGCAGAGTTTACCCCTGACATCGTCGCCGCCGCCGCTCAGCCCCTTCGCCCTTTGATGAGCCCCAAGAGGACATTTGTGTGGACTCCTGACCACGATGAGGCCTTCAGGCGAGTCAAGTTAGCCCTTGTCAGTCCTCCTGTTCTCGCACACTTCGACCCAGACCTACCCACCATTCTTCAGACTGATGCATCGCGACTCAACGGCATTGGGTATGCCCTCTTGCAGGACCACGGCAGTGGCCACCTGCGGCTCATCCAGTGTGGCTCTCGGTTCCTGGCGGACGCTGAGACCCGCTATGCTACTATCGAGTTGGAGATGTTGGCTGCTGTTTGGGCCATGTCCAAGTGTCGACTGTATTTACAGGGTCTACAGGATTTCACACTGATGACTGACCACCGCCCCCTCATCCCTATCATCAATTACTACACGTTGGACGCTGTGGAGAATCCCCGCCTCCAACGCCTGAAGGAGAAGACCTCACCCTATATCTTCAAGGCCGTGTGGCGTGCCGGCAAGTTGCTCTGCATACCTGATGCCCTGTCTCGAGCCCCGGTCAGCCGCCCCACGCCAGAGGATGAGATCGCTTGTGCCGACGCCGCCACCTACCTCAGGACTATAGTGACAACCAAGGACGTTATCAACTCAGGATGATCTTCGGCACGATCTTCGGCACCAGACGCAGACAGGACACTACAGGATCTCCGGGTCGCGGCAAGAGCGGACCCTGCATATGTTCGTCTACTCGACTGTGTGACCTCAGGATTCCCTGCCAACCGATACGACCTTCACAATTCCTTGCTCCCATACTGGAAGATACGGGACGAACTCTACGCTGATGATGACCTCGTCCTGTATGGAGCTCGGATCGTGGTTCCTGCAGCCCTCCACCGACGCACCCTACAGCATCTTCATGACCGCCACCGTGGTGTGTAGGCCACTAAACGCAGGGCGAGGCAGGCTGTCTTCTGGCCGGGGATAGATTCCGACATCACCAACACTGTTCAAGCGTGTGAGTCGTGCTAGATCCTTCAGCCTAGCCTCCAGAAGGAACCACTCATAAATGATGACAACCCTACAAGGCCCTTTGAGTCTGTGTCGGCCGACTTTTTCATGGTCGCCGGGAAGTCTTTCCTGGTAGTCGTCGACCGTCTCTCGGGGTGGCCTGTTGTTGTCCCCTGCATAGGCGACACAACCGCCTCTGCGACCATCAGGATATTCTGTCGCTACTTCCGGGAAGTTGGTGTGCCCCTTCGTCTGAGGACCGACGGGGGCCACAATTCACCAGCCACGAGTTCCGGGACTTTATGAAGCGATGGGGAGTTCGTCATGTGGTAACATCACCGCATTACCCACAGGCGAACGGCCATGCCGAGGCTGCGGTGAAGTCTCTCAAGCACCTCACCTTAAAGACTGCACCCTCTGGCAACATTGACTGTGAGGACTTCGACCGGGGTCTCTTGGAACTCCGGAATACTCCAAACTTCACAGGCCGCTCCCCAGCCCAGTTCCTGTATGGTCATCCTCTTAGGACATGTCTCCCGGCCCATCCCAAGTCCTTTGCTGCGGAATGGCAAGCCAAGGCCGAGGACTGTGATAGACGTGCAGCCGACCGTGCCGAGCAGGTTAAGACCCGGTACGATGAGCACGCCCAACCCCTTCCCAGGTTACGTGTCGGTCAGCAAGTGCGGATTCAAGACCCGACCACGAAACACTGGGACAAGGTGGGGGTTGTGATGAGCCTTGGCAGGTCACGGGCCTATGAGGTACGTCTCCCTAGTGGCCGTGTGTGGTGGCGGAACCGTCGATTCCTCCGCCCCGTGCCCCAAACTGGTGACTCCCTCAACCCTGTGGCCCCTTTCAATGACGCTGAACAGTCCTTAGCTTCTGACCCCCAAGTTACCCCACGTCGATCAGAACGGCTCAGTAGGAAAGAGTCCGCTCGAGAATGAACTGCGAGCGTGAGGGGGGAGGGAGGTGTATGTATATGATTTACCTTGTACAGTATCACTTTCATATCTAGTACAGTCACTTATGCATATGTAATATCTCTCTATGAGTAAGATTCATGTTAGCATCCAGGCAGTCATATTAGTTATGTCATATAGCCACTCTGGCAACTCAAGCCTGGGGCTCCTCTCACCAGAGGGCCAATACATGTTTGTGTACCACGAGACAGAGCTATCACCCTGTAGGCTCTGCTTCGTGCCTGTATCCCATATCCTTCTCAATAAGAACCTATATATCTACAGCGTGTCTACTTACTCCCCAACCCAAGATAGACCTGTTGTGCATCTATGGAGTTAGCTGGGACACACATAACAATAAGGACACCAAAATTGAACAGCATAATCCATATGGGGTCTCACTAATGACAAGTACAGTTTTAAGATAACATCAGAAGTTCTGTTACTCAAACTCCTAGAGATGAACCCGAGAATCCTGTGTGCCTTGTTACTAACGCTAGCCTAATGCACTGTTTTCTAGGTTTCAAATCATTGCTAACACACCCAGATCTTCCTCACAGTCTGAGTTTTCTAATTCCATATAAATAAACTTTCCACAAATAATATAGGTAGTGCCAACGAATTTGACAATAATCTTGACCCCATAACTTCTTATAACTCAGAATATATGAAAGCAATCAGGCTGACTTTTCTATAATTTGGGAAGAGTCCACCAAGTAATAGTTGTGGATATTTACAGCCAGCTTGATCCAGGCATTTTAAGTTACAAAGAGGTCAGGGATCAAGATTATTGTCAAGTTCGCTCGTGCTACTTATAGTGCTGAACGTTTTCAATTCTAACTTCCAGACATGGTTGCGTGTTGCATTCATATTGAAGCTAAACACAGAGAGAGAGAGAGAGAGGAGTTACATATATATATATATATATATATATATATATATATATATATATATATTCCGGTATATATATATACATTATACAGTATATATATTTATATATATATATATCGTGCTTGATCCCACTATATAACTTGGTAACCTATTCCACCTATCTACAACTCTGTTACCAAACCAATATTTGCATATACAGTATATTTTCTGAAACGAAATGTATCTTATTTGGGGAGCAGTCAAAAGTAGTGTCCCCCAGTGATCTGCATTAGGTCCTTTGTTGTTTTTTATATACATAAATGACCTTGATTTAGGTATAACTAGTAGGATAAGTAAATTCGCAGACGATACCAAAATGGGGAGAACAATAGATTCAGATAGTGACATCGAGTGTGAGTAACAGAACTTCTGATGTTATCTTAAAACTTTACTTGTCATTAGTGAGATAACATATGGATTATGCTGTTAAGTTTTGATGTCCTTATTACAGAATGGACATAGATTCCTTGGAGAGAGTACAGCGTAGAATGACAAAAATTATCCATAATATTAACAAATTTCCATATTAAGAAACGTTGAAGAAATTAGGCTTACATTCATTAGGGAGACGCAGAGTTAGAGGGGATATGACAGAGGTGTTCAAGGGGGTTAATGGGATTAACCTCTGAAGTGCGCATGGGGGTAATTGGAAACGTCCCCCTGTGCTGACGTATTTGAGGTGTTTCCGTCACTAAAATATTCATTGTGCCATTAATAGCATTAATACTTATCCATATGCGCCTATTATGGGTTGATTATAAAGGTATTAACCTGAAACAACAATAAAACGAGTGAAAACAGCGTTTGGATGGTCAAAATCGGAGATATAGCCCGCGAGTTGTATAATGTATGGGTGAGGCAATCTGCTTTCCCGCCAATTTCCCCCAAGGCCACTGAGACACAGTCGATCGATACTCTCTCTCTCTCTTGCACTCGCTTGCTATCAGTGATGACCACACCCTCCAATCGGATTTCTAATGTTAGCACGAAAATATACCTCAGAATAAGGGAATAACAGGGAAAATAGGTGATAACTGAAGGAGAGGAGGAAAGTGGGGAAGGAGGGGAGGTAGAGAACTGAGATTTTGCATGGCCCAGGGGCCAAAAAAAAATAAAAAAACAAAAAAATTTTTTTTTTTTTTTTTTTTTTTCGATGTCAAAAGTTGATTTTTTTTTTCTCTGACTCTTAAGAGTCTCCCCGCAGTGCGCCGGGGGAACTCTTAAGAGTCTCCCCGCAGCTCCCGGGTTAATAAAGGGGACACGAAAGATGTACTGAAGCTCAGTGATAGCGAAATAACTCGAACAAATTGTTTCAAATTAGATGACTTTAGTTTCAGAAAAGATATAGGCATATATTTGATTTGGTGATTCGCTTGCTAGCCTCAAGATATCCAAGATATCCAATCGGCATTCTCTCTTCAGGCTAGCGAGCGGTAGCGAGCTGATGTTTTCGGTAGGAAAATCAAATCCGGCGAAGCCGGACATATTTTTCTACCGAAAAGTCAGATCGCTACTACTCACTATCTTGAGGCTAGCAAGCGATAGCGAAGGCCAAATGGATATAATCCACTAAAATGGCAACATTACCCTTTGGACTGAATGGCATTGTATCTATCGTTAACTTAAATCTTGTAATAACTCCGTTATTATAAATACTCAACCTCATGTTCATAGAGTAATTTATTCTTATTTTTGTCTGATGAGTCCACCATATAATTTATGAAAAGCATTACTGGAACACCCTGTATATTATATATACTGTATATCTATCCATCCATCCTTCTTAGTAGGGGTAATTAACTTCTTCACACCTTCACTTCACACCTTCATACCTTGGGTCAATAGGCAGACCACACACACACACACACACACACCTCCCCGTGGCGTAACTGATAGCGCGTCTGGCTCACAACCAGAAGGTCCCGGGTTCAAGACCCGGGCGGGGAAGAGACATTTGGGCAAGTCTCCTAACGGTGTAGCCTCTGTTCACCTAGCAGTATAAATAGGAACCTGGAATAAGTGGACAAAGTTGTGACGTCCCATCTGGGGTTGGTGATCGGTTACAAGGCGAGATGGGTATCATACTGGTCAACCTAAGCTACTGGTCAACCTAAGCCTTCGGGTGAGACTGGTACCGTAGTGAGAATGGTACGGTACAGGTTAACCCTAAGCCTTCGTATCCAGATGTCGCCAATTGGCTAAAATACAGACTACACACACATCCACAGCCATTCCAACTATACATAAAACACTTACCATGCATTTCACGCAATACATTCCCAGTTAAGGAGGCGCGATAATAATGAGCTTAGCTCGCATTGCGTGGATTCCCCTTGACGAACAAGTAACTGAGTAACTGAGTAACACACACACACACACACACACACACATAGTTCTTTC
Organism: Paralithodes platypus; assembly: GCA_032716605.1. Taxonomy (NCBI): domain Eukaryota; kingdom Metazoa; phylum Arthropoda; class Malacostraca; order Decapoda; family Lithodidae; genus Paralithodes; species Paralithodes platypus. The sequence goes on from CM064525.1 coordinate 22,507,186, forward strand.
GAAAAGTCTATACTCAGCGTATTATAATTAATTTGAAGTTAGAAAATATACATTTGCAAATTACAAATTACAGAAAGGTGGGAATTCTTCAGTACCCCTTTAGGCTTCCCCGAGATGTTATAGACTGCAGCACCGTTGATTCATTTAAACTTTGTCTAGACAAATATCTCACATCAAACCCGCGACTGACTGCGTTTGTAAATAAGAACATAAGAAAATGGGAGTCTGCAAAAATCCGATCGGCCCACGCAAGGCAGATCCCTGTCACACCCAACCCCAAATACACAAGAACACTAGGTCATAAGATCGCGGGAAACTGCATATGGTCATGCGGCCCACATGAGGCAGCTCCCATTCACACCCAGCCCACATCACCCATATGGGAATCCAACTTATGCTTAAAGCTTTCAACTGTTTCTGAGCTAACCACTGTTCTGGGCAGCGCATTCCACATGTTAACAACTCTATTCCCAAACCAGTGCTTTCCTATACCTTTCCTAAATCTAAACTTATCTAACTTGAAACCATTTGAGCGGGTTATGTCGCCGTTCTTTAGCTTCAATACCTCATCTATATCGCCCTTATTTAAACCTTTTATCCATTTAAATACCTCTATCATGTCTCTCCTACATCTTCGTCTTTCTAGTGAGTGCAAGCCTAAGACTTTCAACTTCTCCTCATACGACAAATTTCTAATATTATGTATCTTTTTCGTCATTCTTCTTTGGACTGCCTCTAAAGGGTCGATATCCATTCTGTAATAAGGGCACCAAAATTGAACAGCATAGTCTAAATGGGGTCTTGCTAGTGCTAAGTATAGTTTTAAGAAAACTTCAGCAATCCTGTTGCTAACACTCCTAGATATGAATCCTAGAATTCTATTTGCCCTGTTCCTAACACTTATACATTGTTTTCTGGGTTTCAGATCATTACTAACGAGCACCCCCAAGATCCTTCTCACACTCTGGTTATCCAATTCTACATTGTCTAGTTTGTATTTCGCATCTAAATTACGATTTCCAATCCTTAATACCTTACATTTGTCTACATTCAAACTCATCTGCCAATTTATGGACCACTCGTGCAAATGATCGAGATCATTTTGAAGACATTCCCTGTCGCTAGCTGACTCTTATTATCCTACCTATTTTAGTATCATCAGCAAATTTACTGATCCTACTCTTTATGCCTAAGTCAAGATCATTTATGTAGATAATGAACAGAAAGGGCCCCAAAACCGACCCTTGGGGGACCCCACTTTTAACTAATCCCCAGTCCGATTTTACACCATTTATACTAACTCTCTGCTTCTTACCAATCAGCCATGACTTAATCCACTTGAGTAACATCCCCCAATACCATGTCCTTCTATCTTCCTTAACAGCCTTCCATGTGGAACTTTATCAAAGGCCTTACTGAAGTCTAAGTAAACTATATCATATGACTTGTCGTTATCTACCGCTTCATAAACCTCGGAGAAAAAACTGAGTATATTTGTTAGGCAGGATCGTCGTGGAGTGAAACCATGTTGAGAGGGTTTTATTAACTTAACATAAGAACATAAGAAAATGGGAGTCTGCAGAAAGCCGATTGGCCTAAGCAAGGCAGATCTCTGTCCCACACAACCCCAATTACAAAGCCCAATTATAGGCTCAACACTCAACCAACCTGACCCTGATGACCCTGAGGATCATCTTACCAAAACGGTTAGAGATTAACGCAGGATTACGGGGTCTGCAGAGCGCTGATTGGCCCAACCCGGCTGATCCCCCTTCACACCCAACCCTTCTCGTCCATATGCTTATCCAATTTTATCTTAAAGCTCCCTACCGTTTTTAATCCCACTATAGCACTTGGTAGTCCATTCCACCCATCTACAACTCTGTTACCAAACCAATATTTGCCTATATCTTTTCTGAAACGAAATTTATCTAATTTGAAACCATTGGTACGAGTTCTTTCGCAATCACTGAGCTTTAGTACATTTGTCATGTCCCCTTTGTTAATCCCACTAACCCACTTGAACACCTCTATCATATCTCCTCTAACTCTGCGTCTCTCTAACGAATGTAAGCCTAATTTCTTCAACCTTTCTTTATACGGAAGATTTCTAATATTATGGATCATTTTTGTCATTCTACGTTGTATTCTCTCCAATGAATCTATGTCCATTCTGTAATAAGGACACCAACATTGAACAACATAATCCATTATGGGGTCTCACTAATGACAAGTAAAGTTTTAAGATAACATCAGCAGTTCTGTTACTCACACTCCTAGAGATGAACCCGAGAATCCTGTTTGCCTTGTTTCGAACGCTTATACACTGTTTTCTAGGCTTCAAATCATTGCTAACAAACACACCTAGATCTTTCTCACAATTCGAGTTTTCTAATTCCATATTAGCTAGTTTATATTTAACATTTGTATGCATCTTCCCTATCTTTAATACCTTGCATTTGTCAATGTTAAACTTCATCTGCCAATTTACTGACCATTCGTGTAAGGTATCTAGATCCCTTTGGAGGTACTCTATATCTCAATCTGAATCAATTGTTCTCCCCATTTTGGTATCGTCTGCAAATGTACTTATCCTACTAGTTATACCTAAATCAAGGTCATTTATGTATATAACAAACAACAGAGGACCTAATACAGATCCCTGGGGGACACCACTTTTGACTGCTCCCCATTCTGACTTCGTACCATTTATGCTCACTCTCTGCTTCCTACCAATTAGCCATGACCTAATCCATCCTAACAATGCCCACCTATTCCATGCGCCTCAACCTTTCTCATCAATCTCTCATGGGGGACTCTGTCGAAAGCTTTACTGAAATCTAAATATATTATATCATATGACTTGTCATTATCTACTGCTTCATATACCTCTGAGAAAAAACTAAGAAAATTAGTAAGGCAAGAACGTCCCTGAGTGAATCCATGCTGAGAAGAATTTATTAAATTAAATGTATCTAAGTGGTTTCTAATTTTACTAGCAATAATTGACTCTAGTAGCTTTCCTATGATTGATGTAAGACTAATGGGACGGTAATTGGATGCTATTGATTTGTCACCTTTTTTGAAGATCGGAACTACGTTTGCAAGCTTCCAAGCTTCTGTAACTATACCTGTCTCTAATGACTTGTTAAATATAAATGTTAATGGGTAACTTAACTCATCCCTACATTCTTTTAATACTCTAGCATATACCTCATCAGGACCAGGCGATTTATGAGGTTTCAGTCTGTCAATTTCCTTAAGCACATCATTTCTACTTATAGTAACCGTACTTAACCTATTTTCTATACTATCGCTATATACCTTACGGACTTCTGGAAACTGTGCCAAATTTTCATTAGTGAAAACGGAAAGAAATTGACTATTAAATGTACTGCACATTTCTAAATAATTTTCTGTCATTTCTCATATCGAAGTTTTAAGGGGACCAATTACATCTCTAACCTTGGATTTATATAGTTGGTAAAAAGCTTTAGGATTATTTTTTGAGTCATTGGCAACCTTAATTTCATAATTTCTTTTTTCTTTCCTAATATCCTTTTTTACCTGCCTTGATAGATTATGATAGTAAGCAAGTAGGTGAATTTCGCCTTTCCTAATTTTTCTATATATTCCTCTCTTTTGTCCTAGAAGATCTAATAGTCTATTTTTCATCCATTTGGGTTGGTTCTGTGTTGATCTAAATTTTCTTTTGGGGATGTATTTATTTTGTGCATTGAATACTGACTATAAAATTATCGTATGTATCTACCAAGTTTGACGTCTCTTCCTGACTTAAGATGACAGGTGCCTGAGAAGGGGTACACTCATTTGGACACCTGGATCGACTTAATTTTTTGACCATAGGGTCCGCTAATAGGGCTCTTCTTAACCCACCATAATTGGCTTTTCTGAAGTCAGGTATTAATGTTGTATTCTCTCTGGTATTACCTTTCCATTGTATATTAAAATACACAGAATTGTGGTCACTATTTCCTAGGTGGTCCCCTATCTCTACATTATTTACCATATGTTCATTGTTACTGAAAACTAGATCGAGAATATTATTACCTCTAGTCGGCGTATCTATGAATTGAAATAAAAAACTATCTTGTACTACCTCTATAAACTCCTCAGAATCAGAGTCTCCTATTTGATGCTGCCAATCTATATTCGGAAAATTAAAATCCCCCATAATGCACATATTGCTAAAGCTTGATGCCATTTTAATTTCCTCCCATAATGACGTTCCGTCATTTCTACTCATATTTGGCGGTATATACATAACTCCAATAACTATGGTCTCACTACCTTCGTTGACCTCTACCCAAACACTTTCATTATCGTTATTTAGTCTAATACCTGATTTAATACAGCTTTGTAATGTACTCCTGACAAACACTGCTATACCGCCACCCCTCTTACTTGTTCGGTCATATTTAAACAAACTATATCCTGGTATATGAAATTCTGCTAAAAAATGCCTGGTTTCTGTATTAATCCACGTTTCAGTTAGCGCTATTATGTCTATATTTTCTTTGCTAACAAGGGTTCTAAGTTCGTTCATTTTGGTACGTAGACTCCTACAGTTTGTGTAATATACTCTCAATTTACTTCTTTTCTTTATACCTAATTTACCTTTATTTCTAACGACATTTCCATCTTCCGTTGCACCATCACTACTATCATTTGCAATATAGTCATCATTTTTAGCATGAGACTGAATATCCTTATCGCTTTCGCCTGACGCTAAAATTGTTCCATTTAACCTCTCATTTACACTCTCAATATTTCTGTTCAAAACCCCACAACCACCCTATTTAAAGAACTAGCTAATGTGGAAACCCCTAACCGTGAAAGATGAACCCCATCCCTTGCGTACACCCCATCTCTCCCATAGAAACTATCCCAGTTATCAATGAATGGTATTGCTTTTTCTTTGCAATATTTCTCCAAACGGCAATTGACACCAATCGCACTGGATGTCCATTCCTTGGGAACTCCTCTTCTGGGTAGGATACAATGTACTACGAGAGTAGTACGAGACATCACTGCACAAATGCTGGACGAGGTGTGCCATGATGTCAGAATCGAACCGGAACTTCTGCCTATGGACGGACAGCGCTTGGCCCACAATACTGCAAATACTTCAAATGAAGCAAGAGTGGACGTAAGTGCTCGAGGTTTTTGGACGAGGGGACAACGGGCTTTTTTCGACATCAGAATCTTCAACCCAAGAGCACAAACATATCGTGAGCGAGGACAGAAGGCGGCATACTTGAGAAACGAAAGTGAAAAAAAACGTGCTTATGAAGAGAGAATTTTGAACAGGGATCAAGGAAGCTTTACTCCTCTGGTCTTCTCATCGTCGGGAGGTATGGGACCTTATGCAAGTGTCTTCTATGCCAGATTAGCTGAACAAATATCGGAGAAAAAGCGCCAGCATAGAAGCCAAGTCATAACTTGGATGAGATGCCGGCTCTCTTTCTCTCTTCTCAGGTCTGCACTCCTATGTCTCAGGGGTACAAGGTCCTCCCCGCTACAGAGGACAAGAGTGAGAGACTTGGACTTTGAAATGGTCGTGGCGGAGGGACGAATTGGGGAACAACTAGGTTGATTGTAGGGAGGTACTGGTACAATAAGATAAACTACAATGTAACTAGAATAAGATAGATTGTACACCACTTTGTAACTGTCACCTTAATAAAAAAAAAAAAAATAAATAAATAAAAAAAAAAAAAAATTACTGAAATGTTTGTGGACATGCAGTAATGGAAGTAATGGTCACTCTTCTGTAAATCTAAAATGGCTTACTTAAGAATGGGAAATGAGTGGGACTTTTTTTTTTTTTTTTTTTTTTTTTTTTATTGACACCAATCGCACTGGATGTCCATTCCTTGGGAACTCCTCTTCTGGGTAGGATACAATGTACTACAGGGATCCCTCCCTTCATCCTAACCTTATCTAACACATCCCGATACTGCTGCAGCAGTTCCTCACTTCTACCCTTACCAACATCGTTACTCCCGGCACTGAGACAGATAATGGGGTTATCTCCACTATCTTCCAAGATGTGGTCCATCTTCTCTAAAACCCTCCCAACTCCATGGCCAGGCAGACACACAACCTTCCTAAGTTTAGTGCGGGTAGCCCTAACTAAATGTCTTACCATGGAGTCGCCCACAATCGACACAGACTTACCTTCTCGGGCCACAGACTTACATTTCCCTCGGGAGGATCCAGCAGCTGCAGTTGGAGAACCCCCGGTGGTGGCAGAAGCTCCCTTGGTGGTGGTGGTGGTGGTGGTGGTGGGGGTGACTTGAACATTTCTAAGTTATTTCTAATTTTCCTGGCAATAATTGATTCTAGCAATTTCCCTATAATTGATGTGAGACTAATAGGACGGTAATTTGATGCTATGGACTTATCACCTTTTTTAAATATCGGAATTATATTTGCGAGCTTCCATGAATCAGGAACTAAGCCTAAAGCTAGTTAATTATTAAATAGGTGAGTTAATGGGTAACTTAATTCGTCCTTGCATTCTTTTAACCCGTACAGCCCCAGCGACGTGCCTGACGCGTCAGCGATGTATGTAACGCACAGCCCCAGAGACGCGCCTGGCGCGTCACCCTAATTGCGCCGACCGTAACCTCAGGTGTAGCCACTCAAGAGGGCTCAGATTTGTATGGGAACTGTGTACGTATCCCACGCAACCGTGCCGATGGTTGAAAACTCTCAAAGTCCACGTGCGTGCGCGTGAGCGCGCAATAACCTGTTTTTTTGGGATAATTGCCTTCAATTTTGTACTCTTGTAAAATACGTTTTCGGGGGCTCTGTAGGACCATTTTTTAAGCTATTTGAGCGGTTTTTCGTGGTTTTTCCTTCATTCCTAACCCATTCGCTATTGTTTCTGGAATAAAACCATTTTTTGAAAACCGGCCGGGTTCTGGTGCGCAAACATTACAAAACTAGCCGGGGCTCCACGGGTTAACAATTACTATAGGTATTTTCGGTCTCACTATTGTGTGCCACATAATTATGAACGCTGTTTAGTCATAAAAACGCATTACAACACCAAGGTGTGACGACTATAGGCTATGGTGTTAGAGGAAATGGTGATTATAATAATTAAAGAACACTGGTGGTAATGGGGATACTGTGTTAGGCTAATTATATTAGTGATTAATGGTACAAATAATGATGGTAACTGGTGCTATAATGTGTTATTTTAAGGTGAGGGTAAATTGGCATGTCCTCATCATGATTAGGCCTACGTACTCGACTATTACGGCGATATTGTACCGAAATATGTTATTAATCAAGTACCGTAATGTTAGATTTAGGAAAGAAATAGAAAAGCACTGGTTTGGGAATAGTTGCTACATGTAGAATGGACTGCCCAGAGCAGTGATTAGCTAAGGCACAGTTGAAAGCTTTAAGCATAAGTTGGATTCCCATATGGATGGTTGGGTGTGAGAGGGATCTGCCTTGTGTGGGCCAATCGGCTTTCTGCAGACTCTCATTTTCTTATGTTCTTATGTTATGTAGGCCTATACGACGCAGAGACATAGTAGTTTCATATATGTTCATTAAGTCTCGAGATATCAAGCTTAATATATTTTACAATTAAATGTTCATAAATATGGGGTAATATGTTATAGATGATAGCTAGCATACAAATATATAACATATAGGCTACACTAAGATTTGTTTTTAATTCTCAACATTTCATGTTGGAGAGAGAGAGAGAGAGAGAGAGAGAGAGAGAGAGAGAGAGAGAGAGAGAGATAATGAGAAAGTGGGAGGGGTTTATATCTCATTACAGACTATTTAATCCTAGGGGAGGGTATATTTGTCATTAGCAAAGGAATGGCAAATGTGTGTGTGTGTGAGATAATGTGTGAGTGATAGCGAGAATGTGTGTGTGCAATTGTCTACCTTTTATGAGCTAATCACTGCACTAGACAATCTATTCCACACATCTACAACTCTGTTTCCAAACTACTGCTTGACTATACTCTTCTAAAGCGGAACTTGTCTAGTTTGATTAACCTAACCAAATTAACTAACTAACCTAAGCTAACTTTTAAAGTAAGTATACCATTTTCTCCCCTTCCCTCGTGACCCACCAGGCCCGGACATCTCTGTTCTGCTAGACAAAATATATCTCGCATCAAACCCGCGACTGACTGCGTTTGTAAATGAATAACTTTATTTTATCCTCCCCTCAATTACTAACCCATCTGTCCCCTACTAACTTCCTAATCCTGCCACGGACAGTAGTTCCCTTTCCAATGTTCCCTTACCCACTCTAAACCACTGTTTGGACTCTTAATCCTCAGTGTTTTGGAGGACAAGCAGCCTAGAAGGGTCACTTGATCTATGTTGCTTGATTTCCTTTGTACTAGGTGAGAGAGGGGAGGGGGAATATTAACGCGGCGAACTCGCGGCAGGGCGATTTCTCAAATAAGCAATGTTCTTGTTAGTATTTCAATAAATTACGAGTGATAATAATTATGTAGGACTTTTTACGTTATATTAGTTGACATAAAATGCATACAGGAATCATTGCACAGGTACAGGCTATTTCCGGAAATTTTCGATCGACAGTTATGTTTGTGGCAGCACTATGAGGCGCAATTATGTATATAATTGACAACTATACTGAGTTTGAATGATATAATGACCATGATCTACATTCTAATAATAATATATATTTAGAAGCTTCCAAAATTAACATTAGATATTCCAAAATACAGTTGCCCAGGAGAGTGGCCGGGAAAATGTGAAAGAGTTAATCCTATATAATTATTATATCTTCTCCTCCTACTCTAATCCTTCTAATCGGGCACGTCATTAGTCTCCCCACACACTCAAACACAGGACATTCCTAGTTGTACAATGCTTCACTAGTATTGTCATATATTTTGTATGATTTGCTATTTGAATATAAGCTATATATATACTCTCTCTCTCTCTCTCTCTCTCTCTCTCTCTCTCTCTCTCTCTCTCTCTCTCTCTCTCTCTCTCTCTCATATGGAATTCTTATATATACTGAATGGGTCAGACAATGTGGTTTAAAACAACATTACACAGAGTTAGTAATATGAATATGATGAAAAGTTAACCAATTAATCTGAAGATATTTAAGCTAAGTTAAGTCCGGAAATGTGATAACTCAAATTATTCATAGCATTATTTTATTATGAATGGACAACATTTTGTCGTCAACATAATACACAAAATGTGCATCCTTTAGAAGCCAGTTTAGAATGTGGGAGGCTTACAAACTTCAAAGTGTGGGCGAAAAGACTTCAAAGTGGGGACGAACAAACTTCATTGTTTGGGCGAACAAATTCCTAGTTTGGGCGAAGACTTGTGGGCTAATAGACCGTAAACCTCTATCATATCTTGAATAATTTAATATACGGTACCAAATGAAACAGTTCAGTTGCATTATTTTGTTTTACTAACTATTATGCGATCTTATTCAAATTAGGAAGGACGTCTATCAGTTATAGTGCTACAAACCATCTCAATGAACCTTAGCTAACATGACCCTTCCAAAGCAGTACAAAGCCGTCTAAATATATTTGAAATATAAAACACACATTACCGGTACTGCAATATATCTATATATCTATATATATATATATATATATATATACAGTATATATATATATATATATATATATATATATATATATATATATATATATATCATTTATAGTGAATATATAATACGTGTAGGCCTACAGGTATGTATGCGTCAAAATAAACGAAAAAACATTCCTGTAGTGGGTAGAGAGCAATTTGTTATCCCTTTCTTTACTGCATAGATGAGAGAGAGAGAGAGAGAGAGAGAGAGAGAGAGAGAGAGAGAGATGGGGGGGGGAGGGGGAGGGTACCCGTGATCGCTGTACAAGACAGTAGATGTGGCAACGTGTGGTATTGAGATGCCTTGGTAATGAATTGGCTTGGTAATGAGCTGGTATGGTGATGAAACCGACTGGTGAAGAAAAGGTCTGGTCATGAGATGGCATGGTCATGAGGTGACTCGTCTTGTTTGTGTGGGGAGATGGCATGGTCATGAGATGTCCTGATACCGTTGTATCGGCAGTGGAAGCCCGATACGAACTCAGGTTTGGGGGAGGAGCAGTTAGTGGTGCCTGCCCAGTTCAGGGAGGAGCTGGTCAGGCTAACGCAGGTGGCACCACTGGCGGGTCATTTAGGGGTATGTGAGACTACTAATAGGCTACATTCTCATTTTTGGTGGCCTAATATGCATGCATCGGTGGCTTCTTTTTTGATGTGTCTTATTGGTAAGGTAGTTGGAGAACCCCACCCAGGAATACCTGTGGCACCTTTGATCCCTACACCTGCAGTTGAACCGCCATTGACTCGTGTCATAGTTGACATGGTTGGCCCCTTATTACCCACCAGTTCGGGAGACAAATACTTGCACACTTTAACCCTTTGGCTGCAGGTGACGTTCTGGAATGTTCTGGCAATTTGAAGTAATTTCCAGGCTTTAAAAACCTGTAAAAACCGTATAAATCGAGTGTCAGTGGGCGGGAGCGTGAGGGGCCCACTTCCGACCCTCAGAGCAGCCAGCGGCCCACTGAAGTAGACTGTGTCTCGCGCGGGTCTCTCACTGCCTGTCACAACAGTGTTGCCGAGCGAGCGAGTGCTAATAAATAGCGTGTTTCATGCGTTTCTATGGCACCGCTGCGGGTGAAGCAGGCCACCTATGAGGGCCTCGTTTGAAGCTATTTTCGCCTAGTTTTCGGCAGAATACAGTTCATTTAATGCAGATGCTTGATTCATCATTCAGGAGTGCCTGAATATGCCTCAAATAGCCCAAAACATCCCGGAGAGAAAGGGTTAATTGATACTACCACTAGATATCCAGAGGCTATCCCGGTTAGCAGCGTGAACACGAAGATGAGAGACCCTTGTAGCAAACAGGCTAAATCTAGGGTGTTCAAGGTGGCCGACGAGGCTTTGGCACGGTTGTCAGTTCAGGATCGACCCATGGCTGCCAAGTTTTGTGGTCAGTATCAGGACATTAAGCAGATTGGTGAGGTTGACTATGTAATAGATACGCCCGACCGTCGCATAGCCTCCCAATGCGGCCGTAGTAAAATGCAACAGCCCTACCATAGACCGACTGTATCTGGCCATGGCGCTGAAGGCGGTGATGCTGCACAGGCAGGTGTAGCCACAAGGAATGCAGGGGTGCGCATCTATGGTATCGGCGGGGAAGCCTTGGCACTTATGAACTGTGGGAGTGACTGCACAGGTGGTACAGATTGTCTCTCTCATAACCTGGCTGTATTAGGGACAGAGGTGGAGAAGGAGGGAGGCTATAGTTTAGAGGCTGCAGTCCCGGCTGGGTTGTGGGAGGACAATGAGAATGTTGTTCTTCGAGATAAGTTGCAACCTCTTGTTCCTAAGCGCCAAGAGGAGTTGTTTACTAGGCTGTGGCAGTACCTCCGCATGTTTGTTGATTCTCCAGGCCTGATGTCCGGGGTGGCACCTGACATAGAGGCTGGAGACAGTGCAAAGATCAAGTTGGCTCCCTACCGTATGAATCCTGCTCGACAGCCTGTCTTAAACGCAGAGCTGGACTACATGTTGGAGAAGGGTCTGAGGGATAAGGGATATCGTGAGTGGTCTTTGCCAGTGACTTTGCAACCTGAGTTGAGTGGCAGGATCCGTTTTTGTGTTGATTGCAAGAGTGTTGGTGCATTATCCCTGACAGACGCCTATCCATTACCCAGAGTTGACGACCGCATCGGGGCTCCCTCGTTTATCACTAAGGTGGAAATAGTGAAAGGTTATTCACAGTTCCCGTTGCCGGAGAGAGCGAAGAGAAGTGCCAGTCTTGTGATAGACTGGGCAGTTTATCAGTGTCAGGTGTTGTTTTGCTGCCGGAACACAGTTTGGATGTGTGGCATGTTAAGGGCACTGATAATGTTATGGCTGATTGTTTGTCACGGGAGGGTATGTTTTAAGGAGAACCCTCGCCGTTCAGTCAGTGATGGTGTAGCCTCCTACTTTGGTTTGATTAGCATGTTTAAGTCTGGTGCTTGTTGGTTGCCGTATGTAGCCCAGCGTAGGGAGGGTCGTAAAGCAGGAGTTGCTGTGTTTCTGTATAGAAGAAAATATTTAAATACAAAAATATAAAAAACTATAAAAATACTAAAAAGACTGTAGTTGTGTATGTCTTGTAGTGTTATTGAAGTATGAGCAGTCTGTTGTTTCAAGATGCACCAACAGACTCCCCCTGGGTGTGAGGGTGTCACATTCCCCTGAACTAATATAACCTCAGTTCAGTTGTATGTGTGTTATAATAATTTACATAGACTGACGTGTCATCTTGGGAGAGAGCCATGTTTTCTCTCTCGCTCCCTGTATCCCTTGTGTCCAGCAGTGACGTCATGTTACCATGTAAGGGGCCTGGTAGAGAGGCTGGCAATCTCTTTAGCTGCCACGAGTATAATTACTTCTTTTGTTCAGCACTGAGGTGAGTTGTATTAGTTTATTATAAGTTTGCATAATGATGCCTTATATTTACTTGATTACTTTTGTATAATTAATGAGAGCACAAGTGCCTAGTATAATTATGCAATCTAGTGACGCTTGGAGCTCTCACTTCTCGCGGCCAGGGGACCCTCGAGTGAATGTTCCCACGGTCCCACCATCACTCTAGTCCTGGCTCACGTTCTGACAACATCTCTGTTTGGTGTTGGTTAGGCTTGCTACTTAAGTTTTCCCTTGAATACCGCATAATTATTTTTGTTCTTTATTTGATTGGAGCATAGCAGGGGCTGGAGTCATATTGAGCATATAGTTTTGTTTTAACACCTTTAGTTTAATATTAATTACTGCAGTCATTTCTTCTGTGGCAATCTAGAATATAAGCTTCTCCTTTTCTTCCTCCATGATCTTTTCCATTATTATGCAGCATTGTTTCACCATTATTAGATGTGCATATTATTCATGGTTGATATCACTGGGGGGATTGGGTGGCTGGACTGTTTATCTCTGTTTTTGTCAGGCCTTTGAGTACAGAGGTTGCTGGGTGTGTGATATGGTAGGCTAAGCTTTTTCCACCACACAGCATCCTTTGACTTGGGTCTTTTCCAACCCTTTATTGGGTGGCAGCCAGCTTCCAACTTCCCCAGGATATCAACCCTTTGAGCCTTGTTTAGTTTTAGCAGCAATACATTCGGTGCAGTTTGGGACTAAGGGTGGAGCCTGTTACTAGGTGAGGTTGTCCCCATTGTACCCGGTTGTATTGAGCTAACCCCAGATGATGTTGTAAGGGTTAAGTCATTAAAGTTGTTTACCCCTTACAACACCTCCGCCGAGCTGTGCTGAAGAGAGCCACTCGGTGTATTATTAGGACATAGGCTAGGGATAATAGGCTTGGCACAGAGGTTTATTGCACTGGACTTTCCATGGGTTTTTGCTCTGTATTGTTCTCAATTCCTGAGCGATTGGGTATGATATAGAGTGTTCTGGGAATCTACTAAGGGTATGGTTAGGTAATATTGGTGCAGTATAGAATAACCTTAGAAGTTCTCTTGCATACTACACGCACTATGGACGAGACTCGGGGACAATAGATATTTTTGTGTCTCCTTGTTACTGCTTTAATAGAGCAAAGAGGAAGATAACTATTTTTCCTAGAGAACCTACGTATCTTGGTGTTTGAGTCAGATATTAAGAGCGTGTCTGTTGCAGGGTAGTACGGTGCTGTGGGCTAGGCTATGTAAGCATCTGGTTGCCCCGGCTGGTACATGTCATATTTGTAACATATTATGTGGTACCAACTCTGTAAAATGCTAACTGAATAATAATAATAATAATTATTATTATTATTATTATTATTATTATTATTATTTTTATTTTTATTATTCAGCCGGGCCCGCATTGTTTACTTGGTGGTGCGTTTAATGGCGTCTCCTCTCCCACAATTTTTTGCTCGTTTTTCGGCTGCGAGGGTTTTCCTGGTTTGCCAACATGGCGCATGTTTTTTTAAGCACGGGGCAGCAGGTGGTGGTGTAGGGGAAGGTTTTGAGCCAGAGAGGGCTATTTACCCTGGCCTCATCAAAAAGGTGGCAATAATAGGCCATTCATATGTGCGCGAATTATTCTTGCCAGCCCCAGGGGTTAGAATAAGTACCTTGCGTAGCACTGAAGCGTGGGACCAGTTGGTTAGCTGGCGTCCTGACTTATCATACCTGGTAATAGGTGGTAACGATATTAGGACAGGCATTGCCCCTAAGGAACTGGCCAATCAAATCCAGGAGTTGGCCAGAGATATCGAGAGTCACTCAGGAGGTCACTGTTACATAATCGGCATAGAGAAGCGCCAGAATCCACGAGGAGTCGAACCCGCCGAGTTTAACCATATCCGAAACTCTATCAATCAGTGGCTTAAGCGCAACCTGCCATGGATTTTTTCTGATTGACTAAATTTAAAGTTCAAAAAGTCTTGTTCTTTCTGATTAAGCCTAACTAAATCTAAATTTAAAGATATCTATTGGCTTTTCTAAATTATTAGTAAATCTCGATGCATCTAATTTAACCCTTTTTTCTCAAAATTTCTGTGATAGCCTAACCTTTCAATTTAAATTGCGGCATCTAAATTCTAAATTTTGAAGGGTTCTACTTTTGGTTTTAACTTTTAATGATTTCGGCACTCGGCAGGCGCGTACATTTAATTCTACAGTACTAATGCCACCCATGTTCTGATAGTTTGCCATTTATCCCGTCGCTCGTGTTTAGTGTTAGGTCCGAACCCGAGTTTGATCGGCTATTTATCACCATGTCTTGTTAATAATTATATCCTTTGTTTTCTTACCGTTGCTCGCGTTTAGTGTTAGGACCCGAGTTTGATTGGCATGAAAATTATTGAAATTTGTTTCCCCTCTCGCATTTGATGTTACTCGCGTTTGTTCTCGCTCTTTGATTATCTGTCATTAGTCGCTCGCATTTGGACCCGAGTTTGATCGGTGGAAAATTTTCCTGTTTCGAGTCAACTGTCATAAAAATCTAGGATTTGCAATTTCCATTTGTTTTAGACTAAAGGTGACAATATGGACGCTCTAGCCCAAGGCAAACGCCGTAGGGCAGGTCTTAACCTGGGAGCTGCGGGGAGACTCTTAAGAGTTCCCCCGGCGCACTGCGGGGAGACTCTTAAGAGTCAGAGAAAATAAAAATCAACTTTTGACATCGAAAAAAAAAAAAAAAAAAAAAAAAAAAAAAAAATTGGCCCCTGGGCCATGCAAAATCTCAGTCCTCTACCTCCCCTCCTTCCCCACTTTCCTCCTCTCCTTCAGTTATCACCTATTTTCCCTGTTATTCCCTTATTCTGAGGTATATTTTCGTGCTAACATTAGAAATCCGATTGGAGGGTGTGGTCATCACTGATAGCAAGCGAGTGTAAGAGAGAGAGAGAGAGTATCGATCGACTGTGTCTTTATGGTCTTGGGGGAAATTGGCGGGAAAGCAGATTGCCTCACCCATACATTATACAACTCGCGGGCTATATCTCCGATTTTGACCATCCAAACGCTGTTTTCACTCGTTTTATTGTTGTTTCAGGTTAATACCTTTATAATCAACCCATAATAGGCGCATATGGATAAGTATTAATGCTATTAATGGCACAATGAATATTTTAGTGACGGAAACACCTCAAATACGTCAGCACAGGGGGACGTTTCCAATTACCCCCATGCGCACTTCAGAGGTTAAAGGTTCATTGACTGTCCTGTCAGAAGATTTGGATGAGTTCTTGGAAACCGCAACTCGGGTAGAAGTCGAGGCAAAACTGCATAGCGTGCAGACCCAAGTGACCAAGTTTGAGGCCAAGCAAGAGGTCTTGTTGCCGCTATATACCTCAGACGATGAATATTTTAGGGAGAACCAAGCAGATACCATCTACTTATTTGATATCTATGGGATAATCGCCACTTTAAAGGAGAAATTGGGTAAACCACTAGAAGGGCAAACTCGATCTATCTATCTATCTATATTCTCAGGCCCAATCCCCATTTTGGGGGTAGCCGACTCAAGACAGAGCAAGAACAGGGAAAACACAAAAACAACATAAAACAACAAATAAACACAGATAAAAAGCACAAACTCACACACATCCAGGTCACCCAGGAGAAGACCCAGAGACCAGGGTCACCAAGGTCGCTCCAGCACTCCCCTGGCCCCCGACCACCCGGAGAGGTTCCGATCTCGGCAGGCAGACATGTAGCGGAGCCAAAGCCACAAGCCCTCCCACCACACTTCCAGGCGCACCCTTCATATTAATCGTCTCCCCGGGCCAGGCGCCTGATGGACTATTATCTAGTCCAACTTGCGCCTGACCCCTTACTCCAAATGACCACGTGTTCACTCAACTATTCACAAGCATTCTCCATTCACTCCTGTCCACCGTGGTACCACTTCCCCTGCCTGATCTATAGTCATTCCTCTATCATCCAAAGCCTTTCTTACACAGTCTCTCCATCTCAATGGGGGTCTTCCTGCCCTTCACTCGAGTCCGACGCGCCAACCCGCCAACAGCACTTCGCTCTCGCTGCTCGAAATTTGACCATAACTTGAGTACTCCATTACTCATCCCCTTATTTGTTTGCATGAGCTGTAGCTAAGCTCTAGCTTAACTACCCTGTAGTTGCATTGCATGTAATTTTGCTGTGTTTTTGACTGATAAACGTTTGTTTATCGAGACTGTTTTTGTTTACATTTGTACCGGTTAGTGACGACCGACACTCTAAAGTAAACAAACTATTTGCTTGTTTCATATTATAAAGTTCTAGCACTTATTGTAGATATTTTAGCCCTCACTGTAGTTAAGTGCTTAGCAAACCACCCAGTATTTATCTTGCATGACATTGTACTGTAGTTTTGACTAATAAACGTTTGTTTTTCAAAATTCTATTTGTCAAGTTAGTAGAGACGCCGCCGATACCAGCGCCACCTGTGTACGCATAAACAAACCCTCTTCTTGTATTTTATATATCAAAGTCTAGCCAATACTGTACTTGGTTGAACTTTTTTATCTTGGTTATCTATATAAATCGCACACACTAACATTTGTCAAGATAGTTTTAATATTGGGTTAGAATAATTCAGTTACTGTAATACTTTTTGATAGCCTATTTATTAATCGCATTTCAAATACCTGTCACCATAATAATAGGCCTCTCACACTTGCCAGGTAGGGATATTACTAACTCTATTATTCTACTCTATGTGTCGACCACTGTATAAACTAATATACAGGCTTTAGCCTAACTGTGTCATACTGCTAACATCATTTTATTTTTATTTTCAGGCATAAAATTGTGTTCTAGTGCTAATATATTCTTTTTGTGATCAACATATCCTTTTTGTGATTTACAGGCATTAATTGTACCATATTGCTAACCAATATTTTTTGTTACTGTACAGTACTGTATACTGCTTTCCAGTTTTCTCACTAGGCTAAATTAACCCTCTCCCACTTTTTTTTTCCAGTAAATTTTGTAACAAATGATTAGTCCATTTGCAATTTTCAGGCTTTAACTGTATCATACTGCTAACATAAATTTTTGTTATATTTTCAGGCATAAATTGTGTTCTTGTGATTAACATATTCTTTTTGTGATTTACAGGCATTAATTGTACCATATTGCTAACAAATATTTGTTGTTACTGTACTGTATACTGTTTTCCAGTTTTCTCACTAGACTACATTAACCCTCTCCCACTTTTTTTTCCAGTACATTTTGTAACAAATTTCTAGTCCATTTGTGATTTTCAGGCTTTAACTGTGTCATACTGCTAACATCAATATTTGTTGTTTTATTCAGGCATAAATTGTGTTATATTGCTAACATATTGTTTGTGATTTACAGGCATATTAATTTGATCATATTGCTAACAAAATTTTGTGTGATTTTCAGGAATTAATTGTATCACATTGCTAACATACATTTTTTGTGATTTTCTGGCTTTAATTGTACCATTTTGCTACCATAAATTTGTGTGATTTTCAGGCATATTGTGATTATATCGTCATGGCGCCGCAATGAACCTGCATGAGTTGTTCCGGTAAATTTGGCCCTACCATGTTTGTTGATACTGATGTCCAAATTTGTAGATTTTGCCAGCTCCGAGAGAAGATTGCGGATGAATTGAATGCAGCTCACCGCAAGATCGATGCCCTGACTACGAAGCTTGAATCCCTTCAAGAATTTGCCACACTCAACGTAGGAGTGCCCTCGGCCCAAGAAACCACTACGATGTCAACCGCCATTCCAGTGCATACAGTACCGGTACCGGTACCCACACCAGCAGCTACCTTAGATGTTGCAGAAATAATAATGACTCTACTCTCACTCCCCCCCAGGACAATTTTCAGTTAGTGAGAAACAATGTGCATCCCAGTACCAGTACCAGGAAGGTCATCCCGACAACATGCCAAAACCGCTTCAAAATTCTGGCTATTGACGAGGAAGAGGAAACGGAAGAAGTTCGGCTTGTGGGCGACTCCATGGTCCGTGGCCAACTAACCGAGTTCTGCGCCAGGGCACCCAGGACCAGAAAGCGATTCTGTATCCCAGGTGGCGGCGTAGACGACACTGTTGCGGCTGTGGAAGAGGTTTCCAGGCTCGCCCCCGCAAGCACTACATACGTCATCCACGTTGGATCTAACGATGTCCAACGGACGCGGTCAGAGGAACTACTTTGCAAGTACCGGCGGCTGATCAGGTCCTTCAAGGAAAAATCTAATAGAATCTTAAATTCAGGAATTGTTCCCCGGATTGATGTAGAAAACCGATTCTACAACATAGCTACCAGTACAAATCGCCGACTAGCCAAACTCTGCAGGGAGGAGGACATATATATCGGCTTTGTCGACACGTGGGATCATTTTTACTATGATAAATCTTTGTTTTCAGGAGATGGTGTACATCTCAATGAAGTAGGAGCTGCACGTCTTGGTCGTCTGCTGAACGATGCAGTCAAGGATTTCCGTTCAAAAAACGGGGTCAACCAGACCCCAGACAGGGTAGTGTAAGTCAAATACGAACTGAAAATTCAGACAATGCACAATCGGTAACATCCAACTCTAATACTCTTAAGGTGTTTTATGTAAATGCTCGTAGCATACGCAATAAATTTTCAGATCTAGAGGAAATCGTGTTTACAGAACATTATGATATAATCGGCATTACAGAATGTTGGTTAAATACGGAAGACAGAGACTTTTTAGCCGAATATACGCTTCCTGGTTATACAATGTTTGAGAAAAGTCGGATCAATAGAAATGGAGGAGGAGTTCTGTTTTTTATAAAGGAAAGTCTTAATCCCGTCTTAATGTCAAAACCTCAAATTGCGAATATAGACATATCTTACGTACTATTAAATAATAAACGAGGAACTAAAATAACACTAGCTTTATTATACAGACCCCTTCTCAATCAGTGCAAACTGACAGTGAAATTTATGAACAAATTGCAGAAATAACTAACATACAAGATACCGTAATTCTTGGCGATTTCAACTTACCCGTGACTAAATGGGGCGATATTCTTACTTCACACTCTGGCCACGACCTCTATGCTAACTTGCAATAGAGTTCACTTTTTCAATTTGTACAATCTCCGACCCGTGGTAATAATGTGCTTGACCTTGTACTCGCAACAAAAGAAGAATTAATAGAGAATTTGAATGTTGGTGATGAATTCAGTAACAGCGACCATCGTACGATAACTTTCACTTTAAAGTTTACTAATAACAAATCAAATAGCAGCATTGAGAAAGTCCCTAATTTCAAGAAAGCAAATTTTCACAAACTTAAATCAAAGCTTAAAGAAACTGACTGGAGCTTTCTGACTAACAATAACGACATAAATACATCTTGGGAGTGTTTCACAACCACTTTCCTTAAGGCAGTGCAAGACTGCATACCATCGAAAATACGGCGTCCAGGCCATAATGATAAGCCCAAATGGTGGAATAAAGATATTTCAGACAGTCTGCTTGCTAAAAAATTTGCTAATGATAGATTAAAATCCTCACAAAATGACGAAGAACGGGTGAAATTTGTAGAGCTACGACGTAAAGCCAAAAAGTTAATTAAGCAAAGTAAAAAGACCCGGGAGTTACATGTTGCGAATCAAAGTAAAACAAACCCGAAAGGATTCTATAGTTATATCAGAAAGAAAAAAGTAGTTACTTCAACTGTTGGACCGTTAGTCGATGAAAATGGAGAATACACCAAAGACGAAGTACAAATGAGTAATGCCCTCAATACCTTCTTTGCATCAGTTTTTACAACCGAAGACCTCAGTGATATCCCTACACCATCGCCGATTCAGATTGATAATTCAGATGTTCTAAGCAATATCACCATTACAGAGAGAGAAGTATTGAATTGTTTAGATAAACTCAAGGTAAATAAAATGCCTGGACCTGATACAATCTCGCCTAGAGTTCTAAAGGAAGCTAAGGATGAGCTCTCCAAACCACTGACATTGCTATTCAATGAATCCTTGCAGTCTGGGACTATGCCTGATCAGTGGAAGCTAGCCAACGTAACACCGATATTAAAAAAAGACAGCAAATCCCTACCCAGTAACTATCGTCCAATTAGCTTAACCTCAATTGTATGTAAAATGCTAGAAACGGTCATAAGAGACAGACTCGTAAATCACTTAGATGCAAATAACATACTTAAAGATACTCAACACGGCTTTCGTAAAAAACGTTCCTGTTTAACAAACCTCTTAGACTTCTTCCACGATATCCTCAACCTCTACGATGAGAGTAAAGCTGTAGATATTATATACCTTGATTTTCAAAAGGCCTTTGACAAAGTTCCCCACAAACGTTTACTGCTAAAACTAAAAGCGCATGGAATACAAGACGGTGTGTTGAAATGGATAGAAAATTGGCTCAGCGACAGAAAGCAAAGAGTAGTCATAAACGGTAAGGCATCTAAATGGACCAATGTAAGTAGCGGGGTACCCCAGGGATCGGTACTTGGACCAATTATCTTTCTAATTTACATCAACGACATAGTTGAGGGTCTCACCTGTACAATCTCAAAATTTGCTGACGATACAAAAATTGCAAATAGTGTACTCTCAAAAGAACAAGTTGACGATATGCAACACAATCTAGATAAATTGTCATGTTGGGCCCAAATTTGGCAAATGAGTTTCAATGCGGATAAATGTAAAGTACTACATATCGGATACCTAAATGAGAAAGCAAACTATTCGATGAATGGCACTCAGCTTAAGAATGTAAACAGGGAAACCGATCTGGGAGTAACAATATCGAGTAACCTAAAACCGAGTCAACAATGTTCAGAAGTTGTTAAGAAGGCAAACAAAATAATTGGCTTTATAGGCAGGTCATTTGAGTATAAATCCAAAGAAGTTATCCTAACCCTTTACAATTACTTAGTCCGCCCTCTTCTGGAATACTGCGTTCAATCTTGGTGCCCTTATTACCAAAAAGATATAAACAAGCTAGAACGAGTTCAATTTAGAGTTACCAAAATGATACCTAGCCTAAAGAACAAACCATACAAAGAGCGTCTTAGAGAATTAAATCTATTTCCTTTAACCCAGCGCAGATTAAGAGGTGACTTAATTCAAGTGTTCAAAATCATCAAAGGCATCGACAATATGAACTGTAGTAAGTACTTCACTATCGACCAATCTAATTACACACGGGGAAACGGTTGCAAAATTATTGGTAAATCTTTTAACTCACACGAATCTAAGAATTTCTTCTTCAATCGAGTTGTCAACTTGTGGAATGGGCTTCCCCGAGACGTTATAGACTGCAGCACCGTTGGTTCATTTAAACTCCGCTTAGACAAATATCTCGCATCAAACCCGCGACTGACTGCGTTTGTAAATGAATAGCTTTATTTTATCCCCCCCTCAGTTACTAACCCATCTGTCCCCTACTAACTTCCTAATCCTGCCACGGACATTAGTTCTAGGGCAGTAGTTCCCTTTCCAATGTTCCCTTACCCACTCTAAACCACTGTTTGGACACTTGATCCTCAGTGTTTTGGAGGACAAGCAGCCTAGAAGGGTCACTAGACCTGTTGTTGCTTAATTTCCTTTGTACTCCTTTGTACTTATCTCCCCTTGTACCTGACTCACATATGCTCTTTGTAAGCCTTTCATCTCCCATTCGTTCAACATGACCATACCAGCTCAGCACCCTTCTGTCCACTCTGGCTGACAAATGTTCCTGCTGCCCCACTCTCCTACGTATCTCTTCATTCCTCAATCTGTCTCTACGAGTAACTCCACACATACTCCTCAAGCAGCTCATCTCCATCACATCCAGCCCTCTTTTCTCCTTTTTCTTCAGAGCCCATGTCTCAGCCCCATACATCACTGTTGGCAAAACAATTCCTTGATACAGTGCACTTTTTACTTTCACTCCGAGATTTCTCGTCTTCCACATACTTCCCATTGCTCCGAAAACCTTCCTTCCTTCACACACTCTCTGTTTTACCTCCACTTCCATACCTCCACTCCTGCTTATCGTTCCTCCTAGATATTTAAAACACTCTACTTGTTCCAATATTTCCCCATCCAGCCTCACATCTAGATTCACCCTATGCTCTCCCCTATTACACACCATTTCTTTACTTTTATTGACGTTCACCTTCAGTTTCCTCCTTCCACAAACCACACCAAACTCTTTGACTACCCACTTCAGTTTCTCATCAGAATCCGCCACCAATGCTGTGTCATCAGCGAACAGCAACTGATTCAACTCTCAATCTCTACCATTCTTTCCTACTAAACCCAATCCTCTTCCCATAGTTCTCCTTTTCACCTCCCTCACCACACCATCCATAAACATATTAAACAGCCATGGTGACATTACACAACCCTGTCGCAAA
This sequence comes from Paralithodes platypus, assembly GCA_032716605.1. Taxonomy (NCBI): domain Eukaryota; kingdom Metazoa; phylum Arthropoda; class Malacostraca; order Decapoda; family Lithodidae; genus Paralithodes; species Paralithodes platypus. The sequence continues at coordinate 22,530,146 of CM064525.1, forward strand.
CCTACCTTTACCTCAAACCATTCACTCAACTCACCATTTCCTACTCTCACACATGCTCTGCTCCCTTCATAAAAACTCTTAACTGCTTCTACCAAATTTCCTCCTATTTCATAAATCCTTAACACCTTCCACATTGCTTCACGGTCCACACGATCATACGCTTTTTCCAAGTCCATAAAAGCCCAAAATATCTCCTTATGCTTCTCTAAATACTTCTCGCATAACTGTCTTACTGCAAACATCTGATCCACGCACCCTCTTCCCCTCCTAAAACCGCACTGTTCTTCTCCTATTGCAACTTCCGTACACTTTATTATCCTCTCTATCAACACCCTGCCATACAGCTTTCCAACCACTGGCAATAAACTAATACCTCTATAACTTGAACACTCCTGCCGATCTCCCTTCCCCTTGTACAACGGCACAATACATGCATTCTTCCAGTCTATTGGTACCATTGACGCAGCAAAGCACACATTGAAAAGTCTCACCAACCAATCTATTATCACATCTCCACCCTTCTTTATACACTCCACAGCAATACCATCCAAACCTTCTGCTTTTCCTGCTCTCATTTGTTTCACTGCTTCTTTTACCTCATTTTCCTCAATCCTTTCATTCATTCCCTGCCACCTGGGTGACCTGGGTAACCTATCTCCATCCACCTCTGCTTCTCTTCCATCTCTTGTATTTAACAAAGATTAAAAATACTCGGCATATCTTTTCCTCACTTCAACTGGTTCCACTAGTAATTCTCCATTTTCATCTTTCACTGACTCTTCCCCCTTTTGTCCTGCTTTCCTTACTTTATTTACCTCCTTCCAGAACATCTTCTTTCGTTCTTCAAAATTCTCACTCAGCCTTTGACCCCACCTTTCGTTTGCACCTTTTTTTCGCTTCTCTAATTTTCCGTTTTGCCTCTCTCCTTTTCTCCTTGTACCTCTCCCATACCTCAACACTACCATCCTGTAAAACCCTCTCAAAACACTGTCTCTTCTCCTCAACTGCCTTTCTCACCGTATCATTCCACCACTCGCTTCCCTTCCTGATACCTCTGCCTCCTACTTTCCTTTTGCCGCATACTACATCTGCACTTGCTTTCACTCCTTCCTTAAACTGTTGCCATTCAACCTCTACTTCTCTCTCTTCCATCTCTCTCACTTCCATCCACTTTTCATATTTTAGTCTTTCCTTGTACTCTCTCTCTTTTTCACTCTTTTCTAACTTACTAACTTTTATTACCTCTCTTACTTCACGCTTGTCTCTTATTCTCCTGTAACTCTTAACTCTTAGCTTTCCCTCCACCAGGTAATGATCTGACATACCCTCCGCCTCACCTCTCATCACATTCACATCCAGTAGTCTACACAATCTTTCCCTTGTCACCAGCACATAATCCATCAATGCCCTCTCTACAATCTCTCCCCTCACAAATCTATGCCAGGTGTACTTGTGTATACACCTTTTTTTGAAGAACGTATTACCTACACTCAATCTACACTCTTCACATACATTTTTCAGTCTTTCTCCACTCTCGTTTACACCATCCACACCAAAACTACCGATGACTCCCTCAACAGGCTCATTTCCTACCCTAGCATTTAGGTCCCCTAAAACTATAACATTTTAATTTTCATCAAACCCTTGTAGACAATCTCTCAAATCCTCCCAGAAACCCTCTACCTCGTCAAACTCTCTTTCACTTCCTGGTCCATACGCACTTACAAAAACCCACCTTTCACCCTTAAACCGCATTCTCACCCACATTAGCCTTGATGACACCTCTTTCCACTCTTTTATAAACTCTCTCAACTCCTCCTTCACAATAATAGCCACTCCTTCTTTCCCCCTGACTTCCTCGTCTACTCCAGACTTTCTACCTATCACTCAATCTGACAACAAGAAAGGATCGGGAGTTAAATCGCCACACCTGATCCTACCCACCTTCGCTGGCGACCCCACATTATGGACTGGGTTTTGGGACATGTTTAGATGTGTGGTGCATGAAAGGACTGACTTAAGTGCCATTAAAAAACTAACATACTTAAAGGGTCAGCTAAAGGAGGATGCCTATAAATTAATAGAAAGCTTCACGGTTGAGGGTGCAAGCTACGCCCCTGCCTTAGACTTGCTTTAAGAAACCTTCGGGCATCCCGACAGGGTAAAAGCGGCACATATCGTGCATTTCCATAACCTTGTCGCCCCTAAATGTCAGGCCGTAGAACTAAAGGCTTTCTACGCCAACATGGAGAGTGCAATGAGATCTATGACTAGTCAAAAGGTGAGTCTGGAAGAGTTCTGTGTGGTTACATTGCTGAATAAATTGCCATCACCAGTTAAGGAGACCATTAGGAGGGAGATGGGTGAGCAAAGCCTAGATTACAAGACTTTCACACAGTGTTTTCAGGCAGAATTGTATAACATGGTTGGTCAGGACTCCCCAGGAAAGAAAATGCCCGTGGCTACGGCTGCATTCTCAACACAGAGTGGTAGTAGCTGGTTCCCATGTAAACGGTGCGGTGGGAATAACCATCCCTGGTATAATGCTTTAAGCATAAAATGGGACCGCTCAAAATCAAAAGAGCTCGGCAACTATGACTCTGTGCGGGATGTCTCTCCAGTGATCATGGTAGTAATGGGTGCACTAACCCTAACATCAAAAATTGTAGGTATTGCCAGGGTAAGCACTTTCACTCCCTGTGCCCAAAACAGAGAGAGGCAAGATCGGCAAGTGGGGGTACTACTAGGGAAGAGTCAACACCTACAACCTCAACAACAATGTCCGTAAGTATGAATAAGCAAACTGTGATCCTACCCACAGTTCAGCTGCCTGTAAAGGGTAGACACAGGAAAAGTATAAAAGTCAGATCGCTACTAGACCAATGCTCACAGAGGACCTTCGTGAAGAAATCCGTCTACCGTCCCTTTCATACGAAACCGTAGGGACGGAAGAAATACGGCTTCATGTTTTCACCGGAACTCAAACCCCTCGTGAGTATACTTTTGTAGCACTGAAATATTTACATCGGGGTAAGTTCCATCGTCTCGAAGCAATTGTGGTCGAGGAGCTTCCCGAACATAAGGGTGAGTCTAGTCTTGATGCTGAAATGACTAGTTTAAAGCACCATGGTATTAAATTGGCCGATTCATGCGTCACAGAGATAGCACAGCTGGAGTTACTACTTGATGCCGACTGTTACTACAATATAGTGCGACCTGGTTAAACGGGTAGGTAATTTGGTTTTACTTCCAACCAAATTCAGATATGCACTGAATGGTTCTTATGCGGCATCCACATCCAGCTCCAATACTGAGGTTGTAACAATTCTAAAAGTGGCAGTAACTCCAGTGGACCAATATATGTCTACTGGACAGTTCCTGTGCAAAGAAGAACTGAATGCTTTGTGGGATTTAGACCACATTGGCATATCACCCAAAGAACATTCGCAAGCCGAACGGCAAGCTTTGATCAGTTATGAGGAGACAGTCACATACGAGCCTGAGAGTTAACAATATCAGGTACGTCTGCCCTGGACTGAATTATATGAACAGTTGGTTTGGCTGTTGGGAGATTACGAGGTCTACAAAAGAAATTTATAGCTGAGTCTAAGTTTTGTGACCAATATTCACAGGTAATTTCTGATCAACTGTCGCGGGGTTTCATCGAGGAGGTTTCTTTCGATGACTCTGTCTCATGTCATTATCTGGCACATCACAGGGTCGTAAAACAGAGCAAGACTACACCGGTACGTATTGTGTTTGACTGTTCCACCAAAGTCGTCAAACATAAACCCAGTCTAGACGACTGTCTACATACGGGACCCACTTTAGTACCGGACCTTGCTCAAATTATGTTATGATTCCGTCTGCATCAGTATACGTGGGTCAGTGACATCGAGAAGGCTTTCTTGATGTTGAAACTTCATGAAGATGACAGGGATTACACTAGGTTTATTTGGCCGAAAGATCCTTTACAATTAGATTCTCCTCTAATCTGTTATCGGTTCAGGGTTGTCCTTTTCGGTGCTACTTGTTCTCAATTTCTCCTTAACGCGACCATCCTTAAGCATCTTTCTCTTGTTGATGCAGACCCAGAGATGGTGCAGGAAATTAGGGCCAGGCTATATATCGATAACCTTCAAGGTATGGGAGATAATGAAAGTTCCCTCGTCCATGCTTACGATATGGCTCGTGAAGTAATGGATAATGCCCATTAATTCCTGCGCCAATGGGCCACAAATAGTCCCGTCTTAAGAAAAGTGTTGCAGAGGGATGGTGTTGCTGCAGAAAAACAGGATTTGGTGAGAGGTAGACCGATAGAGAGGTGGAAGGATGGAGTGAGGAAGTATATGAACAAAGGCGGTGCTGGTTGGGGGGAGGGGCGTCGACTGACTGGGGACAGAGGTGCATGGGGGCAGTTCGTTCGTGGCCACCCCTTCGGGAATCACGGCGTCAGGCAATAGATAGATAGATAGACTTGGTCTGGTGTGGAAAACTGACTCTGATTCTCTTTCCTTTGGAGTTCAGTATGCTCCTTTTGAACAGGTTACAAAGCGTGAGTGTTTAAGGTTTGCTGCCAAACTCTTTCATCCTTTGGGTATTGTGTTACCAGTATCAATAAGGTCTCGAATCTTTCTCCAACAATTGTGGAGACTGAAATTGGGTTGGGACGATGATCTCTCTGTGGACCTGCAAGCGGAATGGCGGGGGATAGTGGATTACATGGTTCTCTGTAGTTGTATTGAGTTCTCTATGAGGATCTGTTTCAGAAAGACTGTTTCCCTGCATGCATTTGCTGACGCAAGCAGTGTCGCTTACGGGACTGCTAGTCAGCCCAGAGGGTAGCCACTTGGTCATGGCAAAGGCTAAGGTGGCCCCCATCAAGTCCCTTTCCATCCCTAAATTGGAATTGACTGCAGTTCTGCTAGCTACCAGAATGAATTAACTTCGTTGAGAATGCCTATAAAGATAAACTTCATATCTCTGAAACCTATGTGTGGAGTGACAGTCAAATAACGCTACAATGGATTCACAGTCAAAAGAAACTGCCAGTGTATGTCACTAACCGCATCAACGAGATACATGCCCTAGTCCCGACTGCATATTTCCGGTATGTGTCGACTAAAGAGAACCCAAGTGATATGGTATCTCGAGGCGTGTCTGCTAGATGTTTGAGTTCTTCTGCGGTGTGGTGGAATGGGCCTACTTGGCTCCCGAAACCCGATGGATGGCCAGAGAATATAGATCTCCAACAGCAGCCCACTGGTATCGTGACCCAAATTGTAGGCACGGTGCCCCATAATGACACATAGTTATGGGACTGGCACAAATATAGCAGCTATGAAAGATTGCAGCGTGTCACAGCATGGGTGATACGTTTCGTAAATAATTTGAAGGCAAAAAGAAATAGCCTGCCCCCCACAGGTAGTGCTCATCTCAACGTACAAGAAATTAGAGCTGTGGATAATTTTTACTCAAATTATGCCAAAAAGAGACCTATTCGCAGGAACTTGAAATAATGGTGAAGGGTAAACAGTCCAGAAATAACTTAATCAACCAGTTAGGACTACACCTGAAGGGAGGTATAATTCATTGTGGAGGCAGATTGAGGTTAGCGACTATCTCAGAATCATGCAAGTATCCTAAACTTCTGCCCTCCAAACATCCCTTGACCCACCTGATAATTGATCGGTGACATCGGCTCTGTTGCCATTACGGGGTCGGTCACGTGGTTACCTATGTTCGTCAAAAATGGTGGGTGCCTAAACTCAGGCAGGTGGTGAAAAGCGTACTGGGTAAATGTCTGAAATGTCGTCGGGCAAAAGGTAAGCCCTACGACTATGCAGGACTGCCACCTTTACCAGCCCTGCGAACCACCCCTGGATACCCGTATGAGGTCACTGGGGTGGACTATAGCGGAGCAATCCCGATCAAGGACTCGCCGACCATAAAGGCATCCATGCTCTTATTTACTTGCGCGGTCACCAGAGCGATTCACATCGAAGTAGTCACCTACCTCACTTGTGACAGTTTCCTCCACGCATTCAGGAGGTTCTGTAGTCGACAGGGATTTCCCCGGATCATTTTAAGTGACAATGCCAGCACTTTTGTTGGGGCCTCTAGGTACTTGTCGGACATTTGTAATCACCCTAAAGTTCAGTCCCACCTTGGCAGTGTTCAATGTGCGTGGCGGTTTATCCCGGCTAGGGCTCCGTGGTTCGGCGCTATATGGGAAAGGGCCATCGGCATTGTCAAGGCGGAGTTGAAGAAGGTGTTGGGACGTGCCTTACTTTCCTTGGAGGAATTGACTACTCTACTGTTGAAAATTGAGGCCACTATCAATTATCGTCCCTTGTATTATGCTTCCGGCGACCTAGGGGATCTTACCCCAATAACACCCTCTGTGTTCGTGCGGGGTCATCGGTTGCGGGATCTTCCTGATGATAATGAAGTGGAGGATGGGTTGGAAGATCCAGACTACATAAATAAAGATGTCATTTCAGCCAGATATCAATATATTCGCAAACTGTCGAAAGATATCTGGCGACGCTGGTCTAACGAGTATCTAGTGACCCTCAGAGAGGCGCATAAGTGTAAGCTGAGACCAATAAATGGTCGGTGGCCAGGTATCGGTGATGTCCTCACCATCCATGACGAGGGTCCACGCGTTTTCTGGAAGTTGGGCCGTATTGTCGAGTTATTACCCGGTCGAGACGGAGAAGTCCGAGTGGCTAGAGTCCGGACGAAGACGGGAACATATACGCGGCCGACTGTCCGTCTGTACCCTCTTGAGGGGGACATTGAGTGCAAAGAGGACTTCATGGAGACGCCTGGAGACATTCCCACAGTGGCTACCTCGACCGATCAACCGGTCGACGTACCCAGTGGACGTCCTAGTCGACAGGCGGCTCAAGCCTCCTCCCAATCATGGCGGGATAAAATAGCCTCCGGGCTTTTGTAGATACTGTATTGTATAAACCTGGTGGCGGGAATATGTCCAAACTCTGATATGGACAGTCTTACTTTAAGTATTACATCAAGTCTTTAGTATTAAGTTTGTGGGATCAATAATTATATATAATAATTAAGAGGTTAATAATTATGTTCTGTATTGGATATTGGGTAATCTATCATTCCTATGAACTTAGGTAATTATAATTGGGAGGGAAAATATATACCTACCTATTCGTACATGCGTGATATCGGCGTACCTCCCGCGAATATGGTGAGGGCCCCGCACTCTCTACCTAGCCGCCACATCAACCAGACCGACTGCCTACACTCTCGTGTTTCACCTCACCTTTCGCCCCATTAGTGATAATACTTAGCTCATCAATTCTTCATCTATCCATACTAATCCATAGGTCATTAATCATCATTCCCATCAATCATCAAATATAGTGGCCCCCTTCTTTGTGCATTAACTCTGTCCTATTAACTAACACTCCCGTGTCCCACACACCCCATCTTTTAACATCGCCATGGCTCAACAAGACAACCAGGTCCTACAGCACTAGCACCAGTATTCAGGTGATATAATTTATTGTATGGTATTCAGATACAGTCCACTAAATCATCTTAACCACGAATATCCATAGGGTTATGGACTTAGACTGATGAGGCCATGACATTGTCTGACATTCGTATAAAACTAACCGGGGCTGTGTTAAACTCTAATTACGATCTTCTCCTATACACAGTAAAGAGACAAAAACCACGCTCTCTGTGGATGTAGCGTTGTGTATGTATGTACGTATGTATGTTGTCTTATAACCCCACCCCACCCAACCCCACCCCCACGATATCATAAACACACCATTTCCATCAAACATTTCAGAGTAGGTAAAGAAAACTTCAAAATACATTTCATATTATTCTGTATTTTTGTTAAACTCTCCTTTGTGTCATTTCTTTTACCAACATAGTGTATATATACCCTCCTGATCCTCCTATTCTGGCCTCTCTGCACCACCTTCCACACACCTCCTTCCAAAAAACCCTCCTTTCACACACCCAAGGATTTACAAGACTGATCCACTTACAAGCTTAGCCTCAGTAATTGTTGTGTGACTGGTCCAGCTCTCACCGCTCCTTTTATAGTTTGCATGTCTGTCCCTCGTATTTTGTTTTTCTTTTAGTGCATGTAGCAAATTCTTAAGATACTAGATAGAGTGGAAGAAGGGAGGTGGTACTGATATTGGTGAGTGGCCTATTTTTTAGGGAGATGGGTAGTTTTTCTGGTCCCTTTTCTTCCTCAAGCTTATCCCCATTAGCTTTGAGATTATAAGACGATTGCCCCATTACTTTGTCGATTTTAAGATCTTTCGCCCCATTCCGTTGTCAATATTCAGACCTTTTGTCCCACTTAGGTGTCGATTTCATAACTGGCGAGCGATAGTGAGCCTGTAATTGTGGAGGAACTGTCCTTCGGCCGTGACGTTGTTCTACCGAAGAATGTTCACATTAATCTCGAAAGGGGATCTAATGGATGTGTTTTAAGTTTTATGGAGGTCTAGGAAGGAAACTAAAACATATATGAATATATAAATACATAAACCCCCCAAAATAACCACTGTCCCCTTAACCCGTTCAGTACCGGTGACATCCTTTTAATCATATTCTGGCAATGATTAGACAATTTTATTCAGCTTCGGAAGGGCCTGTAACAATAAAAAGGCTTCAAACGATCTCAACCAACCCTTTCAATTACCACAGATCCTTCTTAAGCTGCATAATATCGTCTAAATATAGCTAGAATACAATATAACACACGTCGCTGGTACTCAATGGGTTAAAGCCCTCAATTGTATTATATTCTGGCGATCTTTTGCAACTTGGGAATACGCCAAGGAATCAAACAGGTCATATCTATCACAATTAACCCGTTCAAAACCAGGGACGTCCTTTTCATCATATTCTGGCAACTATTATACGATTTGATTCAGCTTAGGAAGGACCTCTAGCACTAATTAGGCTTCAAAATATTTCGACCAACTCCATAACCTACCACATAATCCTTCCCAAGCTGCACAATATCGTTTAAATATAGCTAGCATAAAATATAACACACGACGCTGGTACTCAGGTGGTTAACACTCCTGACTCCCATTTGCTCTTCCTGAACGAAGTAAAATCGTCTATTGATAGCCACAATAACGGTAAAAAAGCATCATCGTGCTGAAGGGGTTAACTAGGGAAAGAGTTGAAGAAAGATGTTTGTCACTTGATTGTCGAAATTGTGTGAGGAGTTTGGCGGTGGGTGCAATTGACCACTTGCGGCTATAAGGATGTTGAGGCCGTAAACATCGATATTAAACAGAAATGCGATAATAATGTAGGTTGCCGATGGATAAAAACTATGTTAAATTTGGTTATATGTGTTTATAAATATACTACGACCATGTTTCCGCTGGTAATTCTACTAATTATCGATGTTAAGAACTCCAACTTCCTTATAGCCTGATGCTGGGGTCACATATTCACGTATATCGCTCCCGACAGCTCCCGTCAGGCGTGATCGCCAATTTTGTGTTCTGACGGGCGTAGTCCGGCCGTGTACGCCCGTATAGACCACGACTATTGCACTTCCCGACAGACGTACCGTGACGGGGCCAGTGTTACGTCAGACGTAATGTAGTCGTATGGAACTACGTACGTGCTTGTGACTTGCGTAAGCATGTCCCCGTTAGTCCGCCTGGGCTGCCCGATTTGCGGGAACACAGGCCACGCCCATGGCCACACCCCCACAAGACCTGCGTAGCTGAGGCCGTACGTCTTGGGAGTTTGTAGGACTTACGTGGACCGTTTCCGGACAATCGTAGATACACCCCGTCTGTCCAAACACAGACAAAGACAGTCTTTGTCAACCACGTAGGTCTGGGTTGGAATCTGGGAACTACAAAAGGGCAGGGCTGGCCACAACGTTCCCATTCCCACTCCTGACTTGGCACCATGAAGAACATCACGGAATACATCCTGGAGGAGTTCAAGATGGTGAACTCCCTAATCAAACTGGAGAACAGGCATAACACTCAGCTTATTAAATGGATCATTTCCTACATAGAAATGTTAGAACTGCTTGCAATAGCAAACTACATCCATGAAGATGAACAAGAGAAGAAGAAGGAAAGGAGCAAGAGGACAGCGTGGGTGTGGCCATATCTACAACGAAGGCCTGAACATGGCCATTATGAGAAGCTGATGCAAGAGTTGGCCACAGAATGTCCACAACTGTACAAAAACTTCACCCAGGTAGACAAACAACTATTTGATGAGATAGTGGAATGTGTCACCCCCCTCATTCAGAGGAAACCTACGTTCTGGCGGAACCCCATTCCTCCTGGTCTGCGGGTAGCGTTTCCTCGCTACGGGTGATTCCTATAAGAGCCTGCAATACAACTTTCGTGTTGCCCACAACACCATCAGCCAAATTGTTCCAGACACCTGCCAGGCCATCATTTCTGTCTACGGAGAGCAGGAGATCAAGACGCCACTATCGCCTGCTGAATGGAAGGAGGTTGCCAGCGGCTATGAGGAACGATGGAATCTGCCGCATTGTGTAGGAGCCATTGATGGCAAACACATACGGATCCGAAACCCAAACTTTGGTGGCACATATTACTTCAACTACAAGAAGTTTTTTTCCATTGTCCTGATGGCAATTGTTGACTCCAACTACAAGTTCATTTACGTCGACGTTGGTGCCATAGGGTCAGAGTCTGATGGTGGTGGCTTTGCACACACCAGTCTGTCTAAGTTGCTTGAGAAACAGAACGTAAATCTGCCACCCGCCGAGGTCATCTCTACCGATCCCACTGGACCACCCACGGAATACTTCTTAGTAGGTGATGATGCATTCCCTCTGCGCGCCTACATGATGAAGCCCTACCCCCTACGATCCCTCACGAAACCGGAACGAATATACAACTACAGAATCAGCAGGGCCCGCCGGACGGTAGAGAACGCCTTTGGCATTCTTGCCAACCGCTTCCGGGTTTTCCACACCGCAATATCTCTGAAACCTGAACGTGTAGAGGTTGTTGTGTTGGCCTCATGCATTCTGCACAACATCCTACGAGGACGATGTCCACCCCAATCAGAGGTAGATCAAGAGGACCCACACACCCACCAACTCATACCTGCCGCCTGGAGGAGTGACCCACCTGTAGGAAACAACATCCCACCCGTGACCCGCAACACTGCAACCATGCTTGCCAAGGCTCAACGCAACTACCTCAAGACCTACTTCAATTCCCCTCAAGGATCTGTGGCTTGGCAGGATGACCGGATTTAGGTGAGTTACATTTACTTTAAGATACTTCATTGAAAATTGTAAGATTTTCCCCTGTTTACTTATTATTTTGCTTTATATTTTAGTTTCATCTTACATTTAAGTTTTCGAGTCATTGCTAGTTTGCTTTGTATTGTATTTTTATCTTTTAATTTGGATTTTCTCTAATGTTTTAGGTTCTTCCCTTTTTTTTATATTATATTTTTATAATTCCTTTAATTACTTAAATTGCACCATGCTTATTTAATTTTACATCTTTGACTTTCATATTTCATTCAATTTTGGTATTTTTTCCATGTTACCTTTGTTTTGTACTTTATGTTTAACAGTTATATTTAATGTAAGTTGTCAGTCAAGGATTTTCATAATTAGTATTAACCATATTCTCATTATTGCGTTTAAATTAATTATTTATTTTGTATGCTCATTACTTTCATTATAGATTTTATTTGTCATCTTATTAATCAACAATTATGATAAAATATTGGAAATAGAAACACACACGTCATTACACAAATACATATATTTGTTCAAAATACAAATTAACATTTATTTATATATATATAGAGAGGGTATGGTTACTTCTTGGGGGTCTCCTGGGTTTCATTCACGGGATCTATGGCCGACCCAGGCGTACCTGGATTGAAAGCTGCAGGTGATTGTTGGGCCGTCAGCATTTCAATGAAGGTGTTGCCATCGAACGACGTGTGGCTGGGTGTGGAGGCAGTAGACGGGACGAATTGGCGAGGGGGTGTCGGTACACGTGGCTGCACCAGCAACGACTGTAAGGCTGTAATCTGGTGTGCAGGTAGCACGATGCCCCCAACAGCAGGCTGGGGCTGGGTCGGCAGGGTGGGAGGAGGCAGGGTGGTTGCCGGAGTGCCCTGGTACATCACTGTCGGATGCTGCTGTGCCACGGGTTGGGGTAGGGGCGCCGGAAAGCCAAAGCTCCTGTGGGCGTGGAGCAAGAGGTCCGGACCAGGCCGGGCCACTCCCTCCGCATGGGCATCCTTGAACCGGTCGATGGCTGCCAAGAGTTCCAACTTCAGTGTGGTGTTATAAGCTGGAGGCAGCCCCACACAGTCTTTGACCATGCCCTCCAGGGAGTAGCGCCAATACTTGTGGTCCTGGTCCTCGACCACATCGAACGCCTGACCCAGGTTCTGGCGCAGCTTCTCCGAATTTACGAGGACCTTGAACAAGGAACAAGAGAATATTAAACACACGAAACATAATATTTTCATATTTGACCAAGTATTTATTTTAACCAATGAAATTTTGTGGTATTCTGGGAACCAAATATGTTCAAAGTTATTGTTGATAGTATGGTGTGAAATCATGACATCTTTAGTATTATTATTACTTTATGTTATTCTAATAACTTTGGAAACAGAAACACTTTATCTAATAATAGCATGGAATTGCAATAGGGTGCCACCAATGAAAAATGTAACTAATATTTCCTCTACTCACTTGCTCCAGGGTCCAGTGTGTTGAAGTTGAAGGGACAGCACCAGGAGGCTTCCCCTTCTTCACCTTCCACGCAGGCTGGGCGATGGCTGGGGGTGTGTCCTCCTCCTCCTGACTGCCGGCAGAGGGGTCATCCACCTCGTAGACTGGGACGGAAGGTGTTGGGGTGCGGTCAGGGACAGGAACAGCAGCAGGCTCCGGTGCGGCAGCTTGGGCAGCAGACTGTTGGGGCATGAATGTATAATTAGTAACATGTACATTATTTATGAACTTTAAAATAACATTCAACATAAGCATTCATCCTTGTAACCTTTAAAATAACATGAATAAACTGGTTTGAGTTATTATGCGTTTCATTAAAAAAAAATTGAAGTTAACACGATAAATTGAACACAATAATAGCATCATTATAAGCAAAATAATTACGAAAAAAACAAAAAATGACACTGTCACTGTGAAAGGGTTTGAAAACATAACAAATATCAACGTACCTCAGGCATACCAAGTGACCGGGGCTTCTTTTGACGGACGATGTGTGGCTTCATGAAGTGGAACATGTTGAGGATCCACTTTTCCCTCTCCGTCAGTCGTTTGGCCCCATCACCACTCTTCAACTTGCTGAGCCGGCCGAACCTGGAGCGGAGAGATCCCCACCACGTCTTTAAATCGAAGGCGGTCATTGGTGGGTCCATAGTCGCAGCCTTCTCCGCCCATACAGCCTCGATATGCTCCTTGTTTTTGTGCCTGGGGTCACCCTTGTCATAAATGAAAGGCGCATCCAGCTCAATCCAATCAGCCAGCATACGCTCAGTCTCCTCCGTCAGTATGATGTTAGTCTTCTTCCGGCGCCGTTTCTTTGGTGGGGCCTGTACGCTGTTGGAAGGTGCAGGTTCTTTTTCTTCCTCCTCGTCTTCCTCACTCTCATCCACTTCAACCTCGAGCTCTCCACTATCGGGGCCGAGGTCGATAACAACTTCATCTTCATCAGGAGTCGAGAGGGCAGGCGGTGAGTTGGAGGGGCCAGGCTGAGAGGGGTCAGAGTTGGAGGGGCCAGGCTGAGAGGGGTCAGAGTTGTAGGGGCCAGGCTGAAAGGGGTCAAAAGGTGAGGTGGCAGGCGGTGAGGGGACAGACGTCGAGGTGGCAGGGGAAGCCTTCCTGGCCTTCTTCACGCCTTTCTTTTGCATGGTACAGGGCAGGGCAGGGCAGAGTGCAGAGGGTGGCAAGCAGGGCAGGGCAGGGTGCAGAGGGTGGCAAGCAGGTCAGGGCAGGGTGCAGAGGGTGGCAAGCAGGGCAGGGCAGGGTGCAGAGGGTGGCATGCAGGTGGCAGGGTTGGCTTGTTGTTTGCTGCTCCGGTGTGGTGAGAGGTGTGACGGGAGTGTCCCCCGCTGGTCCTTATATACCCCCCGTACAACGTTGCCGCGTCTTCCCGCCAACACGCAGTGCGGCGGTGCTGCCAGATCCGCCCGGACTAACGTTAACTGTCCCGTTTGACGGGAATATTTTACGATTGACGGGAGCAGCTTACGTTTGACCGGGCGAGCTGCTACGTCTTACGGGGCTGCTCCCGTCAGACGTAGCCGATCGCCCGGTCAGACGTAGGATTTCCCGACTTTTGACATACGTGAGCGCGAGCCCCGTATCTGATTTGAAATCCAAAACATACCGGGCGGCCTTGGCCGCACCAACCACCTCCCCGACCAGCGTGGCTACTCCCGCCATGAGTACCAACCCCCACAACTAGACACAATTTCATTTACGTTTTGCGTACTAAGCCCTTACGTTTTACGTATTCGGTTGCCAACTACCAATAAACCTTCGTACGGGAGCATACGGGAGCATATACGTGAATGTGTGACCCCAGCATGAGACTCGCAAGTGGTCAATTGACGGAATGAAACGCCAGAGGTTTATATATTCGTCCATGTATTTTTATATGGGATTTTTTTTTTTTTTTTTTTATTTATATATTATTTAATTTTTTCAGTTTCCTCCCTACAACTCCACCAAAATTTGAGATAATTTTGTGCATTTGTCAGTAGAAAAATTACTTGGCTGAAGGGTGATTCCTCATTAATTGCAGGCTTGCTATCGCTCGCCCGAAACTAATCTACACCTAAATGACACGAACGGTCTTAAAATCGCCAAACTAATTGGGCAAATGACTTAAAATATCAAAAATAATGGGGCTAAGCATAAGGGAGAAGGGGTCCAGAACACCCCCCCCCCCCCCTCCATATGCATCTTAAATTTGATTACTGATATCTGTTTACCCTATTTAGATAAGCATCCCAAAACTACTCTAAGACTCATATGATGACGTTCTCTCTCTCGCTCTCTCTCTCTCTGAATTGGAAAAGGATTTGGGTGTTCTCATTAGCAGTGACTTTAAGTTTTCCAAGCAGTGCATTAATTAAGGTAGAGAAGAAAGCTCAGATATTATTGGGCTATATTAACCCCTATTTAGCGGCGAGCAACATAAGTCGAGTTAAATAAAGCTGGACTATGTGGCGGCGCTCGACATAACTCGAGTGGCAATTTCAGCACGTAATGTGGCTGAGAGAGAGAGACAAGTGGTGGCAGGAGACTAGCGAGCGTATGACTGCTCCAGACCACCGCGGCGAACCTACTGACACAAATCTCAGCTCCCTCCTCCCTCTCTCACTCGCTACATACTCAATTATGTACTGAAAGTACCGAATTACCTGCTTTTTGCACTCGCGTTGCACGGTTATTGCAAGAAAACTATCCATCATACAAGGATCGTTATGGTGTCATTCGAAAGCTCTGTTTATGCCCTTTCAGGGATAGGTACTTGTTTTACGTTCTGGGTCTTATTTAGGCATGAAAATGATCACGTAAACAGCCCTATTTTGGCTAAAAACACCCCGCTGTGCGGTACACATAAATAAACCGCATAGGCCGCTCGTAAGGTGTTAAGAGACAATTTAAGTATGCTGTAGATATAAGGAAATAGTCCTCACAATTTACAATACTCTGATACAGCCTCTACTGGAGTGAGATGCCAGGGCGAAATGAACAGGAGCCCAACATCTTAAATAACCCATCCACACCTGCAGAAGAGCCCCCAACCTCAACCTGTAGGATTGCATCCATAGCCAACAGCCGAAGAACAAAGCATCAGTCTACCCTCAAAACTAGGAATCACCTGCATCAGTCACACCTACAACAAGCAGGTAGAAAACGAGAGTCACCTGGATCCTTAAGGGGAGGTATTTAGTTTGTTCCCTAGACCTGCATCAAGCTTAAAATTACACCCCCTTCAGTCCTTTTCAAGATAAATTTGTAAATTTTTCGGTAGAAAAATGTCCCGGCCGAAGGCCGGTTCCTCTTAAATTACAGGCTCGCTATCGCCCGCCAGGATAAAATCGACACCTGAATTGCACGAAAGGTCTTGATATGGGGTGAAAGTTCTTAAAATCGCTAAACTAATGGGGCAAACGTTTTATAATATCAAAAGCAATGGGGCTAAACATGAGGGAGAAAGGGGTCGAGAACAAAAAATCCTCAAGTGGAGATCTCCCCTTAAGATAAGTATCCTACTACGGCCCGTCCCCCCTCGGCAATGACCCCAGGGAGCTATATAATAAATGGCCACCATCCTCATAGGTTCAGAATCCACAGCAGGAACCGGATTTGGATAACGACGAAGCATATATTATGGAATTACAACACCAGCCGCCTCCATTTCCGTCTAGTTACCCAGACGGAAATAACTACACTTACCGCTACGAAGAGAGGCAATCACTACAACCAGAAGATTCCAATTAACAACCAGAGCATTACATAGAAGCCTACAAATATCAAGAACCTGTGAAAACTGAAAATAATGTATCATGTACCTATACAAGCCTTCTAAGACCTACTTCTAAAATAAATAGATAAAAAATACTATTCCCCATATAACCATGAATGTATTATATTTATAAGACTTTGTATAACCGAGCAATAATTCAAATCTGTAATTCTCATGCCTCTCATGTTCCGAAACCCATCAGCCATGCTGATGAGCAAAAACAGGATAAAGTTAGGCAAAGTTGATTCACTGTCTAGTACGGATCTGTCTGTACTTGGATTATATGTGACCCAGTCAACTCGGAGAATACTTCCGTAGGGGCTAGCCTAACTCCCCTTAAGAAGTATCTACAAGCTGCAAGTTGTGTTGGAGGAACGAGAGAGTTGTGTTAGTTGACCTAGGAAGAAAGTACCCTAGCTATACCATGTACAAAGAGAAGTACAAAGGAGTACAAAGGAAATCAAGCAACAACATGTCTAGTGACCCTTCTAGGTTGCTTGTCCTCCAAAACACTGAGGATCAAGTGTCCAAACAGTGGTTTAGAGTGGGTAAGGGAACATTGGAAAGGGAATTACTGCCCTGGAACTAATGTCTGTGGCAGGATTAGGAAGTTAGTAGAGGACAGATGGGTTAGTAACTGAGGGGGGATAAAATAAAGTTATTCATTTACAAACGCAGTCAGTCGCGGGTTTGATGCGAGATATTTGTCTAAGCGGAGTTTAAATGAATCAACGGTGATGCAGTCTATAACGTTTCGGGGAAGCCCATTCCACAAGTTGACAACTCGATTGAAGAGGAAATTCTTAGATTCGTGCGAGTTAAAAGATTTACCAATAATTTTGCAACCGTTTCCCCTGCGTGTAATTAGATTGGTCGATAGTGAAGTACTTACTACAGTTCATATTGTCGATGCCTTTGATGATTTTGAACACTTGAATTAAGTCACCTCTTAATCTGTGCTGGGTTAAAGGAAATAGATTTAATTCTCTAAGACGCTCTTCGTATGGTTTGTTCTTTAGGCTAGGTATCATTTTGGTAACTCTACGTTGAACTCGTTCTAGCTTATTTATATCTTTTTGGTAATAAGGGCACCAGGATTGAATGCAGTATTCCAGAAGAGGGCGGACTAAGGAATTGTAAAGGGTTAGGATAACTTCTTTAGATTTATGCTCAAATGACCTGCCTATAAAGCCAATTATTTTGTTTGCCTTCTTAACAACTTCTGAACATTGTTGACTCGGTTTTAGGTTACTCGATATTGTTACTCCCAGATCGGTTTCTCTGTTTACATTCTTAAGCTGAGTGCCATTCATCGAATAGTTTGCTTTCTCATTTAGGTATCCGATATGTAGTACTTAACATTTATCCGCATTGAAACTCATTTGCCAAATTTGGGCCCAACATGACAATTTATCTAGATTGTGTTGCATATCGTCAACTTGTTCATTTGAGAGTACGCTATTTGCAATTTTTGTATCGTCAGCAAATTTTGAGATTGTACAGGTGAGACCCTCATCTATGTCGTTGATGTAAATTAGAAAGAGAATTGGTCCTAGTACCGATCCCTGGGGTACCCCGCTACTTACATTGGTCCATTTAGATGCTTTACTGTTTATGACTACTCTTTGCTTTCTGTTGCTGAGCCAATTTTCTATCCATTTCAGCACACCGTCTTGTATTCCATGCGCTTTTAGTTTTAGCAGTAAACGTTTATGGGGAACTTTGTCAAAGGCCTTTTTGAAAATCAAGGTATATAATATCTACAGCTTTACTCTCATCGTAGAGGTTGAGGATATCGTGGAAGAAGTCTAAGAGGTTTGTTAAACAGGAACGTTTTTTACGAAAGCCGTGTTGAGTATCTTTAAGTATGTTATTTTCCTCTAAGTGATTTACGAGTCTGTCTTGTATGACCGTTTCTAGCATTTTACATACAACTGAGGTTAAGCTAATTGGACGATAGTTACTGGGTAGGGATTTGCTGCCTTTTTTTAATATTGGTGTTACGTTGGCTAGCTTCCACTGATCAGGCATAGTACCAGACTGCAAGGATTTATTGAATAGTAATGTCAGTGGTTTGGAGAGCTCATCCTTAGCTTCCTTTAGAACTCTAGGCGAGATTGTATCAGGTCCAGGCGTTTTATTTACCTTGAGTTTATCTAAATAATTCAATACTTCTCTCTCTCTGTAACGGTGATATTGCTTAGAACATCTGAATTATCAATCTGAATCGGCGATGGTGTAGAGATATCACTGAGGTCTTCTGTTGTAAAAACTGATGCAAAGAAGGTATTGAGGGCATTACTCATTTGTACTTCGTCTTTGGTGTATTCTCCATTTTCATCGACTAACGGTCCAACAGTTGAAGTAACTACTTTTTTCTTTCTGATATAACTATAGAATTCTTTCGGGTTTGTTTTACTTTGATTCGCAATATGTAACTCTAAGGTCTTTTTACTTTGCTTAATTAACTTTTTGGCTTTGCGTCGTAGCTCTACAAATTTCACCCGTTCTTCGTCATTTTGTGAGGATTTTAATCTATCATTAGCATATTTTTTAGCAAGCAGACAGTTTGAAATATCTTTATTCCACCATTTGGGCTTATTATTATGGCCTGGACGCCGTATTTTCGATGGTATGCAGTCTTGCACTGCTTTTAGGTAAGTGGTTTCGAATAACTTCCAAGATGTATTTATGTCGTTATTGTTAATTAAAAAGCTCCAGTCAGTTTCTTTAAACATAGCTCTAAGTTTATGTAAGTTTGCTTTCTTGAAATTAGGGACTTTTTCGATGCTACTATTTGGTTCGTTACTAGTAACATGTGAAGGTATCGTCTCTTCCCCTGGTGTAAACAGGCAGACGGACACATCACCTAGTCGCCATGTGTGACCAGATCTCTCACGGCTGTTTCCTCCTATACTCCAACCCAAATTAAGTGCTTCTTGTTCGATATAATGAGTTTGTTAATTATTGCAAAGTGACGATAGGATATGTTACTGTTCTATTTTAACGTAAACCACCAAGAATAACTATTCTCGTCTTCTAGCAATCGTTGCTCGTGTTGAGAGAACATACAAACTTTGTATTGGGATTGATGTATCTATATACTTTGTAATATATATTCCTATATTACAATTAAGGTTTATAGATATATTCGTTCGGAAATAATACACGCATCTTACACGTAAATACCAGTGAACGCCTAGCAGATCTTATTCTATGTTTAGGTATTATTAGCTGGGTACGTAATTGCGTATAAGTGTCCACAGAGAGTGTTAAATTATTTTGTCTCTTAGTCAGACCGAATTATATTCATGCTTCCTGACTTCAACCTCAGATTAAGCGTTATTTGAATCCCTTATTAAATTCTATTTATATCACGTTGCATTAATATTTATACGACGAGACCTCAGCCTCTCACACGGGCTAATATTAATTATTCTCAGTTCCCCGAACTAATATTCCTAATTGTGACTGTATAGGTTAATAGCGATTTATATCGTCTATACATTGCACTAACTTTCAAATTATTCATATCTAAGCTGATATTTTAAATTATATATCTTACCCTCACTGAATAAGTGTGATCTCAGTACTATTTACCTACCTCGTTCACGCGTTACCTCGCGTTACTTTACCTCAGGATATCAGCTTTTGTTTGAGACTAACCTCTATGTGTTTATTTATATTTATCAATATATTCATCATATTGCTTTTCTTCTTATTATTATTTATGAAGAACAACTATTATTCTTGTTCAGATATGATCTAAGAATAGTGATTTTATTCCATGTGCTGTCTCGATCTTATTACCATATGAATAAGACTCAGACTATAGTCATTTGTATTTGTACCCTAGCTATAAATAAAATAAAACTTGTGATCCGCAATAGTGTATTATTCTGTGACAATGGTGGAGATTGAGTTGATTAAGATTTATATGATTAGAGTCAGTTGTGTTCCAGCTGAGTGTTGTAGTTCTCAGCTTTCCTAAGGTGGAAATAGTGAACTAACTTAAAGCGTGCAGAATTATAGCATCGCATAACATGCTGTTCAATTCTGGTGTTCAGCACTCAGGAAAGATATAGAGCGACTGGAAAGAGTACAAGCTTGGTCTACAAAGCTTATACCATCGATTAGAAGACTGAGCTATGAGGACCGGCAGAGAGTTCTTGATCTCTTTCAGTTGGAGACACACAGGCTACGAGGTCAGCTCATTGAATATTTTTAAGTACTTAATGGGTTTGACAATGTGGATTATAGCAAAACGTATACCGGCAATATGAATACAACACGCAACCATGGCTTGAAATTAGAGTTGAAATGATTCACCACTCGTATTTGTGGAAACTTTTTCACATTTAAGATCTGTTCTACCTGTAATAAACTTCTCTCATAAGTTGTAAACAGTTCTTCAGTAAAACAGTTCAAGGAGAGAGTAGATAGTATGTTGCACAGTTTGTAATGAGTGCAGTGCACTAAACAGTCTCTCTCATTCCACTTTGAGTATCTCCCCGGAATGGACCGCAAGGTCTCTGAGACAATATTTATTCTGTGTAACTCCTTGTAACTCTTTCTCTCTCACTTATTAACCCAGGAACTGCGGGGAGACTCTTAAGAGTTCCCCCGGCGAGACTTTTAAGAGTTCCCCCGGCGGACTGCGGGAAGACTCTTAAGAGTAAGGGGGGAAAAAAATCCATTTAAAACACCCCAAAAAAAAATATATTTTATTTTTTATTTTTGTTTTTATTTTTTGCCCCTGGGCCATGCCAAATATCACTCCTCTCCCTCCCCTCCTTCCCCACTTTCCTCCCCTCCTTCAGTTATCACCTATTTTCCCTGTTATTCCCTTATTCTGTGGTCTATTTTCGTGCTAACATTAGCAAGTTGGTAGCAGGGCGTTGTCATCACTGTTACCAAGCGTGGGAAAGAGCGAGAGAGAGACTATTGCGTAACAGTGTCTCTCCAGACAAGGGGAGGGGAGGAGGGCAGGGAGGTTGCCTCAGCCATACATTATGTAACTCCCGGCCTGTATCGCCGATTTTGACCATCCAAACACTGTTTCCACTTGTTTTACTGTTGTAACAGGTTAATACCTTTATAATCAACCTATAGTAGGCACATATGGATAAGTATTAATGCTATTTATGGTAAAATAACGATGTTAGTGATGGGAACAGCTCAAATACGTGCGCACAGGAGTGTGGTGTCTCATACCCCCATGCGCACGTCTTAGGTTTACTCCAACATTATATCCCTCTGATCAGCTCTTCCAATCTCACATTCCTCCTCATACTCCTTTATCTATTTGATGCCCATTTAACCCATTCAATACCGGTGACTTCCTCTTAATTAATTATATTCTGGACACTATTAGACAATTTCATTAAGCTTAGGAAATATTTGTGGTAGCTCAAAGGATTAAGTGAGGTAGTCTGCAGCCTTGTAATTGCTAGAGGTCCTTCCCAAGCTAATCAAAATCATCTAATAGATGCCAGCATATAGTGAAAAGGACGTCACTGGTACTAAATGGGTTAATGTCAATCTCTTAGCGACTAGAATGAACCCAACCCAGGACTACGTAACTTATTGAATTGATTGGAAGACTGAGATATGAAGATTGATTGAAACATCTATATCTCGTTTCGCTGGAAACACGTAGACAAAGAGATCAATTCATTGAAGTCTGCTAAATGGGTTTGACAATGTGAATTATAGCACAATTTTTAGGGTCAATATGAATGGCACACGCAACCTTGACCAGAACCTGGAATAGAATAGGTTCAGATCTGGTATATTGGGATCATTTCTTCCCATATCAGATTTGTTCCATCTAAATCAATCTTCCCTTAGCAGTTGCAAGTAGCTCTTCAGTTGAGCCATTCAAGAAGGGAGTAGATAGAAATGTACACAATTTGCAATGAGTGTAAGTCAATGAAGTCTCTCTCTTTCCACGTAAGGTATCTGTCCAGTATGAATGGCAAGCTCTTTGACATACTTGCTATTTCTTGCACCTCCTTAGGTCCCATTACACACCCACTTACGCTTATTCACATGTTGTCCTTATGTATATACATTATATACTGTATATATATATATTGTTACGAATCTGGACCTCAGTTGCTTAGAGACGGTATACGAAAATAATTACTAAAGCAAATGCACCTTGTCTCTCTACCAAGCAACACCACGACGCAACAGGTAAGAGCACTATAAACGCTTCCAGGCTCTTCTCAGGGCTTAAGGTGCACACTGCCCTGCTCCTATTCTGAATAATATGTAGAACAGAAATAATCATGTAACTTACTAGCTATAAGAACTTGAAACCAACATCGGGATTAGCAATGCTGGGTTGGATAATCAAAACAGTTAAATACATAGCTACCAGCAGACATCAAAGAAAGAAAAGTAAAAAGTGCAGATGTACTTCGAGCATAACAGGTTATGCGCGCCCTCGACAGTAATAAACCGTGCGCAAACCAGCCAACGGTAATCCACTCTCAACCCAAGAGAGTTTCATATAATAATATTGTATACATATAATAATGAACTAACAATACAAGGCAGTGTTCTAATATGCCTACTAACCTCGGTGTGATATTAATGGAAGCAGGTTGCCCTGACCACCTCTAATATCACACCAATATATCCTACTTCAAGCTGGGCCCCCCAAAAAAATGAACTCTAGAGAATCCACCTCCCACACTCACTTAACTATGGGGGTGGTCCAGACTGAAGTTGGATTTCTAATTAATATTAAACACTCAGTTGCCTCAGTTCGAAACCCGAGATAGGGAACAAATACACTTGCTGAGGCAGAACCGTCAAGGTTATTACCGGGTCCTAAGCACAACCACTGGGAAAAATATGTAAGGGTATGGATGTGTGTGTGTGTGGACTGTCTATGGGACTAACCGTGCTTATTATTACGGACCCCGGCAAGCCTCCCAGCTCTCCCTATCACGGACCGGTATTTCATAATTTTGGTTTTCGGTTAGGATAGGCTATAACCCCTGGTGGCCTATTTCTGTTTAAATAAACATTAAATTGTTTTCGGTTCGGCTATCACTGCGTATTCAAATTTAATTTTGTTTTGTTTTAATTTTTGGTTAGACTATCACCGCTGATAACCTAATTGTGTGTATTTCAAAAAAAAAAAATTCGGTTAGGCCTATTTAAGTAAGTGAAGCGACCTGAAGGGAGTGAAGTGTTTTTAAAGTGAGTTTAATGTTTTTAAAGTGAGTTAAGTGTTTTTAAGTGAGTGAAGTGATCTGAAGAAAGTGATCGTCACCATGCCTCGTGCCTGTACGAACTGCGCCGGTAGGTTTGGTGCTTCCATGTTTGCTCCTGCCGATCCACAAGTCTGCCGACTCTGCCAGCAACGAGAGGATTTGACAGCAAAATTGGATGAAGCCCACAACAAGATCAACGCCCTCACCAGGAAGCTGGAATCACTCCAAGAGTTTGTTACACTCAACGTTGGAGTATCACTAACTCCAATTGTTTCAACTCCAGCATCCACCACCGCTCCAACGTCATCTGCCAACAATCCAACACCTGCAGTAGACACTGCAGCAGATGCTTCTGACGAACCTGAGCCGACATCAAACCAGGACAGCCGCCCTGTTCACCTTAGTCTCTCCCCCACTCCTCGTGCAAGAAGCCTGCTAGCACGAACAGTACCAACCCCTCGCCCCCGTTCTAACCACTCCTCTCTCCGACCTGTACGTAGAGTCCCGCCACCACAGGTTTCCGGATTTACACCAGTGAGAAACGGTGCACGGCCAACGCAGAAAAGGTCTCATCTACCAGTCACAATGTCAAACAGATTTGAGATATTGGTAGAGATGGAAGACGAACCAGAAGAGACCAGGCTCGTTGGGGATTCCATCCTACGAGGACAGGTCGAAGAGTTCTGCGACAGAGTCCCAAATCAACGAAAAAGATTTTGCATCCCAGGAGCTGGACTGGACGACATTGTGGAAGCCTTCGAAGATACCACAAAGGATGCAAATGAAAATACCCTTTTTGGCATCCATGCTGGTTCAAATGACGTCATGCGCACCAGATCTGAAGAGTTGATGGAGAAATATCGCAAGATGATCTAGCACTACAAAAACAAGTCAAGGAATATCATCATCTCAGGCATTCTCCCCAAGATCGATGCACCTGACAAATTCTACGACAAGGCCTTCAGCACAAATTGCCGACTAAAATATTTGTGTCTGAGGGAAGAAGTTGAATTCATCAACCTCTGGGATAACTTCTACAACCAGCCTACTCTGTTCCGCAAGGATGGCACTCATCTAAACCCTGTGGGTTCAGCACGCATGGGTCGTCTCCTACACGAAGCAGTCCGCAGCCATGGATAAAAAAACGCCATCCGAGAAGAAGCAGCAGTGACATAAATCATCCAACACCAAGAAAAACACAGAGGCAACCGAGGAGCACCAGCTATAAGGACCGAAGACAGCGAGGACCGAGGACAGCCATGAACATAAATGTAGATCCGACAAGAACCAAAAATATTATTAAAGAGCGTTCCGTGAGTTCTAAAATAACAAATTTAAAGGTTTTCTATGCAAACGCTCGTAGCATACGCAATACATTTTCAGATTTAGAGGAGCTAGTGTTTACAGAAAATGATGATGTGATTGGCATAACAGAATCTTGGCTCAATACAGAAGATAGAGACTTTTTAGCAGAGTATTCACTTCTCGGTTATATAATGTTTGAGAAAAGCCGAATAAATCGAAATGGAGGTGGCGTTTTACTTTATATCAAAGAAAGTCTTAACCCTACCCTCTTGTCAAATCCTCAAATTGTGAATGTCGACGCATCTTTTGTGCTAATAAAGAATAATAAAGGTACAAAAATAATACTTGCATTAATATGCAGACCTCCAGCTCAATCAGTGCAAACTGACCGAGAAATTTACGAACAAATTGCAGACGTAAGTAACTCACAAGATACCGTAATTTTTGGCGACTTTAATTTACCTGTGACCAAGTGGGGCGATACTCTTACTTCACACTCCGGACATGACTTGTATACGAACTTGCAAGAGAGTTCGCTTTATCAATTTGTTCGAACGCCGACCCGTGGTAATAACGTTCTTGACATTGTACTTGCAACAAAAGAAGAATTAATAGAGAATTTGAATGTTGGTGATGAATTCAGTAACAGCGACCATCGTACGATAACTTTCACTTTAAAGTTTACTAGTAACGAATCAAATAGTAGCATCGAAAAAGTCCCTAATTTCAAGAAAGCAAACTTCCATAAACTTAGAGCTATGTTTAAAGAAACTGACTGGAGCTTTTTAATTCACAATAACGACATAAATACATCTTGGAAGTTATTCGAAGCCACTTACCTAAATGCAGTGCAAGACTGCATACCATCGAAAATACGGCGTCCAGGCCATAATAATAAGCCCAAATGGTGGAATAAAGATATTTCAAACTACCTGCTTGCTAAAAAATTTGCTAATGATAGATTAAAATCCTCACAAAATGACGAAGAACGGATGAAATTTGTAGAGCTACGACGCAAAGCCAAAAAGTTAATTAAGCAAAGTAAAAAGACCTTAGAGTTACATATTGCGAATCAAAGTAAAACAAACCCGAAAGAATTCTATAGTTATATCAGAAAGAAAAAAGTAGTTACTTCAACTGTTGGACCGTTAGTCGATGAAAATGGAGAATACACCAAAGACGAAGTACAAATGAGTAATGCCCTCAATACCTTCTTTGCATCAGTTTTTACAACAGAAGACCTCAGTGATATCCCTACACCATCGCCGATTCAGATTGATAATTCAGATGTTCTAAGCAATATCACCGTTACAGAGAGAGAAGTATTGAATTGTTTAGATAAACTCAAGGTAAATAAAACGCCTGGACCTGATACAATCTCGCCTAGAGTTCTAAAGAAAGCTAAGGATGAGCTCTCCAAACCACTGACATTACTATTCAATAAATCCTTGCAGTCTGGAACTATGCCCGATCAGTGGAAGCTAGCCAACGTAACACCGATATTAAAAAAAGGCAGCAAATCCCTACCCAGTAACTATTGTCCAATTAGCTTAACCTCAGTTGTATGTAAAATGCTAGAAACGGTCATACGAGACAGACTCGTAAATCACTTAGAGGAAAACAACATACTTAAAGATACTCAACACGGCTTTCGTAAAAAACGTTCCTGTTTAACAAACCTCTTAGACTTCTTCCACGATATCCTCAACCTCTACGATGAGAGTAAAGCTGTATATATTATATACCTTGATTTTCAAAAGGCCTTTGACAAAGTTCCCCACAAACGTTTACTGCTAAAACTAAAAGCGCATGGAATACAAGACGGTGTGTAGAAATGGATAGAAAATTGGCTCAGGGATCGGTACTAGGACCAATTCTCTTTCTAATTTACATCAACGACATAGATGAGGGTCTCACCTGTACAATCTCAAAATTTGCTGACGATACAAAAATTGCAAATAGCGTACTCTCAAAAGAACAAGTTGACGATATGCAACACAATCTAGATAAATTGTCATGTTGGGCCCAAATTTGGCAAATGAGTTTCAATGCGGATAAATGTAAAGTACTACATATCGGATACCTAAATGAGAAAGCAAACTATTCCATGAATGGCACTCAGCTTAAGAATGTTTACAGAGAAACCGATCTGGGAGTAACAATATCGAGTAACCTAAAACCGAGTCAACAATGTTCAGAAGTTGTTAAGAAGGCAAACAAAATAATTGGCTATATAGGCAGGTCATTTGAGCATAAATCCAAAGAAGTTATCCTAACCCTTTACAATTCCTTAGTCCGCCCTCTTCTGGAATACTGCGTTCAATCCTGGTGCCCTTATTACCAAAAAGATGTAAACAAGCTAGAACGAGTTCAACGTAGAGTTGCCAAAATGATACCTAGCCTAAAGAACAAACCATACGAAGAGCGTCTTAGAGAATTAAATCTATTTCCTTTAACCCAGCGCAGATTAAGAGGTGACTTAATTCAAGTGTTCAAAATCATCAAAGGCATCGACAATATGAACTGTAGTAAGTACTTCACTATCGACCAATCTAATTACACGCGGGGAAACGGTTGCAAAATTATTGGTAAATCTTTTAACTCACACGAATCTAAGAATTTCTTCTTTAATCGAGTTGTCAACTTGTGGAATGGGCTTCCTCGAAACGTTATAGACTGCATCACCGTTGATTCATTTAAACTCCGCCTAGACAAATATCTCGCATCAAACCCGCGACTGACTGCGTTTGTAAATGAATAACTTTATTTTATCCCCCCCTCAGTTACTAACCCATCTGTCCCCTACTAACTTCCTAATTCTGCCACGGACATTAGTTCCAGGGCAGTAATTCCCTTTCCAATGTTCCCTTACCCACTCTAAACCACTGTTTGGACACTTGATCCTCAGTGTTTTGGAGGACAAGCAACCTAGAAGGGTCACTAGATATGTTGTTGCTTGATTTCTTTTGTACTCCTTTGTACTCCTTTGATCCCGAAGTAAGCCACCGGAGGTACAATACATATGATAAAAAATGGAACTATAATAAAATGCTGATCAGAGGAAAAGAATAAATGAATGTCTAGGATTCTCTGTTAATTACGTTACGTTAATATCGGTGCAAGCAAGGACAAACAAAAGGGGCAGACTGATAGGCCACAAGAGAGAGAGGACACCACCTATCTCGTCTGACCGCCTAGCAGAGAATGGCGAAGCCTGGCGTGGCTAGCGGGAGCCAGCCTCAAAACAGGGTTGCACCACACGATATATTAACACTAATACACTTCATAAGAATAATCTATAATAACGTATTCCTGTGGTAACATATTGGCTAAAACAGCGTCGCAGATAAAATAAAGTATATCTTCATATTGTAACAACTAAACTTGCAATGGTCACGTAATTAAATAAAACTCGTGGTGCCAGCAAAATCGCCCCCCCCCCCCGCGAGACTGGAGCAACATTCCTGCCTCCCCTTCCTCCCCTCACTTGCAAGCCGACGCTGCCACGGTCAATTTCAACCCGAAACTGATGACACTCTCTTGGCTCATTCTACACAAAAGGTTATTGAGACAAAAATGCTTAGAGGTACGGCAAAACTAGGCATGTGCAATTAGAAGGGTATCGGAGTGAAACTCACAATACCATGTCTTTCTAATAGACTTGGCACAGCAGCATATAGAAGACAGCTAGGCGCCACTAAAGTCTAGCTACTCCTAAAAGACCCTATAGACCCTGGTCATTGTGACAATATATATATATATATATATATATATATATATATATATA
This sequence comes from Paralithodes platypus, assembly GCA_032716605.1. NCBI lineage: Eukaryota > Metazoa > Arthropoda > Malacostraca > Decapoda > Lithodidae > Paralithodes > Paralithodes platypus. The sequence goes on from CM064525.1 coordinate 22,559,041, forward strand.
TATATATATATATATTGTTACATATCTTGATCCTCAAGTGGTTAACTTGATGAATCTAGATAGCACAGAGATATATATTAAGGTATCAGTCAGCTGAAGGCAAAACAAAAGTAATATTTAATAAAATTATTTCCTGTTGTTGCTTCCTTTCCTTTTGGATCTTAGGACTTAGTATCTTTTATTGACTGATACTCTTTAATTATGAAAAATACTGAAACTAATTAAAGTCATGTAGTATTTATAAAGAATTATTATTTAACCGAAGCTTAGTAGGCTAATTATGAACCGAAGAAGTTATATCTAAAGAAGGACTATTAATTCTATAAAAAGTCTTGAAAGATAAATATTAAAGTAAGAATATTTCTGTCTCTTACCCTTTTTGAAATGAATAGATAGTTTTATGATATGTCCTTTTATTTATATTTAATGTAATTATTCTTGGTTCTTGTCTTACGTTAATAGTATTATATTATTATTATCATCAGGATTAATATCAAAGTCACATAAAAAGTTAGATATATATTTAATAATTAGTTAAATGTATTTCTTAACCACGTAACATTGAGGTTTGTTTATGAGTAAATTAAGTTACAGGATCGTTTCATAGATTCGATTCAGGTCTCACTCAAATAATATGAAAAGCAAAAATAATATTTTGAAGCTAAAAGAATATTCTTCAGCTTAGGAAATCACTATAAGTAATATTAACACAGCCATGTTAGTCTAAGGCGATATTACTAATACGAGACAATAGCATCACCGTACTAAGCACCGTTAAGCAATGTAAGCTTAATTCAAAGAAAATGAAAGAACTCGTAAGTATTAATATAAAACAATAGTATTACTTTCATCATAACCCAATTACTTAAAGAGTTGCTTTAGTCCACAAGTTAGTCAACTAAAATAGTTAAGTACATAATAATAGCGTTAACGTTAAATCCCAATCAAATAGTTACGTACATAATAGTAGCGTTAACGTTAATTCCCAATCAAATAGTTAAGCACATAATAGTAGCGTTAACGTTAATTCCCAATCAAATAGTTAAGCACATAATAGTAGCGTTAACGTTAATTCGCAATCAAATAGTTAAGTACACAATAATAGCGTTAACGTCCCAATCAAATAGTTAAGTACATAAATAGTAGCGTTAACGTTAATTCCCAATCAAATAGTTAAGCACATAATAGTAGCATTAACGTCAATTCGCAATCAAATAGTTAAGTACACAATAATAGTAGCGTTAACGTTAATTCCCAATCACATATCTCACTAACCAACATAACGTAAGTGTTTACACCGAACACACTTAACACACATTTATATAATCTGACTGGCAGTCACAAACCCATTATAATACTTCACCCCGTCTTCCTCCAGCTGCAAGTTCACCTTCCCCAACTCCAAATGAGACTGATTTGAATGCCCACAACTCGGGTCTTATATACTAAACAATGATGGTGTAGGAACGAATCAGGAGGCGGGGGGGTGGTGCCTGCTCCAATCACAGCTCCTCGAGTTGCATAGCAGGTGCCTGGTCCAATCACAGCTCCTGGCGTCGAACATACGTCATAACGTCGGGTCATTGAGGTAGTTTGAAGGGTCCCCTATGACGCACGCAGGTGTGAAGGCTAGTTTGCTGGTATGGGGCGAGCTGGTTTCCCCACTCGCTAGTTCGCTCGCTAGTTTGCTTCGCCGCTTGGGTAGTTTGGCTCCTTCAACTCTAATTCTAACACTTAAATTAACATACAGGGCTCCGTATGTCAGACCTCCCCCCTAGAAAAGAGTTTAAGGAGTATAGTACATAATATTAAACATAATACATAAAATTAAATAGATTCACCACCAGATTGGCAACAGCAAGATTATAATGAGGATATAATAAGGATATCACCCAAAGTAGGCAACGTCTCCAGGTACCACATCAGAACATAGCCGGAACGTAGCTGGAGTGTCATTCGAACTGCAAGGCATCTCACAGCTGAAGGCTTAAAAGCGCACTACAAAAGCATGATATTTACCTCGCTACAAGGGAGAGCTAATTGCCAAAATCCTCTCATTAAGTTAAACTTACTGCGGTATGAGGCCAACCTGGTAAATGCAATCTTTAATCCGTGGCAGTGGGTAGGTATCGTTCTTTGTGACAGCATTAACTTGCCTATAGTCCCTACAAAACCTATGGCTCCCGTCTGGCTTTGGCACAAGTATGACCGGACTACTCCACTGGCTGAAGGCCCTTGTGATCAGCTGGTTTGAAAAAATTAAGTCAAGCTCGACCTGCAGTATACTCCTGCGGTGTGGTGAGACACGGTAGGGGGATAGTTTAATGGGAGTTGCATCCCCTACGTCGATGTCGTGCACGGCCAAAGAAGTGAGCCCTGGAGTATCACGGAACACACTGGGAGACTGAGATAAAACAGAGATTAGTTGGTTCGCTTGATCAGAGGGAAGATGACATAGTTTAGATGGTAATTCCCTCCAAGCCACTTAATTATACTGAAAGTTGGATAGGCTACATGACAAGTCAAAGTCTGCATGGATACCTTCAGGCTCTGGAACAGTCTGTTGCGGGTCAGTAAGAGAACTGAAGACTTCGTCCGCACCAGGCTGTCCACAGGTCCTGACATTCACTGCCACAGTGGGAGAATCTGGAAGAGAGGAATCAGGAGACCTATGGTAGGGTTTCAACATATTTATATGGAATACTTGCGTGGGCTTTCTCCTGTCTGGGGTAGTTACTAGATAATCGGTAATGCTCACCCTCCGAATGATCTTATATGGGCCCCTGAACTTGGCAGATAAAGGTTGGGCAAAAAGGGGGAGCAGGACCAAAACCTCATCACCGGGCTGAAACTCCCTCTCACAGGCTTTTCTGTCATACCATTTCTTCATGGAGCTTTTAGCCACGGTCAAGTTTTGAGCGGCAAACTCACATGAGGATCTCAGCCGGGTTTTGAAATCTGAAACATACTTGAGGAGGTTTTGGTTCCCCTCCTGGCCAACTAGGCTATCCTGCAATAGTTGCAAAGGACCTCTTACCTGGTGACCGAAAACTAGCTCATTAGGGGAAAAACCCAGGGATTCAGTTGGAACCTCACGAATAGCAAATAAAAGAAAAGGTACCCCCTTATCCCACTCAACTCCGGTCTCTGTACAATACTTACGTAACATTCCCTTTAATGTCTCATATCGTTCGAGAACCCCTTGACTCTCTGGGTGGTAGGTGCTAGACTTAACATGCTCGATACCCAACTCCTTCAGGGACTGCTGGAAAATGTTAGAGGTAAAATTAGTTCCTTGATCACTTTGCACCTCATGGGGGAAACCCATTCTGGTGAAGAATTTGAGCAGTTCCTTGATAACAGTTAGAGCAGAGGTAGTCCTTAAGGGTATAGCCTCTGGGTAGCGAGTTGCCATGTCCATGATAGTTAATAAATAAATGTTACCTTGGGAAGTCTTAGGCAATGGGCCTACAATGTCCACTACCACCCGAGTAAAAGGATTCTCGAAAACGGGCAAGGGCACCAGAGGATGTACAGGCACCTTCTGATTGGGTTTTCCTGTCATCTGGCAAGTGTGACACACTCTACAAAACTCCACTACATCTGCATGCATTCCTGGCCAGTAAAAGTGGGCTCTGATTCTGTCTAGAGTTTTTCTCACACCTAGGTGTCCTGCCAATGGTATACAATGTGCCATTTCCATGATATCTCTACGACATGGTTTGGGGACTACTACTTGATAGACGTCCCAAGCCCCGTCATCGATTGGTCTGTGTGGCGGTCTCCATCTTCGCCACAATACTCCTCCTTTAAGGTAGAAACATTCACCACCCTCCTTCTCACATTCCTCTTCACTCACGGACCTGGCAGCTACCTCCTTGCATTCACTATCATCTCTCTGTAGCTCTACCAGGCCACTAGGACAATTTGGAGGGGTTTCATGGTCATCGTTAGGGTCAAGATGAGCCATAAAGGTGTCAGATAAATCCACCTCAGTCACATCATCAGGCACAGTTGGAGCGTCATTCACACTCTCATCATCCCTTTCATCAACTCTTACATTCGGTACATTTCTGTCTGAGGGAACTGCTACTTGAGACATTGAACGTGTGACAGCACACACAGGGAAAACAGTTGGCATCTCCTTTTCGAGCTCACCGGTTAGTGGCTCGTTAACAGGGGAAAGTGACAAAATGGGGTCTGGTCGGACCTTCTCACCTGCTACATCATTCCCCAAAAGGAGCGTTACCCCAGGCACAGGGATATCTTGGGACCTACACAAAGCTATGGTGGCCTCACCCTGTAGTAACTCACATTCAATTTCGCCTTTTACCAAGTATGCATAAAATTGGCCTCCAGCACCTCTCATTACAACTGGTTCGCCAGGTGGGCACTCAGTGTAAGGATTCACCATGAGGGTGCTAGTAGAACCTGTGTCTCTCAGAATTTTTACCTCATGCATACAACCATTTAATCTCACGTTGCCAGATGAAATAAAGGGACGGTAACTGTCCTGCACTGATGGTGAAATTATTATTGGCTTAACCCTAGTGGGTTGCACCACACATGCTACTACACCCCTGTCTAGATGATTTACGTTAGCTGCTAGGTACTCCTTCTGTCGGGAGTCCTGCATCAAAGGAACTTTTGGTGCTAGGTACTCCTTCTGTCGGGAGTCCTGCATTAAAGGAACATTTGGTGCTAGGTACTCCTTCTGTCGGGAGTCCTGCATTACAGGCACATATGGAGTTTGAGATACGGCGGCAACTGTCTGCCCCGATCTCTCGGTTCTCTCCTTGGCCCAGCACTGATAAGCTAGGAGGCCTCTCTTGCCACAAAAATTACATACTTTAGGGGATACGGGAACGTTCCCTCTTTGAGCATTACTATTAGTTTGGGGCCCACCTCTGTTACCATTGCCCTGAGTCGCATTTTTAGTTGGGGGAACAATTCTATTTTGGCTAGCTGGGGAAGACGTTATAGGCTTGTGACTGGGTCTGTCAGATTTGTGATTGGGATACTTAAAATTAGAACTAGAATGATCGTAGGGCTTCTTTCCACGAAATTTGTTGTTGAGCACGTATGTGTCAGCCATGTCAGCAGCGTCGGCAAGACAATCTACCTTCTTCCCCTTTAAATGATAGGATACAGAAGAATCAATTTGCCATAGGAAATTTTCTAACAGGACCAACTCCTTCAGATCGTTGTAGCTTATGACTTTCTTACTCTTGACCCAATGATTGAAAGTTTTTGTTATGGTCCTGGCAAATACCTTATGGGTTTCTTCTACTTTCTTCTGGTTTTTACGGAAAGATTGCCTGTAAGCCTCAGGCTGCAATTGATAGGTTTTTAGGATAGTTTCTTTGAGATTGTCATAATCTTGCCTAACTTCTGCTACTTCTGACAAATACGTGGCTCGAGCCTGCCCTGTCAAAACAGTTTGTAACATAAAAGGCCATTGATCTCTTGTCCACTTCATACCTCCAGCAACTTCCTCAAACAAAACAAAGAAATCCTGCACATTATCCTCAGTGAAAGGTGGAATGACACTAGTCATAGTTAATCCCAGAGGGGGAGCAATTTCGGGAGCATTTGTATTGACATTTAGTTGAGCCGTACGATATTGATATTCACATTGTTCGGTCGTTGCTCTGGATTTTATGCTGGCTTCTTCGATATTTGCTTTTATTCTGGCTTCTTCGGTATTTATTCTGGCTAGTTCTATTTTTAGTTTGGCTTGTTCTAGTTCGAATATTTGATCACCGGTCAAACCAGGTGGCAATTGTACATCAAGTTGGCTAGGTTTACTCGGGATCCCACCAACTGCTCCATCACCCTCCCCGCCTTCTACAGGGAACAAGTGGGGTTTTTATGGTCTGAGCCACCTCTACTTTAGACATGTTTGAGACAGTTAATTGGAGATGTGAGGCAAGCACTTTCAGTTCAGATTTTGACAGACTGTCAATATCAGGGGCTGTGGGGTCTGATTCTATGAAAACTCGAGCATCTTCGTCATTAATTAGTTGAGGCATGATTAATATTTGATTTTTAAGTAGTGAAACTTTAATGAAACTGAGTGAAACTGTATAAAACGAATCCTGGCAAGGTCGCCACTCTTCTGTTACGTATCTTGATCCTCAAGTGGTTAACTTGATGAATCTAGATAGCACAGAGATATATATTAAGGTATCAGTCAGCTGAAGGCAAAACAAAAGTAAAATTTAATAAAATTATTTCCTGTTGTTGCTTCCTTTCCTTTTGGATCTTAGGACTTAGTATCCTTTATTGACTGATACTCTTTAATTATGAAAAATACTGAAACTAATTAAAGTCATGTAGTATTTATAAAGAATTATTATTTAACCGAAGCTTAGTAGGCTAATTATGAACCGAAGAAGTTATATCTAAAGAAGGACTATTAATTCTATAAAAAGTCTTGAAAGATAAATATTAAAGTAAGAATATTTCTGTCTCTTACCCTTTTTGAAATGAATAGATAGTTTTCTTATCTGTCCTTTTATTTATATTTAATGTAATTATTCTTGGTTCTTGTCTTACGTTAATAGTATTATATTATTATTATCATCAGGATTAATATCAAAGTCACATAAAAAGTTAGATATATATTTAATAATTAGTTAAATGTATTTCTTAACCACGTAACATTGAGGTTTGTTTATGAGTAAATTAAGTTACAGGATCGTTTCATAGATTCGATTCAGGTCTCACTCAAATAATATGAAAAGCAAAAATAATATTTTGAAGCTAAAAGAATATTCTTCAGCTTAGGAAATCACTATAAGTAATATTAACACAGCCATGTTAGTCTAAGGCGATATTACTAATACGAGACAATAGCATCACCGTACTAAGCACCGTTAAGCAATGTAAGCTTAATTCAAAGAAAATGAAAGAACTCGTAAGTATTAATATAAAACAATAGTATTACTTTCATCATAACCCAATTACTTAAAGAGTTGCTTTAGTCCACAAGTTAGTCAACTAAAATAGTTAAGTACATAATAATAGCGTTAACGTTAAATCCCAATCAAATAGTTACGTACATAATAGTAGCGTTAACGTTAATTCCCAATCAAATAGTTAAGCACATAATAGTAGCGTTAACGTTAATTCCCAATCAAATAGTTACCCACGTAATAGTAGCGTTAACGTTAATTCGCAATCAAATAGTTAAGTACACAATAATAGCGTTAACGTCCCAATCAAATAGTTAAGTACATAAATAGTAGCGTTAACGTTAATTCCCAATCAAATAGTTAAGCACATAATATTAGCGTTAACGTCAATTCGCAATCAAATAGTTAAGTACACAATAATAGTAGCGTTAACGTTAATTCCCAATCACATATCTCACAAACCAACATAACGTAAGTGTTTACACCGAACACACTTAACACACATTTATATAATCTGACTGGCAGTCACAAACCCATTATAATACTTCACCCCGTCTTCCTCCATCTGCAAGTTCACCTTCCCCAACTCCAAATGAGACTGATTTGAATGCCCACAACTCGGGTCTTATATACTAAACAATGATGGTGTAGGAACGAATCAGGAGGCGGGGGGGTGGTGCCTGCTCCAATCACAGCTCCTCGAGTTGCATAGCAGGTGCCTGGTCCAATCACAGCTCCTGGCATCGAACATACATCATAACGTCGGGTCATCGAGGTAGTTTGAAGGGTCCCCTATGACGCACGCAGGTGTGAAGGCTAGTTTGCTGGTATGGGGCGAGCTGGTTTCCCCACTCGCTAGTTCGCTCGCTAGTTTGCTTCGCCGCTTGGGTAGTTTGGCTCCTTCAACTCTAATTCTAACACTTAAATTAACATACAGGGCTCCGTATGTCAGAATATATATATATATAAATACATACAGTATATATATATATATATATATATATATATATATATATATACATATGATGTATATATATATATATATATATATATATATATATATATATATATATATTGTTACGTATCTTGATCCTCAAGTGGTTAACTTGATGAATCTAGATAGCACAGAGATATATATTAAGGTATCAGTCAGCTGAAGGCAAAACAAAAGTAAAATCTAATAACATTATTTCCTGTTGTTGCTTCCTTTCCTTTTGGATCCTAGGACTTAGTATCCTTTATTGACTGATACTCTTTAATTATGAAAAATACTGAAACTAATTAAAGTCATGTTGTATTTATAAAGAATTATTATTTAACCGAAGCTTAGTAGGCTATGGTTATGAACCGAAGAAGTATATCTAAAGGACTATTAATTCTATAAAAAGTCTTGAAAGATAAATATTAAAGTAAGAATATTTCTGTCTCTTACCCTTTTTGAAATGAATAGATAGTTTTCTTATGTCCTCTTATTTATATTTAAATGTAATTATTCTTGGTTCTTGTCTTACGTTAATAGGATTATATTATTATTATCATCAGGAGTAATATCAAAGTCACATAAAAAGTTAGATATATATTTAATAATTAGTTAAATGTATTTCTTAACCACGTAACATTGAGGTTTGATTATGAGTAAATAAAGTCACAGGATCGCTTCATAGATTCGATTCAGGTCTCACTCAAATAATATGAAAAGCAAAATATAATATTTTGAAGCAAATGAATTTTCTTCAGCTTAGGAAATCACTAGAAGTAATATTAACACAGCCATGTTAGTCTAAGGCGATATTACTAATATGAGACAATAGTATCACCGTACTATAAGCACCGTTAAGCAATGTAAGCTTAATTCAAAGAAAATGAAAGAACTCGTAAGTATTAATATAAAACAATAGTATTACTTTCATCATAACCCAATTACTTAAAGAGTTGCTTTAGTCCACAAGTTAGTCAACTAAAATAGTTAAGCACATAATAGTAGCGTTAACGTTAATTCCCAATCAAATAGTTAAAGCACATAATAGTAGCGTTAACGTTAATTCGCAATCAAATAGTTAAACACATAATAGAAGCATTCACGTTAATTCCCAATCAAATAGTTAAGTACATAAATAGTAGCGTTAACGTTAATTCGCAATCAAATAGTTAAACACATTACACACATTAAACACAACACATCACGTTAATTCCCAATCACATATCTCACTAACCAACATAACGTAAGTGTTTACACCGAACACACTTAACACACATTTATATAATCTGACTGACAGTCACAATCCCATTATAATACTTCACCCCGTCTTCCTCCAGCTGCAAGTTCACCTTCCCCAACTCCAAATGAGACTGATTTGAATGCCCACAACTCGGGTCTTATATACCAAACAATGATGGTGTAGGAACGAATCAGGAGGCGGGGGGTGGTGCCTACTCCAATCATAGCTCCTCGAGTCGCATAACAGGTGCCTGGTCCACTCACAGCTCCTGGCGTCGATTATACGTCATAGCATCGGTCATCGAGGTAGTTTGCAGGGTCCCCTATGACGCACGCAGGTGTGAAGGCTAGTTTGCTGGTATGGGGCGAGCTGGTTTGCCCACTCGCTCGTTCGCTCGCTAGTCTGCTTCACCGTTTGGGTAGTTTGGCTCCTTCAACTCTAATTCTAACTCTTAAATTAACATACAGGGCTCCGTATATCAGACCTCCCCCCTAGAAAAGAGTTTAAGGAGTATAGTACATAATATTAAACATAATACATAAATAGATTCACCACCAGATTGGCAACAGCAAGATTATAATGAGGATATAATAAGGATATCACCCAAAGTAGGCAACGTCTCCAGGTACCACATCAGAACATAGCCGGAACGTAGCTGGAGCATTATTCGAACTGCAAGGCATTATCTCACAGCTGAAGGCTTGAAAGCGCACTACAAAAGTATGATATTTACCTCGCTACAAGGGAGAGCTAATTGCCAAAATCCTCTCATTAAGTTAAACTTACTGCTGCATGAGGCCAACCTGGTAAATGCAATCTTTGATCCGTGGCAGTGGGTAGGTATCGTTCTTTGTGACAGCATTAACTTGCCTATAGTCCCTACAAAACCTATGGCTCCCGTCTGGCTTTTGCACAAGTATGACCGGACTACTCCACTGGCTTAAGGCCCTAGTGATCAGTTCGTTAGATAACATAAAGTCAAGCTCGACCTACAGTATACTCCTGCGTTGTGGCGAGACACGGTAGGGGGATAGTTTAATGGGAGTTGCATCCCCTACGTCGATGTCGTGCACGGCCAAAGAAGTGAGCCCTGGAGTATCACGGAACACACTGGGAGACTGAGATAAAACAGAGATTAGTTGGTTCGCTTGATCAGAGGGAAGATGACATAGTTTAGATGGTAATTCCCTCAAAGCCACTGCATTATACTGAAAGTTGGATAGGCTACATGACAAGTCAAAGTCTGCATGGATACCTTCAGGCTCTGGAACAGTCTGTTGCGGATCAGTAAGAGAACTGAAGACTTCGTCCGCACCAGGCTGTTCACAGGTCCTGACATTCACTGCCACAGTGGGAGAATCTGGAGAAGAGGAATCAGGGGACCTATGGTAGGGTTTCAACATATTTATATGGAATACTTGTGTGGGCTTTCTCCTGTCTGGGGTAGTTACTAGATAATCGGTAATGCTCACCCTCCGAATGATCTTATATGGGCCCCTGAACTTGGCAGATAAAGGTTGGCCAAAAAGGGGGAGCAGGACCAAAACCTCATCACCGGGCTGAAACTCCCTCTCACGGGCTTTTCTGTCATACCATTTCTTCATGGAGCTTTTAGCCACTGTCAAGTTTTGAGCGGCAAACTCACATGAGGATCTCAGCCGGGTTTTGAAATCTGAAACATACTTGAGGAGGTTTTGGTTCCCCTCCTGGCCAACTAGGCTATCCTGCAATAGTTGCAAAGGACCTCTTACCTGGTGACCGAAAACTAGCTCATTAGGGGAAAAACCCAGGGATTCAGTTGGAACCTCACGAGTAGCAAATAAAAGAAAAGGTACCCCCTTATCCCACTCAACTCCGGTCTCTGTACAATACTTACGTAACATTCCCTTTAATGTCTGATGATATCGTTCGAGAACCCCTTGACTCTCTGGGTGGTAGGTGCTAGAGTTTACATGCTCGATACCCAACTCCTTCAGGGACTGCTGGAAAATGTTAGAGGTAAAATTAGTTCCTTGATCACTTTGCACCTCATGGGGGAAACCCATTCTGGTGAAGAATTTGAGCAGTTCCTTTATGACAGTTGGAGCAGAGGTAGTCCTTAAGGGTATAGCCTCTGGGTAGCGAGTTGCCATGTCCATGATAGTTAATAAATAAATGTTACCTTGGGAAGTCTTAGGCAATGGGCCTACAATGTCCACTACCACCCGAGTAAAAGGATTCTCGAAAACGGGCAAGGGCACCAGAGGATGTACAGGCACCTTCTGATTGGGTTTTCCTGTCATCTGGAAAGTGTGACACACTCTACAACACTCCACTACATCTGCACGCATTCCTGGCCAGTAAAAGTGGGCTCTGATTCTGTCTAGAGTTTTTCTCACACCTAGGTGTCCTGCCAATGGTATACAATGTGCCATTTCCAGGATATCTTTACGACAAGGTTTGGGGACTACTACTTGATGGACGTCCCAAGCCCCGTCATCGATTGGTCTGTGTGGCGGTCTCCATCTTCGCCACAATACTCCTCCTTTGAGGTAGAAACATTCACCACCCTCCTTCTCGCATTCCTCTTCACTCACGGACCTGGCAGCTAACTCCTTGCATTCACTATCATCTCTCTGTAGCTCTACCAGGCCACTAGGACAATTTGGAGGGGTTTCATGGTCATCGTTAGGGTCAAGATGAGCCATAAAGGTGTCAGATAAATCCACCTCAGTCACATCATCAGGCACAGTTGGAGCGTCATTCACACTCTCATCATCCCTTTCATCAACTCTTACATTCGGTACATTTCTGTCTGAGGGAACTGCTACTTGAGACATTGAACGTGTGACAGCACACACAGGGAAAACAGTTGGCATCTCCTTTTCGAGCTCACCGGTTAGTGGCTCGTTAACAGGAGAAAGTGACAAAATGGGGTCTGGTCGGACCTTCTCACCTGCTACATCATTCCCCAAAAGGAGTGTTACCCCAGGCACAGGGATATCTTGGGACCTACACAAAGCTATGGTGGCCTCACCCTGTAGTAACTCACATTCAATTTCGCCTTTTACCAAGTATGCATAAAACTGGCCTCCAGCACCTCTCATTACAACTGGTTCGCCAGGTGGGCACTCAGTGTAAGGATTCACCATGAGGGTACTAGTAGAACCTGTGTCTCTCAGAATTTTTACCTCATGCATACAACCATTTAATCTCACGTTGCCAGATGAAATAAAGGGACGGTAACTGTCCTGAACTGATGGTGAAATTATTATTGGCTTAACCCTAGTGGGTTGCACCACACATGCTACTACACCCCTGTCTAGATGATTTACGTTAGCTGCTAGGTACTCCTTCGGGAGTCCTGCATTAAAGGAACTTTTGGTGCTAGGTACTCCTTCTGTCGGGAGTCCTGCATTACAGGAACTTTTGGTGCTAGGTACTCCTGTCGGGAGCCCTGCATTAAAGGCACACATGGAATTTGAGATACGGCGGCAACTGTCTGCCCCGATCTCTCGGTTTTTTCCTTGGCCCAGCACTGATAAGCTAGGTGGCCTCTCATGCCACAAAAAGTACATACTTTAGGAGATACGGGAACGTTCCCTCTTTGAGCATTACTATTAGTTAGGGGCCCACCTCTGTTACCATTGCCCTGAGTCGCATTTTTAGTTGGGGGAACAATTCGGTTTTGGCTAGCTGGGGAAGACGTTATAGGCTTGTGACTGAGTCTCTCAGATTTGTGATTGGGATACTTAAAATTAGAACTAGAATTATCGTAGGGCTTCTTTCCACGAAATTTGTTGTTGAGCACGTATGTGTCAGCCATGTCAGCGGCGTCGGCAAGACAATCTACCTTTTTCCCCTTTAAGTGATAGGATACAGAGGAATCAATTTTCCATAGGAAATTTTCTAACAGGACCAACTCCTTCAGATCGTTGTAGCTTGTGACTTTCTTACTCTTGACCCAATGATTGAAAGTTTTAGTCATGGTCCTGGCAAATACCTTATGAGTTTCTTCTACTTTCTTCTGGTTTTTAGGATAGCTTCTTTGAGATTGTCATAATCCTGCCTAACTTCTGCTACTTCTGACAAATACGTGGCTCGAGCCTGCCCTGTCAAAACAGTTTGTAACATAAAAGGCCATTGATCTCTTGTCCACTTCATACCTCCAGCAACTTCCTCAAACAAAACAAAGAAATCCTGCACATTATCCTCAGTGAAAGGTGGAATGACACTAGTCATAGTCAATCCCAGAGGGGGAGCAATTTCGGGAGCATTTGTATTGACATTTAGTTGAGCCGTACGATATTGATATTCACATTGTTCGGTCGTTGCACTGGCATTTATTCTGGCTAGTTCTAAGTCGGTATTTGCTTTTATTTTCATTCTGGCTAGTTCTAGTTCGTATATTTGATCACCGGTCAAACCAGGTGGCAATTGTTCATCAAGTTGGCTAGGTTTACTAGAGATCCCACCAACTGCTCCGTCACCCTCCCCGCCTTCTACAGGGAACAGGTGGGTTTTTATGGTCTGAGCCACCTCTACTTTAGACATGTTTGAGACAGTTAATTGGAGATGTGAGGCAAGCACTTTCAGTTCAGATTTTGACAGACAGTCAATATCAGGGGATGTGGGTTCTGATTCTATGAAAACTCGAGCATCTTCTTCATTAATTAGTTGAGGCATGATTAATATTTGATTTTTAAGTAGTGAAACGGTAATGAAACTGAGTGAAACTGTATGAAACGAATCCTGGCAAGGTCGCCACTCTTCTGTTACGTATCTTGATCCTCAAGTGGTTAACTTGATGAATCTAGATAGTACAGAGATATATATTAAGGTATCAGTCAGCTGAAGGCAAAACAAAAGTAAAATCTAATAACATTATTTCCTGTTGTTGCTTCCTTTCCTTTTGGATCCTAGGACTTAGTATCCTTTATTGACTGATACTCTTTAATTATGAAAAATACTGAAACTAATTAAAGTCATGTTGTATTTATAAAGAATTATTATTTAACCGAAGCTTAGTAGGCTATGGTTATGAACCGAAGAAGTATATCTAAAGAAGGACTATTAATTCTATAAAAAGTCTTGAAAGATAAATATTAAAGTAAGAATATTTCTGTCTCTTACCCTTTTTGAAATTAATAGATAGTTTTCTTATGTCCTTTTATTTATATTTAAATGTAATTATTCTTGGTTCTTGTCTTACGTTAATAGGATTATATTATTATTATCATCAGGAGTAATATCAAAGTCACATAAAAAGTTAGATATATATTTAATAATTAGTTAAATGTATTTCTTAACCACGTAACATTGAGGTTTGATTATGAGTAAATAAAGTCACAGGATCGCTTCATAGATTCGATTCAGGTCTCACTCAAATAATATGAAAAGCAAAATATAATATTTTGAAGCAAAAGAATTTTCTTCAGCTTAGGAAATCACTAGAAGTAATATTAACACAGCCATGTTAGTCTAAGGCGATATTACTAATATGAGACAATAGTATCACCGTACTAAGCACCGTTAAGCAATGTAAGCTTAATTCAAAGAAAATGAAAGAACTCGTAAGTATTAATATAAAACAATAGTATTACTTTCATCATAACCCAATTACTTAAAGAGTTGCTTTAGTCCACAAGTTAGTCAACTAAAATAGTTAAGCACATAATAGTAGCGTTAACGTTAATTCCCAATCAAATAGTTAAAGCACATAATAGTAGCGTTAACGTTAATTCGCAATCAAATAGTTAAACACATAATAGTAGCGTTCACGTTAATTCCCAATCAAATAATTAAGTACATAAATAGTAGCGTTAAAGTTAATTCGCAATCAAATAGTTAAACACATTACACACATTAAACACAACACATCACGTTAATTCCCAATCACATATCTCACTAACCAACATAACGTAAGTGTTTACACCGAACACACTTAACACACATTTATATAATCTGACTGACAGTCACAATCCCATTATAATACTTCACCCCGTCTTCCTCCAGCTGCAAGTTCACCTTCCCCAACTCCAAATGAGACTGATTTGAATGCCCACAACTCGGGTCTTATATACCAAACAATGATGGTGTAGGAACGAATCAGGAGGCGGGGGGTGGTGCCTACTCCAATCATAGCTCCTCGAGTCGCATAACAGGTGCCTGGTCCACTCACAGCTCCTGGCGTCGATCATACGTCATAGCATCGGTCATCGAGGTAGTTTGCAAGGTCCCCTATGACTCACGCAGGTGTGAAGGCTAGTTTGCTGGTATGGGGCGAGCTGGTTTGCCCACTCGCTCGTTCGCTCGCTAGTCTGCTTCACCGTTTGGGTAGTTTGGCTCCTTCAACTCTAATTCTAACTCTTAAATTAACATACAGGGCTCCATATGTCAGAATATATATATATATATATACACTCTGTCCAGTTAATCAAGGAACTGAAGAAGGCGACGAAATACACTACCCTGGCGGTCGTCAGACGCGAGGGCAAGACCGGCGAGCAATACTAAAGGTCGTTCCACACTGACACGACGGCCCCTTCAAGACTGGCACGAACACCCACGACACATACAAATCCTGTGTCTTGCCGAATTTACTAGAGATCGCGGCAAAAATGGCTGGCATCGTTAGAGTCGTATCTCTACCGTATCTCTACCATATCTCTTCCGCACGACTTGATAAGACTCTAGCAATGCAGAGATGATAGAGAAACGAATGCTACGAAGATAGGAAAAGTCGTGCGAATGGTACATGACTAGTCCACGGATAAGATACGACCCAAAAGACTGCGATACAACTCAAAAGAATCGTATCACCGCCGTATCGACGCCGTGAGACGTGCAACCGGATTGAGGTTAGACGCGCGGTTGCCAACTCGACCGTTGCCAAGTTTCTGCACGGAAGAGATATGGTCCGCACAGTACTCGGAAAAAAAGTCACCGGAAAAAACGGCACAGGAAAAAAAGGCACTGGAAAAAATGTCACAAATTACGGACTAGGAAAAAATGGCACATAAAACAAAATGTTGTATTAAGAAGTAATAGATCAATAAAATGTGTTTCGATGCAGTATGCAATATTGCATAATGTAAGTATATATATCTGGTAGTGTACTCACCATAGGTTAGGTTAGGTTATGTTAGGTTAGAACTTAAGAAACCGGAATTCTGCATAAGGCCAACCGGCCCACACGAGGCAGATCCCATTCACATCCAACCCATATCATTCATATGACTATTAACTTTGCACTTAACATTTTCTACCGTTCCTGAGCTAACCACACACTTCCACAACTCTGTTCCCAAACCAGTGCTTACCTATATCTTTTCTAAAGCGGAACTTCTCCAATTTGAAGCCATACGGACGGGTTATCGCACCGTTATTAAGCCTTAATACCTTATTTCTATCTCCCTTATTGATACCTTTCATCGACTTAAACACCTATATCATATCTCCCCTACATCTTCGTCTTTCTAATGAATGCAAGCCGAGGGTTCTCAGACTCTCCTCATAGGCCTATGAAAAATTTCTAACAAAGTGGATTATTTGCGTCATTCTTCGTTGGACTGCATCCAAAGAGTCAATATCCATTATATAATAAGGACACCAAAACTGAACAGCGTAGTCCAAGTTGATTTTCGGTGTGAGCATCCTAGGTTCGAATCCCCGGACTGCCACATGTGTTTGTTAATTTCATTAATCGAGTTTAGGAGTAAAGTTGGTTAGTGGAGAGAACATAATAATTAGGTCAGGTTAGGTTAAATAGAAAGTAGGCCTACAATAAATATATAACTAATATATTAAAATTATGTAATTCTTGAATAATACATAATTTAAGAATAAATCCTGGAAAATATATTTCTGGATAGATATTATTGCATAAGAGACGCTTTTGCTAAGTTGAGACCTGTCTATCAGGTCCCCTTTACCGTAACTTATTTGATACCAGTTCTGTCTGTCCACTAAGTTATCAGACCGCTGTATACCTATACGTGAAGCACTCTGCCTTGCCTACACATTACATTAGACTTCAGCTAACTATTCCCCACACACCTTTGAGCATATCACAGAGCTACATATATATATATCTTACGTATCGTCTCTAAGTGTATATATTATATTTCATATGTCCTATGTATCTTGTGCTTGTATTTATGCTTTATGCCTTACTCGTGTCACTATAAATATCCAAGCTAGTATTATGCTTTCTATTAATACACTATTATAAACTTATACACCCACTATTGTATCTCTCAACACATCTCCCTCAGTATATCGGGACCCCGCAACACACGGTGTAGTTTATGCAACTCTCTCTAATAGAGGTTGGTATATCAGGGACGTTGAAAGCAGTAACAAGAAATAAGGTGGTCAGTATGGAAGTGAAGAAGTCCTTGCATGCCAGTGTGGTAATCCCGACATTGATTTACGGGAGCGAAGCATGGACATTGTTGGAGAGACACAAACCAAGAGTGAGAGGGGTGGAAATGAGTTACTTGACAAGTGCATGTGGAGTTACATGGATAAATAGACAGACGAATGAGGAAGTACGAGAGTGGTGTGGTGTAGATGTAGATGTGCTGGAAAGTGTGAAAAGGAATACCTTGAGATGGTTCGGGCATGTGCAACATATGGGTAGCGAGAGAATGACTAAGAGAGTGTACGAGAGTGAGGTGGAAGGACAGAGAGGGAGAGGTAGACCGAGAGACAGGTGGAAGGATAGAGTTAAAAAATATATACGTGAAAGCGGTGCTGGATGGGAGGAGGGACGTCGACTGACTGGAGACAGAGGTGCATAGGGGCGTTTTGTGTGTGGCCATCCCTTCGGGGATCACGGCATCCGGCAATTGATAGGTAGATAGAATATTATGAACATTTATGACTTAACTCGTGTGCTCTCCAAGGTGGTAGAGCCGTGACAATAGTGATCATCCTCCAAATATCCTAAAACCATCACTTCACACCCACTTCCAACACCCTCCTTCATTACACCTGCCAACACCCTCCTAACCCATCACAAATCCGTTGGTTCCAACTTTATCATTTTCCCTTTGTAAAGCCATGTATTACACGAGCGCTTTTTCCCTAAACATTTATCCTCAACACTGGTCTGGAAACTTTTGAGGTAAACATTTTAAATAGTTTCGACACCTAAGTTCCCTATCAACATTATAGTTTCCGATACCAGTGTAAAATATCCCAGACATGTTACCAGGAAAATGTTGATCATCGAATGAGGAGAATAAAAGCTCTCGTGTGATACCTCTTACAGGGAGGTGTTAAGTTATTCTGGAGCACCTTCTCCCTCATGCTTAGCCCCATAGTTATCAACTCTGCGTAAGCAGAGTTTGGTATCGCCCCCCCCCCATATAGTGGGTACCACACAAAAAAAAATTCTGTCATCGTTGTCGTTGTCGTTGTCCGTCTGTCTCGAAACTCCTCCTAGACCGTTGGACGGATTTTCACCAAATTTCACACGAACATTTGTTGCATGAATGCGAACGTCAGTCAAAAAAGATTTTTTGAATTTATGCAATAGTTATGATTTTAGGTCCACAATATGGTTTTAGCCAAAATATTGTTTTTACCCCGACCCCTCCAGCAATGAATGCATTTTTAGTGTGTGAGCCCCTTCGGGGCTCACACACTAAAGCAGGTGTCACACTATGCCGATTTAAGTGCCGACGCTCCAAGACTTAAGGGTCGGGAGCAGGTCTGTGCCTACATCGCCGCGCGACGTAGGTGGGCGCCTACTCAAGAGAGCCGTCGGGAGAGGTCGTCAGGGGCCTCAGGAAAAGTTCGACATGCACAACTTTCATGAGTTGTGTCGGAGGCTAGTAAATTGGCGGGACGGGGACGGTAGGCGGGTGGCGTCGGGCAGCATCCAGTAGGCGTCAGACGGTACAAGGGTGTCGACCTGTCTGCGTCAGACGCCGCGTATAAGGTAGGTCGCCTTCAGGCAGCGACCCGGTAACGCCCAGGCACCATCATAGGGGGAGGGCATACCATGAGTTCGCGACCTGGCAACGTCGCACGGAACATCGTTGATAGATGGTTTTGGGGGTGTTTTTGTTTTAACCTTGATGGAGGTCTAGCGAGGAAACTAAAAAATAAAATAATATATAAATAAATAGACCCCAAAAATCACCACTGGCCCCTTAATCCGATCCCATCAACGAGTGACTATAGTGACGATAGCGGTGGCGTCTGTTTTGCCATAGGTCTGCCATACTTAGACGATTTTATGCAGCTTAAGAACGGTCTGTGGGAGTTAAGAGAGATAAATGAGAGGAATTGAGGTCTTGTGATTGCTACAGGCCCTTTGTAAGCATAATACAATAACCTAATAGTTGCACGACTATAACGAGAAAGACGTCACCGGTACTGAAAGGGTTAACTATAGATGGCCTTGTTTTACCAATTACTAAAAAAAAATAACACTTAATTAGGGGAGATGGGCACATTTGTTTGCTCATTTATGGGTCTTTTTATTATGTCTTTAGTTTCCTCCCTAGATCTCAAGCGTAACCCCCCCCCCCCCACACACACACAAACGTCGCCTCCGACGGACCGGTTTGCCTCGGTCGGGATCAAGTGTGACGGAGTAGGGGACCAGTGTGACAGGGTGGCTGTCCACCGCCGCCGTAGTATCTATCGGCGCCGCTCTACCTCCTATAGGCGCCGCTCGTCAGGAGCTTTGTCGCCAACCAGTTTGCGTGCTACGGTGCATGACGCCGCCCCAGCGGCGTCATTTATCTTCCTTAGGCCTTGCATGGTTGCCTCTCGACCCCTTCCAGTTGCCGTTAGGCTGCATGCCCGTCCATACTGACCGCCGTGGGCCCCTCTATCACCCACGATACTCGGCAGTAGTCTCCCCCTTGTATCGCCACTCTACGACAAGTTCTTCTACGACAAGGCCTTCAGCACAAATAGCCGACTAAAATATTTGTGTCTGAGGGAAGAAATTGAATTCATCAACCTCTGGGACAACTTCTACAACCAGCCTACTCTGTTCCGCAAGGATGGCACTCATCTAAACCCTGTGGGTTCAGCACGCATGGGTCGTCTCCTACACGAAGCAGTCCACAGCCATGGATCAAAAAACGCCATCCGAGAAGAAGCAGCAGTGACATAAACCATCCAACACCAAGAAAAAACAGAGGCAACCAAGGACCACCAGCGATAAGGACCGAAGACAGCGAGGGCCAAGGACAGCCATGAACATAAATGTAGATCCGACAAGAACCAAAAATATTATTAACCCTTAATTAGCGGCGAGCAACATAAGTCGAGTTAAATAAAGCTGGACTATGTGGCGGCGCTCGACATAGGTCGAGTGGCAATTTCAGCACGTAATGTGGCTGAGAGAGAGAGACAAGTGGTGGCAGGAGACTAGCGAGCGTATGACTGCTCCAGACCACCGCGGCGAACCTACTGACACAAATCTCAGCTCCCTCCTCCCTCTCTCACTCGCTACATACTCAATTATGTACCGAAAGTACCGAATTACCTGCTTTTTGCACTCGCGTTGCACGGTTATTGCAAGAAAACTATCCATCATACAAGGATCGTTATGGTGTCATTCGAAAGCTCTGTTTATGCCCTTTCAGGGATAGGTACTTGTTTTACGTTCTGGGTCTTATTTAGGCATGAAAATGATCACGTAAACAGCCCTATTTTGGCTAAAAACACCCCGCTGTGCGGTACATATAAATAAACCGCATAGGCCGCTCGTAAGGTGTTAAAGAGCGTTCCGTGAGTTCTAAAATAACATATTTAAAGGTTTTCTATGCAAATGCTCGTAGCATACGCAATACATTTTCAGATTTAGAGGAGCTAGTGTTTACAGAAAATTATGATGTGATTGGCATAACAGAATCTTGGCTCAATACAGAAGATAGAGACTTTTTAGCAGAGTATTCACTTCCCGGTTATGTAATGTTTGAGAAAAGCCGAATAAATCGAAATGGAGGTGGCGTTTTACTTTATATCAAAGAAAGTCTTAACCCTACCCTCTTGTCAAAACCTCAAATTGTGAACGTCGACGCATCTTTTGTGCTAATAAAGAATAATAAAGGTACAAAAATAATACTTGCATTAATATAAAGACCTCCAGCTCAATCAGTGCAAACTGACCGAGAAATTTACGAACAAATTGCAGATGTAAGTAACTCACAAGATACCGTAATTTTTGGCGACTTTAATTTACCTGTGACCAAGTGGGGCGATACTCTTACTTCACACTCTGGACATGACTTGTATACGAACTTGCAAGAGAGTTCGCTTTATCAATTTGTTCAAACGCCGACCCGTGGTAATAACGTTCTTGACATTGTACTTGCAACAAAAGAAGAATTAATAGAGAATTTGAATGTTGGTGATGAATTCAGTAACAGCGACCATCGTACGATAACTTTCACTTTAAAGTTTACTAGTAACGAACCAAATAGTAGCATCGAAAAAGTCCCTAATTTCAAGAAAGCAAACTTCCATAAACTTAGAGCTATGTTTAAAGAAACTGACTGGAGCTTTTTAATTCACAATAACGACATAAATACATCTTGGATGTTATTCGAAGCCACTTACCTATAAGCAGTGCAACACTGCATACCATCGAAAATATGGCGTCCAGCACAAAATGACGAAGAACGGCTGAAATTTGTAGAGCTACGACGCAAAGCCAAAAAGTTAATTAAGCAAAGTAAAAAGACCTTAGAGTTACATATTGCGAATCAAAGTAAAACAAACCCGAAAGAATTCTATAGTTATATCAGAAAGAAAAAAGTAGTTACTTCAACTGTTGGACCGTTAGTCGATGAAAATGGAGAATACACCAAAGACGAAGTACAAATGAGTAATGCCCTCAATACTTTCTTTGCATCAGTTTTTACAACAGAAGACCTCAGTGATATCCCTACACCATCGCCGATTCAGATTGATAATTCAGATGTTCTAAGCAATATCACCGTTACAGAGAGAGAAGTATTGAATTGTTTAGATAAACTCAAGGTAAATAAAACTCCTGGACCTGATACAATCTCACCTAGAGTTCTAAAGGAAGCTAAGGATGAGCTCTCCAAACCACTGACATTACTATTCAATAAATCCTTGCAGTCTGGAACTATGCCCGATCAGTGGAAGCTAGCCAACGTAACACCGATATTAAAAAAAGGCAGAAAATCCCTACCCAGTAACTATCGTCCAATTAGCTTAACCTCAGTTGTATGTAAAATGCTAGAAACGGTCATACGAGACAGACTCGTAAATCACTTAGAGGAAAATAACATACTTAAAGATACTCAACACAGCTTTAGTAAAAAACGTTCCTGTTTAACAAACCTCTTAGACTTCTTCCACGATATCCTCAACCTCTACGATGAGAGTAAAGCTGTAGATATTATATACCTTGATTTTCAAAAGGCCTTTGACAAAGTTCCCCACAAACGTTTACTGCTAAAACTAAAAGCGCATGGAATACAAGACGGTGTGTTGAAATGGATAGAAAATTGGCTCAGCGACAGAAAGCAAAGAGTAGTCATAAACGGTAAGGCATCTAAATGGACCAATGTAAGTAGCGGGGTACCCCAGGGATCGGTACTAGGACCAATTCTCTTTCTAATTTACATCAACGACATAGATGAGGGTCTCACCTGTACAATCTCAAAATTTGCTGACGATACAAAAATTGCAAATAGCGTACTCTCAAAAGAACAAGTTGACGATATGCAACACAATCTAGATAAATTGTCATGTTGGGCCCAAATTTGGCAAATGAGTTTCAATGCGGATAAATGTAAAGTACTACATATCGGATACCTAAATGAGAAAGCAAACTATTCGATGAATGGCACTCAGCTTAAGAATGTAAACAGAGAAACCGATCTGGGAGTAACAATATCGAGTAACCTAAAACCGAGTCAACAATGTTCAGAAGTTGTTAAGAAGGCAAACAAAGTAATTGGCTTTATAGGCAAAATTTTTCCGTCTGTGTACTCATACCTCATGCTTCCCAGTACCCTGGAAAGAAGCAAACATCCATCCAGTTCCTAAAAAAGGTACCTCTTCAGATCCATCAAACTACAGACCAATAGCTATAACTTCCACTCTTGGCAAAGTTTTTGAAATTATATTAAATAATCACATAATTAAGCATCTGGAGAATAATAAATTAATCAGTGATAGGCAATATGGTTTTAGACGATGTCGATCAACTGCAGACATTCTTTGCCTTCTTACGCATCAAATCAACCAAGCTACAGACCAACATGGTGAAACACATACAATAGCACTGGATATATCAAAGGCATTTGATAGAGTCTGGCATCAATCCTTATTGTCGAAGATGTCACACTACGGCCTTACATCATTAGTTCCACTAATTTCTTCTTATCTTCATAACAGAAAAATACGTGTAATGGTAGATGGCCTTTATTCTCAATTTCACTCAATAAATGCTGGTGTTCCCCAGGGATCAGTTTTGGCCCCAACTCTGTTCCTCATTCATATCAATGATCTCATATCTACCACTCATAATCCAATACATTCCTACGCAGATGACTCAACACTCCACAGTTCCTTCACATTTACCAATTCTTTCACCCAACCCGATCTTATAAATTCAAAAATAAACACTGCAATTTCTCTGAACCAGGACCTTTCTAGAATTAATGAATGGGGACAAGATAATCTAGTTTCCTTTAATGCACAGAAAACCAAGTACATTCAATTTTCTAACCGACAGAATCTCACTGACTCCCATATATTTTTTAATGATGTAAATATTCCCACTTCCCCTAGTATTGACATTCTCGGTGTAACATTAACTACTAACTTGAGCTGGACACATTATGTTAGAAGCATTGCTAAGAATGCCTCTAAAAAACTGGGACTCCTGTACAGAGTTCGAGAATTCTTCACTGACGAGCAGTTGGCCGTGATATATAAAAGTCATGTGCGCTCTCAGATGGATTACTGTTCACCTCTGTGGGGTGGAAGTGGAGTGGTTGCATTGAGGCAGTTGGACAAAATTCAAAATAAAGCTATTAGATTAATCAATAACCCTGCAATCACACAGGACCTTCCTACATTAGCCATACGAAGAAACGTTGCATCCCTTGCATTATTCTACAGATATTTTCACAGCAATTGTTCCGAGGAACTTGCTTCAATTGTGCCCCCTCTCCACATCTTTCCCCGTAGAACTAGGGCAGCTGAGAGCGCCCATGAATTTACACTTTCTCCTCCACAATGCAGAACTTCTGCTTATCAGAATTCATTTATCCCCAGAGCTACTACTCTTTGGAATTCACTTCCCTCGAATTGCTTTCCACAAACTTACAATCAACAAATGTTTAAATCCAGTTGTTACAAACATTTTATGAATGGAGGATGCCTTTAGGCACATGGACCTTTTTGTTTTATCTGTGTTTTTCCTTCCTCCGGTCATTGTCTCTTAAAAAAAAAAAAAAAAAAAAAAAAGGTCATTTGAGCATAAATCCAAAGAAGTTATCCTAACCCTTTACAATTCCTTAGTCCGCCCTCTTCTGGAATACTGCGTTCAATCCTGGTGCCCTTATTACCAAAAAGATATAAACAAGCTAGAACGAGTTCAACGTAGATTTACCAAAATGATACCTAGCCTAAAGAACAAACCATACGAAGAGCGTCTTAGAGAATTAAATCTATTTCCTTTAACCCAGCGCAGATTAAAAGGTGACTTAATTCGAGTGTTCAAAATCATCAAAGGCATCGACAATATGAACTGTAGTAAGTACTTCACTATCGACCAATCTAATTACACGCGGGGAAACAGTTGCAAAATTATTGGTAAATCTTTTAACTCGCACGAATCTAAGAATTTCTTCTTCAATCGAGTTGTCAACTTGTGGAATGGGCTTCCCCGAAACGTTATAGACTGCATCACCGTTGATTCATTTAAACTCCGCCTAGACAAATATCTCGCATCAAACCCGCGACTGACTGCGTTTGTAAATGAATAACTTTATTTTATCCCACCCTCAGTTACTAACCCATCTGTCCCCTACTAACTTCCTAATCCTGCCACGGACATTAGTTCCAGGGCAGTAATTCCCTTTCCAATGTTCCCTTACCCACTCTAAACCACTGTTTGGACACTTGATCCTCAGTGTTTTGGAGGACAAGCAACCTAGAAGGGTCACTAGATCTATTGTTGCTTGATTTCCTTTGTACTCCTTTGTACTCCTTAAGTCGTGGAGCGTCTGCACTTAAATCGGCATAGTGTGACACCTGCTTAACCCGGGAACTGCCGGAAGACTCTTAAGAGTTCCCCCGGTGGACTGTGGGAAGACTCTTAAGAGTAAGGCTATTCAAAAATCCATTTAAAACACCCCCCAAATTTTTTTTTTTTTTTTTTATTGCCCCTGGGCCATGCCAAATATCACTCCTCCACCTCCCCTCCTTCCCCACTTTCCTCACCTCCTTCAGTTATCACCTATTTTCCCTGTTATTCCCTTATTCTGTGGTATATTTTCGTGCTAACATTAGCGAGTTGCAAGCAGGGCATTGTCATCACTGTTAGCAAGCGAGTGCAAGAGAGAGAGACAGAGTATCGATCGACAGTCTCTCTCCAGACGTGGGGGAAAGTGGTGGGAAGGGAGGTTGCCTCAGCCATACATTATGTAACTCCCGGCCTGTATTGCCGATTTTGACCATCCAAACGCTGTTTCCACTTGTTTTATTGTTGTAACAGGTTAATACCTTTATAATCAACCTATAATAGGCGCATATGGATAAGTATTAATGCTATTTATGGTAGAATAACGATGTTAGTGATGGGAACAGCTCAAATACGTCAGCACAGGAGTGTGGTGTCTCATACCCCCCATGCGCACTTCAGAGGTTAAGAACGCATTCGTTCTGGGGGCGAAAACATCTCGCTACGTATTTGCTAGGTTAAGTTAGTTTAGTTGGCATTAGAAGTGATGGTAGTAATAGTGAGATTGATATTGATGGTGATAGTAGTGATGATGGTGATAATAGTAGTGATGATGGTTGTAGTTGTATTGATGATGTTGACAGTAGTGATGATGATGACAGTAGTAGATATGATGGTGACAGTAGTAGATATGATGGTGACAGTACTAGTAGTAGTGATGATGGTCATAATAGTAGTGATGATGGTGACAAGTAATGATAGTTGTAGTGATAATAATGACAGTAGTGATGATGGAAGTGACAATGGTGTAATAGTGATGATGGTGAGTAGTAGTGATGATGGTGAAAGTTGTAGTGATGATGACAATAGTTTTGATGAAGATCATAGTAATGGTGATGATGGTGACAGTAGGATACATGGTAATACTTGTGACAGTAGTAATGATGATGGTTATAGTAGTAGTGATGATGTTAACAGTAGTAATCATGATTGTAAGATGGTGGTGATGGTAGTAATGATGGTTGATAGTTATAGTATCAATGATAGTAGTGTTTAAGATGGTTGTGACAATGGTGACAGTATTAGTGATGATGGTGAGAGTAGTAGTGATGATTGTAATTGTAGTAGTGATGATGATCATAGTAATGGTGATGATGACAGTAGTTGTGATGATTGTGGCGGTTGTAGTGATGATGGCAATTGATGGTATTAGTAGTGATGATGGTAACCCATCGCAGAGTTGGGTATGCCGTTTTGATTTTGGGCAAAACGGCACGTCTACTTTATTAGAGTTTAAGACGTTCACCTCATTAGTTTGACGATTTTATGACCTTTCGCTCCATTTGGTTGTCAATATTAGGACCTTTCGTGATATTTTGATGTCGATTTTTTTTTTGGTGAGCGATAGCGAGCCTGTAATCGATAGGAAACCGGCCGTTAGCCGGGTCATTTTTCTTCGAAAATGTACATTTTATCTTGAAGCCTTGGGGTGTTTTATCAACTCTGCGTAAGCAGAGTTTGGCATCGCCCCCCGTATAGTGGGTACCACCAAAATTTGTTGTCATCGTCGTCGTCGTCGTCATCGTCCGTCTGTCCCGAAACTCCTCCTAGACCGTTGGACGGATTTTCACCAAATTTCACACGAACATTTGTTGCGTGAATGCGAACGTCAATCAATTTTTTTGTTTTTAAATTTATGCAATAGTTATGATTTTAGGTACAAAATATGGTTTTACCTCCCCCTCCCCCCTCCTGGACCCCCCACCCCTCTCCCAGACACCCGACACCCCCCCCCCCCCCCCCCCCCCCCCCTCCCCAGCAATGATGGCATTTTTAGTGTGTGAGCCCCGAAGGGGTTCATACACTAAGAACGCATTCGTTCTGGGGGCGAAAACATCTCGCTCCGTATTTGCTAGGTTAAGTTAGCTAAGTTGGCATTAGAAGTGATGGTAGTAATAGTGGGATTAATGGTGATAGTAGTGATGATGGTGATAATAGTAGTGATGATGGTTGTAGTTGTATTGATGATGATGACAGTAGTGATGATGATGACAGTAGTAGATATGATGGTGACAGTCGTAGATATGATGGTGACAGTACTAGTAGTAGTGATGATGGTCATAATAGTAGTGATGATGGTGACAAGTAATGATGATAGATGTAGTGATAATGATGACAGTAGTGATGATGGTGTGAGTCATAGTGATGATGGTGAGTAGTAGTGATGATGGTGAAAGTTGTAGTGAGCATGACAATAGTTGTGATGATGAAGATCATAGTAATGGTGATGATGGCAGTAGTAGTGATGATGGTGATAGGATACATGATGGTAATACTTGTGACAGTAGTAATGATGATGGTTATAGTAGTAGTGATTATATTAACATTAGTAATGATGATTGTAAGATGATGGTGATGATAGTAGTAATGATGGTTGATAGTTGTAGTATCAATGATGATAGTAGTGATTAAGATGGTAGTGACAATGGTGACAGTAGTAGTGATGATGAGAGTAGTAGTGATGATTGTAATTGTAGTAGTGATGATGATCATAGTAATGGTGATGATGACAGTAGTCGTGATGATTGTGGCAGTTGTAGTGATGATGGCAGTAGTAGTGATGATTGTGATTGATGATAGTATTAGTAGTGATGATGGTAACCTATCACAGAGTTGGGTATGCCGTTTTGATTTTGGGCAAAACGGCATGTCTACTTTATTATTATTAATATTTGTTTTTTGTTTAGTTTAATATAGGTCTAGGGGAATAATTACAAAAAATTATAACAATAAACAAATAAATAACATAACGTTTCCTTAACCCTTGCAATCTGTTTTGTAACCGACCTCAGGTCCTCCCCCTTCCTATTGTTACCATCCCATCCTCCTCTTCCTCCTGTACAGAGCGGGAAGGAAGGAAGGAGTACTATATGTTCTTCTTAACTCCAACCTGTCAGGGACATCCGCTTCCCTGGCCACTTGTTTGGTTCCTGGCGCCGTGTGTGGGTGGGTGGGTTGGGGGTGCGTGTGTGTGTGGGTGTGTGCTGTGTGGGTGGGTTTGTGTGTGTGTGTAAGGGAGGGGGGTCTGTGTGTGTGTGGGTGGAGAGGGAGGGGGGTGTATAATAATAATAATAATACTAATAATAATAATAATAATAATAATAATAATAAACGGTTAATTGATAGTTGCAGCCATTGGCTGAAAATGTACAAAGGAACAGTTTGTTGCTTAACTCTAACTTATATTAATATACAATACATTATGGACCAAAGTAAGAAATTGCACAAGAGCTACTGGTTTTAAATGTTCGTCAGTTAGATATTATGTATTTCGTTAGCTGATGATTTTCAAGTCGAGATGATAATGGTACATTTTACAAGTTTTCTCTGAATGTTTGCGAGTTGATTTACCTGTTATTCTAGAATAGAGATGGCAAATCTCGTATGACTTTGATTACGTATGACTTGTTTTCTTTTATTTTATTTTGATTTTTTCGTTCACCGTATTTCAGAAAGCTGGTGTATACACGAGCGCGTTTCCCGGCATTCATTTTGGGGAGCAAGTATATTTATTAATATTTATATTATATAATGAATTATTTATTTATTGCTCTTTTTTTTTTTTTTTACTCATCTATATACAGTATATCTAACCTGAAATGCTTTAACCCACTGGACCCCAGCGCCGCAGCGTATGCATCGGCAATGTATGTAACTCTAAACCCCAGCGCCGCATACGTTGCGTCCGCTACTTCGAGATGATTTACTCTAGATCTAGGTAGCTAGAGGGTTGAGGATGGTATGGGAAACTACCTTATGATGTTGCCGAACAGTGGCGGTACGCGCAACCCCCTAGCCCATCCGCGCAGGTGAGTAAGGGTGGATGGGAAAAGCCAGCTTACCCACTTATCTCACCGCCACTTCTGTGCTTATTTATTCTTATCCTATGGTAGCTAAAGGGTTCAAATTCATATGGAATATACCTTATGATGTTGCCCAGCAGTGACAATACTTATCAATTGGCAATACCCAAGAGACACTATAATACTTTGTGGAGTTCTCTGGGTTTGGAGATATTAATTCACATACACCACACAGACAAAGTGGTTCGGATTGCAGGGCAAGTGAATGGAGGAGGATGAGAAGGGGTAGGTGGTGTGGGTATTGGTGATGGTGAGGTCCTAGCTATGGTGTGTGAGGGAGTCCTGGGGGACTCTGACGAGTTGGGTTGCTCGAACTCCTCGTACTCCATGGCCCTCTTGCACACTGCGGTCCCCTTCATAGTGTGGGGCTTCGAGGTCCTCTTCCCGCACTGACCAGTCCCCAGCCCTGAATGGCACAGCCTACACCCTCTTATCCATGATGTATGAGTCAGGATCCCTGGGCTCCCCAGAAGAGTTCGGGTACATCTCCTCCACTCTTCCCCTATAGATTAGGGTTGTCTATGGTGTTAGGCAGTCCCCCTGTAATAGGGGTGTCTCTGGTGATAGCTGTCCCCCATAGACAGGATCAAGGTCTGAAACATGAGTTCAACAGGGCCAGGAATAAACTAAGTAGGAAAATAAAATCAGCGAAAACTAATTATTTTCACAATAAGGCAGAGGAATATCAGAATAACCCAAAGAAACTATGGAGGCACCTAAAAACAACAGGCTACAGCAACAAGACAAGGGATTCGTCTAACACTAATATTGCTCTCACCATTAATGATCAGGTTTGCCACGATAAACGACAAATTTCAACCTACTTCAACTCCTTCTTCACCTCCATAGCAAACACACTTGCACAGAACCTACCTCAACCTCTCAATAAATGCACGACAACAACGGCCACCTTTCGAAATTTCTACAGAGATAAAGACATACACCCGAACACATTTGGATTGCAAAATGTTACACCAAAATACACTTTTGAGGAGCTGTCTAACCTAAATGTACATAAAAGCACAGGACCAGACACAATTCCTGCCAAATTTCTACGAGATGGAGCCATTGGTATAGCAGGCCCCCTAACCCACATCATCAACTTGTCAATTAACACCAACACTGTACCTGCTGAACTGAAGGAAGCTATTGTAACCCCTCTATTCAAGAAAGGAAATAAACTAGAAGTTGGTAACTACAGACCAGTTAGCATATTATGTATTGTATCTAAAATCCTTGAAAGAGCGGTATACACCCAAATTGAACACTACCTCAAACAAAATGATCTATTCTATAAGTTTCAATCAGGTTTCAGATGCATGTACTCGACAGACTCCTGTCTCATCCACTTAACGGATCACATTCGTAAAGAATTGTCTAAAGGTAACTACACCGGTATGGTTCTTCTTGATCTACAAAAAGCGTTTGACACAGTAGACCATGATATCCTATGTAATAAACTACAAGCAATGGGCATAGGGTCTGTGAACTAGTTTAAATCTTATCTTAGTGGTAGAACCCAAAGAGTCAAAATTGATGATAATATATCTGATCCTATGCCAATTAACTGTGGGATCCCGCAGGCAAGCATCCTTGGTCCCTTACTCTTTCTCTGTTATGTGAACGACATGGAACTGAGCGTCTCATGTAAACTATTACTGTATGCAGACGACAGCGTGCTTCTGGTTTCAGGAAAAGACCCAATAAGTATTGCCGCTTCACTTTCCAAAGAACTAGAATCATGTAGTGAATGGCTAGTGGACAATAGACTATCTCTTCGCCTGGGCAAGACGGAAGCCATCTTATGTGGAACAAAACGCAAACTGAAAGACATTGTGGGCTTCTCGGTCAACTGTAATGATATTCCTATAACAACAGTGTCAAGTTATATATCTCGGACTAAAACTGGACGCGAGTTTGTCAGGTGAAACAATTTTGGAATCTATCCTGAGTAAGTGTAGAGCACGTATAAAATACCTGTATAGACAGGTGGGATGCTTGCCCGAGGCGACCAAAAAGACTCTGCCAAGCGCTTGTTCAATGTCATTTTGACTATTCTGTGTCATCCTGGTACTCTGCATCATCTAAATCAGCACAGCACAAACTTCAGGTCACTCAAAATAAAATGGTTAGGTTCATGCTGAACCTAGGACCCAGATCACATGTTGGCCAGGAACAACTTCAGTCACTAGGTATGCTCAATGTCTCTGACAGGGCCAAACAAATCAGGCTCACTAATGCCTTCAAAATTTGCTATGACAGAGCTCCAGAGTATCTAAAGAATGATTTTGTTAAAGCAAATGAGAGGAGTGGACATAATACAAGAAACAGGATGTTTAATTTTAAGGTCCCGAGAATCCAAGGACAGGGTAAGCAAACATTCTTCTTCACCGCCATCAAAGACTGGAACGACCTACCCCAGTCAGTCCGTGAAAAGAGAACACTGTATTCCTTCAGACGTAGCCTGAAGGAACACCTGAACCGGACAGCTGCGAGAAGGGAGCACCAAGCTTATGTCTACTACTAAATGCGACATAAGAGATAGACAAACCAAACTGAAATGATTACTGATTACGGATTACTGATATTTACTATAGGATGTAAGGTATCTTAAAATAACCCTCTAGAAATACTTTCTCTAAAGTATCTATTTCTTTATCCTCCCCTTTTTCCCCAGCTAACCTAATCCCACAAGGACCCCAATGGAAATACGCCTAACGGCCTTATTGGGCTATACTTAGTTGGAATTATGCAAGGCTGGTACATGTCATATATGTAACATACTATGTGGTACCAACTCTGTAAATTTCTAACTGAATAAATATTATTATTATTATTATTATTATCCCCTATAATAGGGGTGTCTCTGGTGATAGCTGTCCCCCTGGTAGCTGAATGGGGTGTGGTCCCCCTGTAATAGGGGTGTCTCCTGGATAGCTGTCCCCCTGGTATCTAAATGGGGTGTGGTCCCCCTGTAATAGGGGTGTCTCTGGTGATAGCTGTCCCCCTGGTATCTGAAAGGGGTGTGGTCCCCCTGTAATAGGGGTGTCTCTGGTGATAGCTGTCCCCCTGGTATCTGAAAGGGGTGTGGTCCCCCTGTAATAGGGGTGTCTCTGGTGATAGCTGTCCCCCTAGTATCTGAAAGGGGTGTTTCCAGGTGGATGGGACTCGATAGCCTTGGCGGGCAACCAATCTAGGGGAAAAAAACGTACACAAATTACCGATGGGCGTGTCGCCCATCGGTAATCGGTGCCACTTACAGGTGGCGATTTTTATAACATACAACAACAACAAGTCCCGCCGTGGTGGGGAGTGGTAGGACTGGGCGGCCTCCCACCTCCCTCCCGGCCAGTTACCTTGCTTACCTCGTCGCCTCGTTATGTTTATCGCTCCCCTAACGCTTCCCATAACATAGTTGACTCCCCACCAAGTGGGGAAGAGGAGGAGGAGGGCGGGAAGCTTGAAGGCCGCCCGACATCAGCTGAGTGCTGAGGGTGCCCCCCATAGGACCCCCAAATGACCGAGGTGAGTGTTTTTTGTGTGTTATTCTTCATTTCTCACCTATTTAAGCTATTAAAAAAATGGCCAAATCGGATGTACATTTATTCTAAAATAGCTGGGGTTCAGTGGGTTAAGGCAAACTTGCATTAGGAGCGGAGACTTTACCAAAGGTAGCTTGCCAGTAAAAGTTGACGGAAAAAGAGCTCTGTGACACTGCCTTCCCACTTGTGGTCGGTTTGACACTTAATGCGATATATGGTTAGTCACACACTAGTGATTGTTTTATGGCTTGTCCTACTGTTGGTTGATTAGGTTCACGATATAGGGGATGGCGCTTGCTTGATATGTTGATGTCCTTGCACGTATAGGGGTAATGGTATTGTGATGCCTGGTAGCTCTCCTGGGAGGGGGCGCTGGGGGTGGAAGCAAGTTTCGGTGACATGGATTGGCGACTAGTTTTTGACCGAATTTCAGAGTGAGGTTCCGGTATCGGCTCGATAGCGTTTCTAACCCAGGAACCGTAGCGCTTCGGGGTAATGTGTGTACGAGAGTCCTAGAATGATCCTGCAAGCTCTCTTCTTCACTTTTTCGAGTTGTTCTTTCTGTGTTGCTGTTAGTGATAAGGTCAATGCTGGGCAGGCATAAGTGAGTTTGGGCAAAATGAACAACTTCTACACGTATGAGAGGTCGGGTGAGGGAGTGCCTAGCGACTTAAGACGGCGAAGGAGGTAGAGTTTATAGCCACATATTTCGACTACAGTACTGACGTGGGGTTTCCAGTTTAGATTGTCTTCTATGATGACACCTAATAGTTTGAAGTTGTTCACTACCTGTAGAGCGCTTGATCCGAGGGTGATGAGAGGGGGGTCGATGATGTCTGATCCCACGCTGATGTGCATCACTACTGTTTTGGCACTATTTATGGTGATGTCGTTGGCTGAAGTCCAGGCCTGAAGTTGGTTAGACATGATCCTGAAGTATGCTGAAGTCAGGTGAGGTGTTGTCTATGCTTGCTGCGATTGTCGAGTCATCCACGTACTTCCAGCGTGCATCTGTGTCCTGCATTGCATCGTTGATCAACATAAGATAGACAAATGGGCCCATTTTGGTACCCTGTGGGATCCCACAGGTCAGAGGGAGTGGGGAGGATACTGTGCCTTTTAACCGCACAGATTGTTTGCGGTCACTGAGGAAGTTCGCCAGCCATGAAACGAGGGAGGGTCGTAATCCGAGCTCTGTTGCCTTTTTTATGACAATGTTGTGGTTGACTAGATCAAAAGCCTTACTGAAATCTAGGAAAGTTAAGGCGACTGAGGTTTTTCTTTTTTCCAGGTTGCGGTAAATGAAGTCTAGCAAACTGACCAGGCAATGAGTTGTGGAGGAGGATTTCACATTACCGAATTGTTGTAGGTCAATGGATGTTGCTATGTCATCGTAGGTCCAGTCAAATACGAAGCTTTCACATATTAGACTGGGGATAGGAGTTATGGCAATTGGGCGCAAATTGTCAAGGGATTCTGGGTTTGTGGTTTTTGGTAGTGGAGTGACATAGGATATTTTCCACTCAGCTGGGCACTTATTTCGCACGAGTGATGCATTTATGATGGAGGTAAGAGGCTTGGCAATTTCACATGCAAATTCCTTGTAAATTCTTACTGGTATATCCTGTGGTGTGACTGACCGCTTGGTTTTAAGATTTTGTAAGCAGTTTGAAACTTGATACTCTTCCACGGATTCCGGGGGGGTAATAGGGGGAGGTAGGCAGGAAGTTGCTCCGTTTGAAGTGCTGGTAGATGTTGACAGATAGCGGCGAAATGTTTATTGATTTCGTTGGCGGCATTTTCATTGGTTATGTGATTCACACAGGGAAGTGATAGAGGTTTCTGCTTTGTTATTCCGGTGAGCTTTTTAACCCCCTCCGACATCTTAAATCAACTTACTTACGGGTTGGCAGAGCGTCCGGTATTTCCCCCACAACACTCTCTCTTACACTGAGGGACCGGTACAAGTCGGAGGAATTTGGGGTTGCCACCAACCGACAGATTCTGATCTAACTTACCTAACTTACTGAGCTCCATATGACGCGATTTTGCGTCATAAACTTATTATTGAGCTATTTCACTAACTTCATATGACACGATCGCGTCATATGATAGTCTTGGGCGTACCGCCATTTGACGCGATCGCGTCATAGATGACGGAGAGGGTTAATACCGTTGTACCATTTGCCAATATTGGCATCTTTCAGATGTTGCAATTTGTTGCGGTAGTAGGTTTTCTTTGTTTTACGAATTTCATAGATGAATTTCTTGCGAAGTTTTCTGTAGAGGTTCATATCTAGATGTTCTAGGGCCAGGTTTCTCTGTTGAATGACTCTTTTGATGCCATGCGAGATCCAAGGTGCATCATTTGGATGGAGTTTCAAAGTTTTTGTTAGGATAGATTGTTCATATGCGTGGTTGATGGTGTTGCTGAAGTGTTCCCATTTGGTGTCCACGTCGTATGGTCCTAGAACCTCCTGCCAGGGATGGCTAGTGATCCATTGACCAAAATTCCTGACACCCGAGTCAGTTAGAGGGCGATAAATCTTGGTGTGAAGGGCTGGTGGAGAGGTATTGGTGGAGGCTGGTGACCACAGAGGACTGATTTATGGGGACTTTTACCAAATGGCGCAAGGGCTGTTGGGGTGTGGTACATATCACTCATGTATGTGATAATGAGGTCGAGAGTTTTGTTGCCATGTGTTGTAAAATTAACCACTTGAGTTAGGTGGAGTTCTTCTTGATTTCGAGTGGTATCAATTTCATTGAAGTCGCCACAAATTACAATTTTGGCACTGGGGTAAGTTGTCCTGAGGGAGTCGGAGGTATCCGTGAGGTGCTGTAATAGGAGATCCTTGGAGGGTGACCGTAGGAGGTGGTACACTAATTTGAGTATTTCATATCCATATTCCCTTTATTCATTGTATGAACAGTAGTTAAGTGCTTGTTTAACCTCCACATAGTTCTGTAGTTGCCGTGCATGTTATTTTATTGCTTTTCTGACTGATAAACATTGTTGTTTACATTATTTTGTTATCCTAGCTTGTAGCAGACGACGCACGCACACCTCTAATCGACCTAGCTTTGTATTTTCTTATTAACTCTAGTAGTTATCTTATTCAGTATCCTACTGTAGCTATATATATCTGTAATTTTAGTTGTTGCTTGCATGATCTTGTAGTAACCTTTGACTGATAACTTTGTTTATCTAAATATAATCCTGCTTGACTAGCCTACAGTGACAGCAGCGCCATCTGTTGATACAGTATATTAACCCCTTGTGTGCAGTTACACTTTATTCTTATATAATCTCTATTTGGTGAATTGTATATTTAGTTACTTATTCTATTATATATATATATATATATATATATATATATATATATATATATATGTGTTTTGCTTTTTTAGGTAGGTTATCACCCCTGGCAGCCTACTTCTGCATATTTCATACTTTTTGTTTTTGGTTATTTTTGTTTTCGGTTAGTCTAGGCTATCATCCCTGGTGGCCTATTTCTGCGTACTTCAATTTTAAAATTTTCAGTTAGGCTATCACCGCTGGTGGCCTATTTCTGCATACCGGTATTTCATATTTTTTGTTTTCGGTTAGTCTAGGCTATAACCCCTGGTGGCCTATTTCTGTTTAAATAAAAATAAAATTGTTTTCGGTTCGGCTATCACTGCGTATTCAAATTTAATTTTGTTTTGTTTTAATTTTCGGTTAGGCTATCACCGCTGATAACCTATTTGTGCGTATTTCAACATTTTTGTTTTCGGTTAGGCCTAATTAAGTAAGTGAAGCGACCTGAAGGGAGTGAAGTGTTTTTAAGGTGAGATAAGTGTTTTTTAAAGTGAGTTTATTGTTTTTAAAGTGAGTTAAGTGTTTTTAAGTTAGTGAAGTGATCTGAAGAAAGTGATCGTCACCATGCCTCATGCCTGTACGAACTGCGCCGGTAGGTTTGGTGCTTCCATGTTTGCTCCTGCCGATCCACAAGTCTGCCGACTCTGCCAGCAACGAGAGGATTTGACAGCAAAATTGGATGGAGCCCACAACAAGATCAATGCCCACACCAGGAAGCTGGAATCACTCCAAGAGTTTGTAACACTCAACGTTGGAGTATCACTAACTCCAATTGTTTCAACTCCAACATCCACCACTGCCCCAATGTCATCTGCCAACAATCCAACACCTGCAGTAGCCACTGCAGCATCTTCTGACGAACCTGAGCCGACATCAAACCAGGACAGCCGCCCTGTTCACCTTAGTCTCTCACCCACTCCTCGTGCGAGAAGCCTGCTAGCACGAACAGTACCAACCCCTCGCCCCCGTTCTAACCACTCCTCTCCCCGACCTGTACGCAGAGTCCCGCCACCACAGGTTTCCGGATTTACACCAGTGATGAACGGTGCATGGCCAACGCAGAAAAGGTCTCATCTACCAGTCACAATGTCAAACAGATTTGAGATATTGGTAGAGATGGAAGATGAACCAGAAGAGACCAGGCTCGATGGGGATTCCATCCTACGAGGACAGGTCGAAGAGTTCTGTGACAGAGTCCCAAATCGACGAAAAAGATTTTGCATCCCTGGAGCTGGACTGGACGACATTGTGGAAGCCTTCGAAGATACCACAAAGGATGCAAATGAAAATACCCTTTTTGTCATCCATGCTGGATCAAATGACATCATGCGCACCAGATCCGAAGAGTTGATGGAGAAATATTGCAAGATGATCCAGCACTACAAAAACAAGTCAAGGAATATCATCATCTCAGGCATTCTCCCCAAGATCGACGCACCTGACAAATTCTACGACAAGGCCTTCAGCACAAATAGCCGACTAAAATATTTGTGTCTGAGGGAAGAAGTTGAATTCATCAACCTCTGGGACAACTTCTACAACCAGCCTACTCTGTTCCGCAAGGATGGCACTCATCTAAACCCTGTGGGTTCAGCACGCATGGGTCGTCTCCTACACGAAGCAGTCCGCAGCCATGGATAAAAAAACGCCATCCGGGAAGAAGCAGCAGTGACATAAATCATCCAACGCCAAGCAAAAAACAGAGGCAACCGAGGACCACCAGCGATAAGGACCGAAGACAGCGAGGACCGAGGGCAGCCATGAACATAAATGTAGATCCGACAAGAACCAAAGATATTATTAAAGAGCGTTCCGTGAGTTCTAAAATAACAAATTTAAAGGTTTTCTATGCAAACGCTCGTAGCATACGCAATAAATTTTCAGATTTAGAGGAGCTAGTGTTTACAGAAAATAATGATGTGATTGGCATAACAGAATCTTGGCTCAATACAGAAGATAGAGACTTTTTAGCAGAGTATTCACTTCCCGAAGTTCCCGGTTATGTAATGTTTGAGAAAAGCCGAATAAATTGAAATGGAGGTGGCGTTTTACTTTATATCAAAGAAAGTCTTAACCCTACCCTCTTGTCAAAACCTCAAATTGTGAACGTCGACACATCTTTTGTGCTAATAAAGAAAAATAAAGGTACAAAAATAATACTTGCGTTAATATACAGACCTCCAGCTCAATCAGTGCAAACTGACCGAGAAATTTACGAACAAATTGCAGATGTAAGTAACTCACAAGATACCGTAATTTTTGGCGACTTTAATATACCTGTGACCAAGTGGGGCGATACTCTTACTTCACACTCCGGACATGACTTGTATACAAACTTGCAAGAGAGTTCGCTTTATCAATTTGTTCGAACGCCGACCCGTGGTAATAACGTTCTTGACATTGTACTTGCAACAAAAGAAGAATTGATAGAGAATTTGAATGTTGGTGATGAATTCAGTAACAGCGACCATCGTACGATAACTTTCACTTTAAAGTTTACTAGTAACGAACCAAATAGTAGCATCGAAAAAGTCCCTAATTTCAAGAAAGCAAACTTCCATAAACTTAGAGCTATATTTAAAGAAACTGACTGGAGCTTTTTAATTAACAATAACGACATAAATACATCTTGGAAGTTATTTGAAACCACTTACCTAAAAGCAGTGCAAGACTGCATACCATCAAAAATACGGCGTCCAGGCCATAATAATAAGCCCAAATGGTGGAATAAAGATATTTCAAACTGCCTGCTTGCTAAAAAATTTGCTAACGATAGATTAAAATCCTCACAAAATGACGAAGAACGGGTGAAATTTGTAGAGCTACGACGCAAAGCCAAAACATTAATTAAGCAAAGTAAAAAGACCTTAGAGTTACATATTGCGAATCAAAGTAATACAAACCCGAAAGAATTCTATAGTTATATCCGAAAGAAAAAAGTAGTTACTTCAACTGTTGGACCGTTAGTCGATGAAAATGGAGAATACACCAAAGACGAAGTACAAATGAGTAATGCCCTCAATACCTTCTTTGCATCAGTTTTTACAACAGAAGACCTCAGTGATATCCCTACACCATCGCCAATTCAGATTGATAATTCAGATGTTCTAAGCAATATCACCGTTACAGAGAGAGAAGTATTGAATTGTTTAGATAAACTCAAGGTAAATAAAACGCCTGGACCTGATACAATCTCGCCTAGAGTTCTAAAGGAAGCTAAGGATGAGCTCTCCAAACCACTGACATTACTATTCAATAAATCCTTGCAGTCTGGAACTATGCCTGATCAGTGGAAGCTAGCCAACGTAACACCGATATTAAAAAAAGGCAGCAAATCCCTACCCAGTAACTATCGTCCAATTAGATTAACCTCAGTTGTATGTAAAATGCTAGAAACAGTCATACGAGACAGACTCGTAAATCACTTAGAGGAAAATAACATACTTATAGATACTCAACACGGCTTTCGTAAAAACTTTCCTGTTTAACAAACCTCTTAGACTTCTTCCACGTGTGACGCCTCCCGGCGTTAACAGAATGGTTGCGTGGGGCATTGCAGCTCGCTAGCGCTCGCTAGGATGGGGGGATGGGCTACAGTTGTCCTAGAATGATCTGCTTTATGTAATTAGTGTCGTGTTGCCACAGACAGTCTAGAAATGGTCTTTGTTTTGGTCTGTGACCGCGCCTTATATTTTATATTCGCTATAATATAAATGTTGCTTGTGTGGGAGGCGAGCGAGAGAGGGTGAGGGAGTACACCTGGCAGCGGGGTGAGCTATGACGCGGCTTGCTTGGGCGCTGACGGCGTTGGCGGCCGGGTGGTCAACTAGTCCCTTCCCGTCGCGGCCTCATGTTTTTTACCAGCTCAGAGCTTGCCTGACACGCGTATCGCCTACATCCTTTGCAATTCTGTCCCCCATACTCGCCACTTTGCATACTATTTCTCTCTCTCGACTTCTCCTTTCTCATTCTCTAATCTTTATTAAACTCAACATCCCTTCTGGTTTCAGCATAGACGTTCACCGTCGACCAGTCGTATTGTACGCGAAGCTCTCAGAGATTTCCATGTATTAGGCTTTATTGAGGTTTGGAGAGACGGACTTTTCCGTATGTGTCCTCTCTCGGGAAGGTTGTAGACCGGTATATGTCTCCCTGGCAAGGTGTTGAGTGATTCTGCTTGGTTATCTAAAGCTAGACTAGGGGTAAGGTTACTGTGTCGTTGTCTCCGATGTGTGCAGTGTTAGCTAAGCCCTGCACGACATCGACAGGTACTGTGGGAGCCTAAGTTGTCTTTGGGTGCACAGCGCTGTGGTGTGAGAGGGCCATAGCCTATCCCTCACAACATAGTGCTGCCTCTTTGTGTTGACTTCTGAGGGATCGCCAGGATAGAACTAGGTACTAGAGACCTAGATTTATCAAGAGAGCATCCCCGTCATATAACGTAATCTTCATTATACCACCTTCGGACAACGTTAGGCTACGAGCCGCATGCTCGCCCATTGTTACCCTGCCTTGATACCCCAGCTAGACTTTTTTAACTGAGCAGACACTGGTTAGAGATAAGCCCCCATTATTATATGTATGAAGCATTATTATTCACTGCACTTTTGAGCCGAGGTTGTTGTTGAGTTGCACAACCCTAGTAGGCTGTTGCGTTGTGTCACGAAGCATTTCTTTAGTTGTCGAGCATTACTACCTTTGCGCAGTCTTTATTATTCGCCTGCCTATTATTACTATATGTCCTAGTATTTATTGTGACCCGTATTCTGCATTATAATTGTTCAAGATTCTTTACGAACATCTTCCCAGCATCAGACTTATTTCAGAAGTTTCCAGTTGATGTTGCAGGACTAGCATTGCACTTTCTTTAACCCTTAAAAAGCGGCTCACCACTTAAGTCGTATTTAATAAAGCTGGACTATGTGGCGGCGCTCGACATAGGTCGAGTGGCAATTTCAGCACGTAATGTTGCTGAGAGAGAGAGACAAGTGGTGGCAGGAGACTAGCGAGCGTATGACTGCTCCAGACCACCGCGGCGAACCTACTGACACGAATCTCAGCTCCCTCCTCCCTCTCTCACTCGCTCCATACTCAATTATATGGGAAAAGTACCGAATTACCTGCTTTTTGCACTCGCGTTGCACGGTTATTGCAAGAAAACTATCCATCATACAAGGATCGTTATGGTGTCATTCAAAAGCTCTGTTCATGCCCTTTCAGAGATAGATACTTGTTTTGCGTTCTGGGTCTTATTTAGGCATGAAAATGATCACGTAAACAGCCCTATTTTGGCTAAAAACACCCCGCTGGGCGGTACACATAAATAAACCGCATAGGCCGCTAAAGAAGGGTTAATACAGGAGTGCCAGTTATTTGAGTATCTACCGTAACGTTAATTAATCACGTTAACTATCTTTTCTTTGTGTAACCTAATCGAGTAATCTTTTACTGTTTGAGAATAGGCTGTTTCATCGAGCGTCAGCCTAGTGTGTGTGCACCAGTTACCGAGTCATAGGATACCTCGTTGTCCAGGCACGACTCAGGGCGGTAATGGTGTTTTGTTTTCCAGTGTTTAAGGCAGGGGTTGGATCTAGTGTTACCGTTGTTGCATTTTGCCATTATCTAGTCCAATGTTGAAGAGCCCTGTGTCTTTGAGAACCTGGATCGTAACAAATGGCGACCTAGCTCAGGATCTTGTGAACTAAGAGATAATTGCAGGATTGTTGTGGTCATTTGTTTTATTGAGGAATATAGTGGGCACGTTAATTTTTTTTGGCAAAGTAGTATAGCACTTGAGAGTCTTCAGACATTTTTGGCAAGTGAATAGTGCTACATAAGAGTTTGGGGTACTTCTTTTCTGATTATTGTGGTGAGAAATTTTGTGAGCATCATGTCTTATACCGGGTCAGAGGAGAATGGAGACACAGTACGTAATGTCGAAACTGAGGAACAGCAGCATGATGAAAGGGTTA
Organism: Paralithodes platypus; assembly: GCA_032716605.1. Lineage (NCBI taxonomy): Eukaryota > Metazoa > Arthropoda > Malacostraca > Decapoda > Lithodidae > Paralithodes > Paralithodes platypus. The sequence continues at coordinate 22,601,374 of CM064525.1, forward strand.
ATCGGGTGAACTGTGAGGAGGATGCTAGGATATTTTTGCAATGGCCTGTTACTGCCGAGCGGTTGGAGGGTATGGCTCGGTACGGTCTTCAATGCCTGGCCACAGCTATCGGTCATGCGGTTACTAGCAGCATGACCAAGGATAACTTGATAACGTGTGTACTGGGCAGGGTGACTGGTGAGCGAGATGGGTTGAGTGCTCAGAGCCCTTCGGCCATGCTTCCCCTACACTCGACTCCCAGCCATCCCAGTAGTTTGCCGACCCCGGGTACGCTTCCGCAGTTGGGTGGTGACTGGCAGGGTGGGTTGCCCCTGGGGGGACCACCGGTAATTTCAAACATTGTAGCACCTTCACCTCCTCAAGGGTTATCTCCAGAATTATTGCTTCAGCTCGAATTAGCTAAGATCGAAGAGAGAAAGGCTATCAGGGCAGGTGAGCAGCAAATAGAGCTAGCAAAAATCCAAGCTGAGTCGACTAGGTACTGTGCCGACAGAGACGTAGAGAAGTCGCGAGTAGAGACAACGGGACAGCGACTTGGGGCTGGTAACTGTGTTCATGAGCAGTCTCTCTCGCACTTATTGAAACTGGTTCCAGTGTTTGATGAGAGTGGTGTAACATAATTTTTCACACTCTTCGAGAAGAAGTGCCAGGAACACCAGTGGCCAGAGAATAAATGGGCAGCACTTGTATCCTCTAGATTAATAGGCAAGGGTCTTAAAGCCTACGATGAATTGCCTATAGAGTCTTGTATTATCTATGAGGAACTCAAGGAGGCTGTCCTGAGAGCATACGAACTACAACCAGAGACGTACAGGTTGAAGTTCCGGGGTGTTACCAAGGGTCGGGAAAGCACCTTTTTGGAGCATGCCCGGGAGCTGTCCGATGCTTTTGGGAATTGGCTGAGGTCGGAGAAAGCTACTACGTTTGACGACATTAAACAGTTGGTGCTTTTAGAGCAGTTTTTCAAATGCACGGGCGGCGACTTGACGTTAAACCTTAAAGAAAAGCAACCAAAAACTCTACAGGAGGCAGCTGAGATGGCTGACCTCCGGCTATCACTAATTCGTGGGTGCGGGTCTGCCCAGCGTACTGAGGCAGGTAACAAGGGGCGTGATGCCCCATCCCCCCGAGTTAGTGATATACCTTATGCAAACAAGTACAAGAGCCATGATACCAAGACTGACCACAAGACTAGCACCGTCCCATTTAAGAAGGGGCCGGGCCCTTCCCAGTACCAAGGGAAGCCCAAAGGGGAGTTGGAGTGTTATCATTGTCATAAAAAGGGGCACTTTGCAAGAGTCTGTCCTAGCAAACCACCTACAGCAGCTGTGTCTTTGGCCTGCAACATTGGTGTGTCTCAGAAGTCATCTGAGTTTGCCCGGGGCAGTTCGTCAGAGGCTGAGGCACAGCCAATGCAGAAGCACCTGGGAGGCTCGAACCCTGCTCAGGATGTTTTTTGCGACCATAGAGGGCGGGGTTGTGTGATGTGGGCGGGGCGCAAGCATGGAGTAGAGGTCTTGCGTGATACAGGTGCTTCCCAGACTCTGATGAAAAACTTGACTGGCTACCCTATAAACGCGGCTCGGGTGGTGGTGGTGCAGGGTATTAATGCAACTCGGTCATACCCGCTGGTGCGGTTGGAGTTGGAGGTGGATGGGGTGGCACGTGAATTGGATGTCGGGATTGTAGAGAAACTGCCAGTGGAGGGCGTCGACCTTCTTCTCGGCAACGACTTTGCAATGCCCGCTTCTGAGGTTCTACCCTTAGTCGTTGCCGAGAGGCCGGCCGACGTGAGTAGGGAAGAGCAAGAGTGGGTCGAGCGGTGCCAGACACAACCCATGGCGTGTGTTGTCACCCGAGCTCGGGCAGCTAAAGTGTCACAGCCTAGTCCTCCGTCTTCAGACCAGCGGAGGAACGATCAACAGGAGGAGGCTAAAGCTGGAGTTGGTTTTAAGAGTTTTGACTCGGCGGCTCTCCTGGGTGATTCAGTATTAGCACCATTACTTAATTCTGGAGTAGCCCCTGGGCCTGTCATCGAGAGTGACGAGGCTGGGCATGACGAGTCTCCACGACAGCAACGTTATGTACATCGAGAGAGACAGAGGGAGCAGCCCAGTATCGGGGAAGGTCATGCATTGCTCCGGGAGCAGTTAGATCGCTTGGCACCCTCAGATATACGTCGGTTGCAACTAGAGGACCCTGAGCTCCAAACGTGTGCTAATGGAGCTGTAGAGCTCGACGAGGACGGCGATGCACAGCCAGGAGATTTTTTGTATTTAGAAGGCATCCTCTATAGGCGTTTTCAAGACCCTAAACGTAGTTGGCAAGAGGGGTCCGGAGTAGTGGACCAGTTGGTGGTGCCACGGGAGTGCAGGGATAGCCTACTGGCGTTGGCGCATGACATACCACTGGCAGGACATCTAGGGGTGAGAAAAACGGTGGCGGCTTTAGAAAAATTGTTTTGGTGGCCGGGGTTGAAGGGGCAGGTGGTAACCTGGATAGCAAGGTGTCATACGTGCCAGAGGGTTGGAAAACCTAACCAAACAATTCCGAGAGCCCCGTTGCCCCCCATTCCTGTCAGTGGACCGCCCTTCAGTAAGGTCATCATTGATATGGTCGGACCCCTAACCCCTACTAGTGCCGGTAATAAATTTCTATTAACTATCATGGATGTGGCCACTCGTTATCCTGATGCATATCCAATGAGAAATGGCACGGCGAAAACTGTTGTCTGGAACCTGCTCTTGTTTTGCTCGCGGTATGGTTACCCGCAAGAGGTGCAATCGGACCAAGGTTCTAATTTTACCTCTAATCTGTTCAAACAAACTATGATTCAGCATGGCATCAGCACTGTCGTCTCTTCTTCGTATCACCCGGAGAGTCAAGGGGTGTTGGAGAGGTGGCACGCCACGCTGAAAAGCATGCTTCGATGTTATTGCGCAGAGAACGGAAAGGATTGCGACCTTGGTCTGCCGTATGTTTTGTTTGCGGCAAGAGAAGTACCTGGAGAGAGTCTCGGTTTCAGTCCGAATGAGCTTGTTTTCGGGCATCAGGTGAGGGGCCCTCTCCACATGGTGAAGGAGATTTGGGAGGGTACTGCTAAGCCATGTTCTATGTTGAGATACGTCCTCGAGAGCAGAGAGAGAATGCTTAGAAGTCTGGAGCTGGCCGGGCGTAATTTGGTGAGTTCGCAGGCCCGTATGAAGGACAGGTACGATACTAAGGCGAAACTCCGGGAGTTTCAGGTAGGTCAAGAGGTGTTGGTCCTGTTGCCTTTGGCAGGTCATCCTCTGGCTGCCAAGTACGCTGGGCCTTATCGGGTGGTGTCAAAGATCTCTGATCTAGATTACCTCGTTGCCACTCCAGACCGGAAGAAGCGTAACCAACTATGCCACATTAATTTGTTGAAGGAGTATGTGAGGCGCCCACCTGAGTCACTAGCTGTCCCTGTGTTGACCTGCTGCGGTCATGGTGGAGAAGGAGAGGGGGGCAGCAATGATCAGGTGGATGATAACTGGGATTGTCATGTCTCGGCTGATCAGTGGGCGGGGAATTCGAGCCAATGTGCGCATGATGCTCTGGCGCACCTGCCGGAGGAACAGCAGGTGGCAGTGCAGCGCCTGTTCGATTCATACCCCACTGTATTTGCCGAGCACCCAGGCCTCACTACTCAAGCGATGCATGACGTCGATGTAGGAGAGCACCCCCCCTTTCAGTCGATACCTTATCAGGTGCCACCCATTAAACTCCCAGCGCTCAGGGATGAGCTGGAGTATATGCTGGCGAGAGGCTTGATCGAGAAGGGGGCAGTACGGTGGACTTCTCCTGTCACTCTGCAGCCCAAACCTGATGGAAAAGTTCGGTTCTGCATTGACTTTAGGCGGTTGAACGGGTTGACCCCCACCAACGCATATCCTCTTCCCCGGGTGGATGACAGTGTGGATAAGATCGGGAAAGCAAGGTACTTGACCAAGGTAGACCTCGTCAAAGGCTACTGGCAAGTACCACTGTCTGAGCGGGCTAAAGAGGTGTGCGGGTTTGTGGTGGATGGCAGTACTTACCGTTGCAACGTGATGCCATATGGTCTGAAAAATGCACCGGCCACTTTCCAGAGCTTAATGAACGACATCGTACCAGACATCCCAAACTGTACTGTCTACCTTGATGACGTGATCATTTATGACAACGATTTCCAAAGTCACTGTGAGCACATAGAAGCCTTATTTAGTCAACTTAGTAAAGCAGGCTTGGTGGTTAATCTGGGCAAGTGTGACTTTGTGCAAGCCACGGTGCAGTATCTGGGGTTTGTGGTTGGGTTAGGGCAGGTGAGCCCGCCCCAACAGAAGATACAGGCTATCGACTTGTTCCCCAGGCCGACCACCAAGCGGCAGATCATGAGATTTTTGGGCATGATTGGGTATTACCGCCGCTTTATAAGAGGCTATTCTACTGTGTTAGCTCCTTTGACAGATCTACTAGCCAAAGATAAAAAGTTCCGCTGGGCACCTGAGTGTGAGCAGGCGTTTCGAGTAGTTAAACACCTTTTATGCACTCACCCTATCCTCAGGGCCCCGGACTTTGAATGACCATTTCAGTTGGCGACTGATGCCAGCGGAGTAGGGGCTGGTGCCGTACTTTTGCAGACAGACGAGGAAGGTCTTGAGCATCCAGTCAGTTTCTTTTCAAAGAAATTTAATTCAGCACAGAAAAACTATTCGGTTGTTGAAAAGGAACTGCTGGCAATCGTGTTAGCGCTCAGACACTTTGAGGTCTATGTTCCTGCCTATGGGCCAGTCGTGGTAGTGTATACCGACCACCACCCGCTTAAATTCCTCAATCAATTCCACAACCGGAATATGAGGCTGACCAGATGGTCGCTCATGTTGCAAGAGTACAACTTAGACATTCGCCATATTGCCGGTTGTGAGAATGTGATTGCGGACTGTTTGTCGCGGGTGGAGGATCCGGGGTAGGCTACCACAGTATGTTGGTATAGCCTCCTGTCTTGGCTTGCAGTGTATTTTTGCACTGGTGCATGTTGGCTCGCGTGTGTAGCATCAGCGTAGGGTCGCAGGGCAGGAGTTGTTGGCTTTGATTAGAAGAAAATTAGGCTACATCTATAGTAGCCGCCAAAAACAACATTAAAATAAAATATGAAAAATTAAATAAAAACTCTTTCTTATTGGTAATTAATTTTAAGATAATATTGTAGCTGAGTACTGAGTGTAGATGATTTTCCCTCAGTATGCTGTGCTTCTTAAAGCTCGCTCTGGGAGCACAATATTATGAATTAATGTATTATATTTGGGAAGGGTGATAAGATTTTGTTTTATATATAAATGTTGTTGTATTTTTTTTGAGGAGACTGAGCTTGCATTCCATGAGTGGCAGAGTGGTTAAGAGTGGCAGATTCTAGCGACATTCTGCCTGTTCAGATATGGGCTAATGGTTGAGTGTCCCATATCTTGGGGGGGGTGTGACGCCTCCCGGCGCTAGCAGAATGGTTGCGTGGGGCATTGCAGCTCGCTAGCGCTCGCCAGGATGGGGGGATGGGCTACAGTTGTCCTAGAATGATCTGCTTTATGTAAATAGTGTCGTGTTGCCACAGACAGTCTAGAAATGGTCTTTGTTTTGGTCTGTGACCGCGCCTTATATTTTATATTCGCTATAATATAAATGTTGCTTATGTGGGAGGCGAGCGAGAGAGGGTGAGGGAGTACACCTGGCAGCGGGGTGAGCTATGACGCGGCTCGCTTGGGCGCTGACGGCGTTGGCGGCCGGGTGGTCAACTAGTCCCTTCCCGTCGCGGCCTCATGTTTTTTACCAGCTCAGAGCTTGCCTGACACGCGTATCGCCTACATCCTTTGCAATTCTGTCCCCCATACTCGCCACTTTGCATACTATTTCTCTCTCTCGACTTCTCCTTTCTCATTCTCTAATCTTTATTAAACTCAACATCCCTTCTGGTTTCAGCATAGACGTTCACCGTCGACCAGTCGTATTGTACGCGAAGCTCTCAGAGATTTCCATGTATTAGGCTTTATTGAGGTTTGGAGAGACGGACTTTTCCGTATGTGTCCTCTCTCGGGAAGGTTGTAGACCGGTATATGTCTCCCTGGCAAGGTGTTGAGTGATTCTGCTTGGTTATCTAAAGCTAGACTAGGGGTAAGGTTACTGTGTCGTTGTCTCCGATGTGTGCAGTGTTAGCTAAGCCCTGCACGATATCGACAGGTACTGTGGGAGCCTAAGTTGTCTTCGGGTGTGTTTACTTTGCGAGCACAGCGCTGTGGTGTGAGAGGGCCATAGCCTATCCCTCACAACATAGTGCTGCCTCTTTGTGTTGACTTCTGAGGGATCGCCAGGATAGAACTAGGTACTAGAGACCTAGATTTATCAAGAGAGCATCCCCGTCATATAACGTAATCTTCATTATACCACCTTCGGACAACGTTAGGCTACGAGCCGCATGCTCGCCCATTGTTGCCCTGCCTTGATACCCCAGCTAGACTTTATTAACTGAGCAGACACTGGTTAGAGATAAGCCCCCATTATTATATGTATGCAGCATTATTATTCACTGCACTTTTGAGCCGAGGTTGTTGTTGAGTTGCACAACCCTAGTAGGCTGTTGCGTTGTGTCACGAAGCATTTCTTTAGTTGTCGAGCATTACTACCTTTGCGCAGTCTTTATTATTCGCCTGCCTATTATTACTATATGTCCTAGAATTTATTGTGACCCGTATTCTGCATTATAATTGTTCAAGATTCTTTACGAACATCTTCCCAGCATCAGACTTATTTCAGAAGTTTCCAGTTGATGTTGCAGGACTAGCATTGCACTTTTTGTAATACAGGAGTGCCAGTTATTTGAGTATCTACCGTAACGTTAATTAATCACGTTAACTATCTTTTCTTTGTGTAACCTAATCGAGTAATCTTTTACTGTTTGAGAATAGGCTGTTTCATCGAGCGTCAGCCTAGTGTGTGTGCACCAGTTACCGAGTCATAGGATACCTCGTTGTCCAGGCACGACTCAGGGCGGTAATGGTGTTTTGTTTTCCAGTGTTTAAGGCAGGGGTTGGATCTAGTGTTACCGTTGTTGCATTTTGCCATTATCTAGTCCAATGTTGAAGAGCCCTGTGTCTTTGAGAACCTGGATCGTAACACACGATATCCTCAACCTCTACGATGAGAGTAAAGCTGTAGATATTATATACCTTGATTTTCAAAAGGCCTTTGACAAAGTTCCCCACAAACGTTTACTGCTAAAACTAAAAGCGCATGGAATACAAGACGGTGTGTTGAAATGGATAGAAAATTGGCTCAGCAACAGAAAGCAAAGAGTAGTCATAAACGGTAAGGCATCTAAATGGACCAATGTAAGTAGCGGGGTACCCCAGGATCGGTACTAGGACCAATTCTCTTTCTAATTTACATCAACGACATAGATGAGGGTCTCACCTGTACAATCTCAAAATTTGCTGACGATACAAAAATTGCAAATAGCGTACTCTCAAAAGAAAAAGTTGACGATATGCAACACAATCTAGATAAATTGTCATGTTGGGCTCAAATTTGGCAAATGAGTTTCAATGCGGATAAATGTAAAGTACTACATATCGGATACCTAAATGAGAAAGCAAACTATTCGATGAATGGCACTCAGCTTAAGAATGTAAACAGAGAAACCGATCTGGGAGTAACAATAACGAGTAACCTAAAACTGAGACAACAATGTTCAGAAGTTGTTAAGAAGGCAAACAAAATAATTGGCTTTATAGGCAGGTCATTTGAGCATAAATCCAAAGAAGTTATCCTAACCCTTTACAATTCCTTAGTCGCCCTCTTCTTGAATACTGCGTTCAATCCTGGTGCCCTTATTACCAAAAAGATATAAACAAGCTAGAACGAGTTCAACGTAGAGTTACCAAAATGATACCTAGCCTAAAGAACAACCCATACGAAGAGCGTCTTAGAGAATTAAATCTATTTCCTTTAACCCAGCGCAGATTAAGAGGTGACTTAATTCAAGTGTTCAAAATCATCAAAGGCATCGACAATATGAACAGTAGTAAGTACTTCACTATCGACCAATCTAGTTACACGCGGGGAAACGGTTGCAAAATTATTGGTAAATCTTTTAACTCGCACGAATCTAAGAATTTCTTCTTCAATCAAGTTGTCAACTTGTGGAATGGGCTTCCCCGAAACGTTATAGACTGCATCACCGTTGATTCATTTAAACTCCGCCTAGACAAATATCTCGCATCAAACCGGCGACTGACTGCGTTTGTAAATGAATAACTTTATTTTATCCCCCCCTCAGTTACTAACCCATCTGTCCTCTACTAACTTCCTAATCCTGCCACGGACATTAGTTCCAGGGCAGTAATTCCCTTTCCAATGTTCCCTTACCCACTCTAAACCACTGTTTGGACACTTGATCCTCAGTGTTTTGGAGGACAAGCAACCTAGAAGGGTCACTAGATCTGTTGTTGCTTGATTTCCTTTGTACTCCTTTGTACTACACACTTAATATAGGAGGCTGCCTGTCTAGGTCTGTGTTTTGGTGTAACACCAACCCAAAGTACTTCGACTGTGTCAGGAACAATAATCTTTAGTTGTGTGGGGCATAGGTCCTCGCGGCAAAAAAGGGCAACTCCTCCTCCACGTTTGTTAGTTCGTAGGTGGGAAAACAGGTGGTAATCCCAATATGTTGCAAATTTAGGGGGTAATTTGCCAGGCCTGAGTGATGGCTATAACTTTGCTATTTACTGACTATGTTGTGAAGATGAGTTCCTCCAGCTTGTTGTTAAGTGAGGTGACGTTTGATAGCAGGAGTGTCAGCAGGTCGTTCCATTGTCTTGGTACTTCTGTGTATTGGTATGACTTGATCATTTTTGGTTTTGGTTTTCTTCTTTTAACACTGACTATTCTTTCGATTTGGTTTTCTTGGGATAGGTTTTTCTTGGGTCCTCTGGCATGATTTTTTGTTAGAGCTTTTAGTTTTGTGATAACACTGCTGTCTGGGTACCCATTCCCCTTCTTTAGCCGAAAACGGGTTTGTTTACTGAGAAAAGCAGCTCTCACACCATGGGTTCACCACTTTTCACCAATCTCACTGCCACTTTTTCACTATTGTTGGTAGTTCTTCTTAACTCCCCCCCCCCCAGACATATTATATTAACTTATGTACGGGTTGGCAGACCACCCGTTATTTCCCCCACAACAGTCTTTCTCACAATGAGGGACAGTTAGCAGTCGGAGGAATTTTGGGTTGCCATCAATAAACAGATTATGATCTAACTTACCTAACTTACTGTGCTCAAAATGACGCAGAAGCGTCATATAACTTCTTATTGAGCTATTTCACTAGCTTCACATGACGCGGTAGCGTCATTTGATAGTTTTGGGCAGAACCGTAATATGACCCGGTAGCGTCATATGTGAAGGAGGGGGTAAAGATTGTGTTGGTTTTCTAATTCAGGAGCACTTGATTCTAAGTTGCTTTGGTGGTACTTAAGACTGGTTCTAGCTTAGCTTAGCTTAGAGAGAGAAAGTAAAAAGATCACATTTGACCCTTGGCGGCTCTGGGAGCACCTACAAATATACGTCCGTCTCACGTGAAGGTCGGAGGACGTGTGTGGGTGTGTCTGTGTGTGTATGTGTTTGTAATAATAATAAAGTAGACGTGCCATTTTGCCCAAAATCTGGGAGGATGGGGGGGGGGGGGGTATATAACCATATTTTGGACCTAAAATCATAACTATTGCATAAATTAAAAAAACACTTTTTTGACTGATGTTCGTATTCACGCAACAAATGTTTGTGTGAAATTTGGTGAAAATCCGTCCAACGGTCTAGGAGGAGTTTTGAGACAGACGGACAACGACAACGACGACAGACATTTTTTTGTGTGGTACCCACTATACAGGGGGGCGATACCAAACTCTGCTTACGCAGAGTTGATAAATGGTTTATTGATAATTGCAGTGTGCTTGTGTGTGAGTGTGTGCTTATGTCTGCTTGTGTGTGTGTGCTTGTGTGTGTGTGGGGTGGGGGGGGGGGGGGGGGGGGTGCTTATGTGTGTGTTTGTGTGTGTGTGTGTGTACTTGTGTGTGTTGGGGGAGATTGAAAGAGATTAAGTAAACTAGAACAGTTATATATTTAACCCATGTAACTATTCATCCATCATCAGAGGTGCAGCGGAGCAGTGTGGTATCTACAATGTGAATGCTACCACCTCATCATACAAGATCGACCTGATTACATTGGTTACAAAAAACACTCACAATCACAGCCAATCCAACAGTACAGCAACATTCAACTTGCACCTAACACAGTACACACAACAAGGAGACCCGTTGTAGTAGGGCATTAATCCCCGACATTCACCTGATCTGATATGATGTTCTGCACTCACAACTGGCATAATTATAGGCTATAAACCACATACGGATGCAGATACCTTAGGGGTGATTTCTAGCCTTGAAGATGGTTTGCGGATGTGTGTGAGTTTTTATTTGATTTTTAAGCTTAGGAGATAAACTATAAATGTATTGTTCGAAATTTGCAAAAATAATAAATAACCCTAACATATGATCACACAAAACACCATAATAAACGTCCGGACATCGAATGAGGTAGTGTTTATGAAAATCGATATGACTGCCCCAATTGACCGATGTGGCAAGATATATCTTGGAGATGGAATAGTTACCTTAAGTAATATAACTGAAACTATTAATCAAAATTGTTTTGTACAGAAATAAACCTTAGAAAAATCTAAAGAGTCATTATTGGAAAAAATTAAAATTAAAAAATACATTGCATCTAAATATACCCCCTTAACCCCTTTTGTACCGGAGACGTCTTTTAAAGTTTATTTTAGCTATATTTACACTGTTTTGTGCAGTTTAAGAAGGATCTGTGGTAGTAAAAATGGTTAATTAAGTGAGATAGATCGAAGCTATTAATTGTTGGGGCCCTTTTAAAACTGAATGGAATCGTCTAATAGTAGCAAAAACATAGTAAACAAGACGTCGCCGGTATAGAAGGGGTTAAGACTTTCCAAAACATGATCATACTGTATATGAAAGTAAACATCCCGGTATCAGGTTTACACACAATAAATGTGAGTGTGTGTATATACAGTATACAGTATATATATTTTGACATACGGAGCCCTGTATGTTAATTTAAGAGTTAGAATTAGATTTGAAGGAGTCACACTACCCAAACGGTGAAGCAGACTAGCGAGTGGGGAAACCAGCTCGCCCGCATACCTGCAAACAAGCCTTCACACCTGCGTGCGTCATAGGGGACCCTGCAAACTACCCGACGCTATGACGTATGATCGACGCCAGGAGCTGTGATTGGACCATGCACCTGCTATGCAACTCGAGGAGCTGTGATTGGAGCGGGCACCACCCCCCGCCTCCTGATTCGTTCCTACACCATCATTGTTTAGTATATAAGACCCGAGTTGTGGGCATTCAAATCAGTCTCATTTGGAGTTGGGGAAGGTGAACTTGCAGCTGGAGGAAGACGGGGTGAAGTATTATAATGGGTTTGTGACTGTCAGTCAGATTATATATGTGTGTGTTAAGTGTGTTCGGTGTAAACACTTACGTTATGTTGGTTAGTGAGATATGTGATTGGGAATTAACGTTAACGCTACTATTATGTGCTTAACTATTTGATTGGGAATTAACGTGAACGCTACTATTATGTGCTTAACTATTTGATTGGGAATTAACGTTAACGCTACTATTATGTGCTTAACGATTTGATTGGGAATTAACGTTAACGCTACTATTATGTGCTTAACTATTTGATTGGGAATTAACGTTAACGCTACTATTATGTGCATAACTATTTGATGGGATTTAACGTTAACGCTATTATTATGTACTTAACTATTTTAGTTGACTAACTTGTGGACTAAAGCAACTCTTTAAGTAATTGGGTTATGATGAAAGTAATACTATTGTTTTATATTAATACTTACGAGTTATTTCATTTTCTTTTAATTAAGCTTCCATTGCTTAACGGTGCTTAGTACGGTGATGCTATTGTCTCATATTAGTAATATCGCCTTAGACTAACATGGCTGTGTTAATATTACTTCTAGTGATTTCCTAAGCTGAAGAAAATTCTTTTAGCTTCAAAATATTATTTTTGCTTTTCATATTATTTGAGTGAGACCTGAATCGAATCTATGAAACGATCTATCTATCTATCTATTGCCTGACGCCGTGATCCCCGAAGGGGTGGCCACGAACGAACCGCCCCCATGCACCTCTGTCCCCAGTCAGTCGACGCCCCTCCCCCCAACCAGCACCGCCTTCGTTCATGTAGTTCCTCACTCCATCCTTCCACCTCATATTCGGTCTACCTCTCCCCCTCTGTCCCTCCACCTCGCT